>JAJGRW010001114.1:1648952-1786375 GCA_025461045.1 Carex parvula
TATGGTGAGACGTGGAGTAAAACAAGTTTGTACTCCACGTCATATTTTCATTTTGAAAATCCAAACAAACCGATCCGAACCGTTCAACATTTTCTCTATATTGAAATGTCCTTGGAAACCAATTTTACATTTTTTGGAATTTTTTTACTATTTATTAAGCCACTTTGAAAATCGCTGATCCGACGGTGAACAATAAAATAGTAAAAAAAATCCAAAAAATGTAAAATTTGGTCTCCAAGCACATTTCAATATTTAGAACATGTTGAACGGTTCGGATCGGTTGTTTGGATCTTGGTGAACTCAAGTCCAAAACTCATCGGATCGGCTTCAAACGACGAATCCGACCGTTGAAAACCCGTCTACCTTACGAGTGATGCGTCTACATGTAAAAATTTTAAATTTTGAAATTAATTTTGCATAGAGTCAAGTGGTCAAAATTAGAAGGTTAATAAATTAATTTTAATGCATTCATTTTTTGACGTTTTTTGACCACTTGACTCTATGCATAGAATCAAGGGCTTGGTGAACTCGAGAGCACCCTAGTTCTACTATATATATATATATATATATATATATATATATATATATATATATATATATATTGTGCTTCGCGAAGTAAATAAGGGGTTTAATTCGGGCTATATTTTCATTTTTAAAATTCAAACAACCGATCCGAACCGTTCAACATGTTCTAAATATTGAAATGTGCTTGGAGACTAAATTTTACATTTTTTGGAATTTTTTTACTATTTATTAAGCCACTTTGAAAATCGCTGATCCGGTGGTCCAGAAAATTTTACTGTTTTTTACTGTTCACAGTGGATCAGCGATTTTCAAAGTGGCTTAATAAATAGTAAAGAAATTCCAAAAAATGTAAAATTTAGTCTCCAAGCACATTTCAATATTTAGAACATATTGAACGGTTCGGATCGGTTGTTTGAATTTTCAAAAAAGAAAATATGGCCCAAAGTAAACCCTCCCATTTACTTCGCGAAGTACAATAGCCCATCTCATATATATATATAGCTGGGCTATGGTGAGTTGTGAAGTAAGAGGTCATTTTTACTTCACGCTCATATTTTCATTTTGAAAATCCAAACAACCGATCCGAACTGCTCAACATGTTCTAAATATTGAAATGTGCTTGGAGACTAAATTTTACATTTTTTGGATTTTTTTACTATTTATTAAAACACTTTGAAAATCGCTGATCCGATGGTCCATAAATTTTTACTGTTTTTTACTGTTCACAGTGGATCAGCGATTTCAAAGTGGCTTAATAAATAGTAAAAAAATTCAAAAAAATGTAAAATTTAGTCTCCAAGCATATTTCAATATTTAGAAAATGTTGAGCGGTTCGGATCGGTTGTTTAGATTTTCAAAATGAAAATATGACACGTTTTACTTCACAACTCACCATAGTCTCTATATATATATATATATTTAAGATATTAAGTGAATTTATATACGCTAGAATTATCTTTGTTTTTAAGCTAAACAAATATTCTCATTTTAGATAAGGCCATGATGGGAAATGGCAAGACTTTCGAACTATGAGAATAAATAAATATAGAGGTCAATCATATAAATTTTTTCTACGAAGAATAGGGATCAATTTTACAATACCATAACATTTTATTTTAAATTATATATAAAATCATACATAAATAAAAAAAATTAAAAATAAAGATCAATTGACTCCATTTCCTTTTCTTTACTCCGCCCCTAGGGCCATGTATAAAATTGGTGCAAATTTGAAAATATATTAATTAATCGAGCGATTAAAAAAATGAACACAATCTGCTAAAAATTATTAAATTATATAAACTAAATTGATATGTAGTTTGTGTAAATAAAATAAAACGTACGTAAATATTTATTTAATTTTGACGAACTTTAATATTGATTGTCACTTTATCAGCATATTCCTTCTCCAACCAAAAAGGGAGAATTTCATATATACCACTCAAAAACTGTGAAATTACATATTTACTATTCAAATTTTTGTATTTACGTATTTACCATCTAAAAATCTAATAACTCACATATTTACCCAATATAACTTTCGTATATATCAAATATACCCAAAACTCAGATTAATTATGTACAATATTCTTTAAACTATAATTAATCAAGGATTAACTTAGCACACTCCCTTTCTTCCTTAGATCTGTTGTCCTTATACCCAATATAAGAGATTAAAACATATATTCAAATTAAGTCAGTAACAAAAGCATATTCTCAAACTCAGTTACTACTTTGATAATGAGTTGTGATATTAGCGTCGTATTAAGTACGAGTTGTTATGTTGGAAAAGGTAGAGTGGTTACCTTGTTTTAGACAATCAAGCTGGAGTTGAAATTCTAATCTCCGAGTTTGCTTCCCACTTATCTCCGAGTTTCAGCGGGAGATACGAGATGATGAGAGAGTTTCAGCAAGAAGGGAAAAGTTATGCCAAAAAAGACAGAAGGGAACTCTGTGTGCAGAAGAGGAAGGGGCAAAGGAGGAGAGACTAAATAACTTATTAATTATATTTTATGTGATATTAAACTTAATTAATCTCATTTTTTTAAATAATTGGATAAATATGTGAGTTATTAAATTTTCAGATGGTAAATACATAATTACAGAAATTTAAATGGTAGATACGTAATTTCACAGTTTTTGAGTGGTATATACAAAATTCTCCCAACCCAAAAACAAAGAGTTCTCTATAAATCATGTATTTTAGCTCAGCTTTGAGCTCGGAGCCTCGAATAGAAGTTCTTCTGCTCCTCTAAGACATACCAACACTTTAACCGTAGCTGATCAATGGATCTTCTATTATTTTTCTTATCTCTTACTAGTGTAAAATTAGACATGATGAGATCTATTTTAAACTAACTTTAATTATATATACCAATGGATGTTTTTCCTTTTAACTCAGTAGGCAGTTTACTAACTTTAATTATGCCTATGGATGTTTCTCCTTTTAACTCAGGTAGGCAGTTTGATAGTACCGTTAGATTCCGGATACTCTAGAAGAGACAAGCTTTGAGAAATTAGAGGAGGTTCCAGCCTTCAAGACTTGAATTCAAGGAGTCGAATATTTCGGATTATCTAAGAGACAGAGCTGATTCTGATTCCAGATTATTGCCCTCTGATCCTGGTTCTACATGCTTTAGTAGTTGATTGATTATTAATTGTTGTTAGTATGTTAGTCTGGGGTTTATCTGTGTTTTGTAATATGCCTTATTACCTTGCTTATCCTCTTAATTCTCTTTTAGGTATCATAATCGTTGGCTGTGTTATGACGATTTTAGGATTTACTTTAGTTGATTAGAATCTTTTGTAAATTTCTATTCCATTAATTGGTTATTGTATGAACTGCTTGTGTTTCTAGTTCTCATTATTGTCAAAAAAAAAAAAAACCGTAGCTGATCAAAGAATTTTTGTTCATGCAATTGCTAAAAAAAATTCTATCATATCAGGAAATTTCACAATTATCTTTAAATAATATAAACTCATCTTTATAATTCTATAATATTTTTGATATTTTTGATATGCTTTAAAAGTATATCCATCTAATTGTAAAAGATATTTCTCCAATCATATTAATAATTTTAGCAATTATTTTTCAAATAATGTCATATTATTTTTATATCCTTACAAAGTATATTTATGATTTTTCAATTTTACATCCCTACAATAAGCCTTAAAAATTAATTACCGGTGATGTAACAATTCTAGGACAATTATTATTATTAATTTTTTTTTACCAAATTAGCCATTACCTTTGCCACATAAGCAATTACAATTTTTTTTAACGTGCATGCTTTAGCATTCTGCAAATGTTATTCCCGGCGTTATATTCCAACAATAACATTTTGCAATTCTTATGAAAACTAATTTCAGCAATATTGTTAAAATTGTAATATTACTAAAAAAGCAGTGCTCACCTAAGGTAACTCAAATTTTGAGTTTGAATCTGGATTGTCCGATCTGCATTGGCACGAATATGAAAGAGGTCCGCCAATCCGGATTCTGATCGGACGGTTCGGATCCAAACTGAATTTGAGTTACTTCAGAGAATCAGGACTCGGTTTAGCGAAGTGGTTGAGAATTCTAGAAAACCGGTCTATTTTACAATTTTGAGCGAATAAATGCGACAATAGTCCCTCTCTGTGCTGCTCTCTCTCTCAGTCTCTTACAGGCGCCTCCAATGGCAGAAACCCTAGAATCGAAGGAAGTGATATCCGAAATAGAGCGCGTAGCCGATGCTCCGGCGCAGAAGGAAGAATCTCGCGAGGAGATGCTTTCGCGGCACAGGTTATTTTCTAAACTATTCACTGTATGGCTTATCTGGAGTAAGAAGCTCTGATTTCAAGCCTTATAGTAAACCCATTAGAAAATTGAATCAACCTCTGTAATTAAATCAAAATCTCTATCCTATGTAAATTTTCATTCTCGTCCCCCGTATAGGTGAACCTTTTATTCACTATAGATTCATTGAGATGGTTTATTTATGAGTTCCACCAAATTCCGATTTGGTTATCAGCCAGTACTTTGGTCCATGATTTCAGTACTTTTGTTTCTGTTACGATCTATTTCTCGTATCAAGGTGGAACTGTAAAACAAAAATTGAAGTACCTGAATTGAAGTAGTGAAATGCAACTGAAAAAAGTGAACCCTATTTTGATAAAGTAGTTTTAACAAATCAGTTTCAATTGCTCTTTAAGACGTTGATAAGCAGGTTCTGTCCAGGTATGAACAAGTACTCTAATTCTGCTAAGATGTTACATGGTTCTTTCTTATTTTCTCTAATCCTGGTTTTTGTCTAATCCCAAAATACAACACAAAAAGTTTAGAGAAGGCACAAATTATGTTTCACATACATAGGTTAAAATTACTGCAGTACCCACTAAGATTATTTGCAACATTATTGCTGTCTGACAGGAAAGAGAAAGCAAAACTCCAGGAAAAAGAATTAATCCTAAAAAAAGGTGCTGCCAAGGGGAGCAAAGCCGAACAAAAATTGAAGAAAAAGCAAGTTGAAGAACAAATATCTTGCCTATCCTCTGAATTAGAAGCAAAACAATCTCAAGAACTTGCCTCATTAGGCTACACAAGTAGCACCACCTCTGAAGATAAAAAATCAAGCCTCGACAATCTGGTCAAAGCTATTGCTGGTGTTTCCTGCTCTGTTCCCCAGTCTGAATCCTCAAAACAGTCAAAAGGTGCGAAGAGAAGAGGTAAGAGGGCACAAGAGGAACTAGCAAGAGAGCAGAGGATCCAAGAGGAGCAAAATAATTTAATCAGTGACCGAATGGTAGAGAATGAAAATCTGGTGAAGAAGCTTGAGCCACTAGGGTTAATGATAAATGAAATCAAACCTGATGGTCATTGTTTGTACCGAGCTGTAGAGAACCAATTGTCTCTCTACAATAATGGCATTGCACCATACAATTATCAGGAATTACGGGAGATGGTCGCAAAATACATGAAAGAGAATGCGGCTGATTTTCTCCCATTTTTTCTCTCAGAAGGCAAAGCCGAATCAGATTTTGATAAATACTGTGATGAGGTGGGGTCGACCGCCATTTGGGGTGGTCAACTTGAATTGGGAGCTTTGACCCATGTGTTGAAAAAGCATATAGTTGTTTATTCGGGTAGTTTTCCTGAGGTAGAGATGGGGAAGGAGTACAAATCAGGAGATGTGAAGCATAATCCAAGTGTGTTATTATCGTACCACAGGCATGCTTATGGGCTTGGTGAGCATTACAACTCAGTTGTATCAATCGTCGAATAAAGGTGCAAAATGGGCATTTCTACGATACTATTTTGTCAGAAATTTGTTCACACTTGTTACGAAGTACCCTTTAGTGGGCTCTTTTTGGGTTTTGCTGTGATGAATTTAGTAAAATTTATGTTCTATTATTAAACTGGTACATGAAATTTTGTTGGAGAGAAATTAGAAACAATCAATTTTCTTTCTTATTCTATGTTACGGTTATTTTCAAATGGTATTATTGAGAATTCCTGTTTGGGTTTTGGAAGAATTTTGCATGTGTATGCTCCTATCGTTTCTATTGCTCCAACCTATTGAATTGAAAAATCAGATGTAGTACTAGTAAAAGCAGCAATTTGGTTATAACATAGGTAAATTAAAACTTGTTCTGCATCAGATAGATAAGAATAATGTTTTAGTTCACACCTTAAGATAACTTACATAGTAAATGCCAAAGAGGCTTAATACAAGATCCGATAAGTAATCTTCATAGTCATACTACCTAAAACCAATTATGATTCTAGTTTTTCTGAAATCCATACGAATTTGCATTCTATAAACTGGCTATTTGTATTTCATGTTCATGTCAACATAAACTATAACTTTAGTTACTGCTAAAAGAATCTTCAACTACTTTATTTAAATCCAAATCAAACCCTCTACCACTGATGTTCTCTGACCTTCTCTCTTCAGCAACCACAGATGTGCTCGGAGTTGCTCCTCTAACCCTTTTTGTGGCTCTCATCAACCTCTCTTTTTCTTCTACCAGCATGTACATCCCCACCTTCATTAGCGGCTCGCTACAAACTCTAGGAAGTTGCTCCTCTTTTGGTTGTATAACGAAATCCTCAAGCTCAAATTTAGGGTTCCAAAAGGAGGTATTGACTTTCTCAAGTTTTTCCAATGAACCGTTTTTCCAGACTAATTGTTTTCGAAAGGCTTCCCGTTCAACTAATTCTGAGAACTCTTTTAATTCAGGAGGTGTAACTTTCGGGCTTGATTCGACTTCGGCCACTCTTTCCTTTTCCATCTGTTGAATTAGAAAATGTAGAAAATAAAAGGGTGATATTCTAAATAGGTAATCATTTTGACAGCGTTTGCTGGTTTCTGGTACATCATGATGGTACTGATACACCAAAGATATATGATCTGAGCACTAAAAATCTGGAATAGCATTTCAAAATTTTTTTTTTTTTTTTTTTGAGAAACATACGTCCTGTAATTTCGAAACTGCGTTCGAAAAGAATTAGCTTTCTTTCAAAGATAAAAGTAGAATTGTTAATTAATTGACAGTTTGACACTGATATTCAACCATGCTAATTTGGAAGTGACATCTAGTATCCTATTTGCTCATAGGAAGAAAGACAAGAGAACTAAGAAACTTAAAGAGCTTTGAGTGCACTACATGGAGCTTCTGAAGTAGAAATAAAATAAGAGATGAGACGTACCTTGCGGTTGTATGTATATGGTACTGAAGAATACTCCTTTGTGTTGCTTAATTTATTTTGAGCAGAATTGATAGAACAGCAAGATTACTATTCTCTCTGCTAAAAAAGCCTCTCTAATAATATCCACAACTGTACAATTCGAAGAGACCTCTACTATAGATGTTCCATCTCAAAATCAGTCATGACCTTGTCAACTGACACGGCGCTTGAAGCGCGTCAGTGGGCGCGGCACTGCAGTAGCCTTAATAGATAGACATAGGATCACATAATGATTAGAGGGTCCGGGATAATAAAGATTCAGAGATTGTAAATATTTAATAGCTTATTCTGAGGCCCACTTGGGTTTGTGTAAATACTTTTTTATCTATGAAAATCCGTAAGATGGCAAATTGCCACCTTATCCTAAAAAAAAAAAAATTCTCCTTTGTCTTGCTCCAGAACATCAAACAAAGAGGAATATATCTACAACAAAAGCACACGTCATATACCTTAATAGAAAGCCTTAGCCCTTAATTTTCTTCTCTTCCACTCATTAGTAGTTAGAGAAATGTCCTCCCTCTGAAAAATTGGCAGGGCTTGTCCTTCTTGTTTTTAAATGGCAATCTCTCTGTATCTCTGATCTATCTCTCTTTTTGGAAGACCTTGGCAGCTCTCTCTTTTTTTTTTTGAAAACCCGGCAGCGGCTGCCTAGGCGACCTTGGCAGCTCTCTCTCTCTCTCTCTCTCTTCTCGCTTGCTGTATTGCAATGAAAATAAGCAAGCTGGATTAGTTGAAGAGTGCCTAGAGACAAATATATGATATATGTTAGGAACTTTGTGGAAGCAACCTCTGTACTTTAAGCCTCCTTAAATACCTTTTAGATCGTATTAGTTAGTCATTTAATTAATTAAATAAATATAGCATCCACCCTTACATACGAAATTATTATGTGAATAAGTGTTTTGCGTGTGAATCATTATACAATTGCTACTAATTAAATTGGTGTGATAGTAACTCCCATTTGACTGAAAAAAAAATGGTGGGTGTCTTATTTTATCTTTATTGTTAGCAGTTAACAAAAAAAGATAAACTAAAATAGACTAATGTAATAGAACACAACTGATGATCTAATTATAGGTTTACCAGTATAAATTGAACAGCAATGACAAATTTCCTCTATAAGACTTGGGGAACCCTCTTCTCTCCCTTAATTACTTTTTTTTTGGGCTTCCCAACTCAACACGGCTTCTATCTTTATTGATACATTTTAATTTCCATGCTTAATGTTCTTATATACACAAAAAAAGGAAAATGATATATATAACTTTTTTCTTTGTATTGTCATATGTATTGTTGATGTCTGCGTTTTATATTAGTTCGTCTTTCGACCTTAACATTTTGTGCTCAAGACTGCAAAGATGTTACTTAAATTGAAGAAAATAAGTGTTAGACAACATATCTCACTTCCAAGTATAGTAATTGGAGCTTCATAGCATGGAAGTTTTTAACTATGGTGAACATTACATTGATGGTAAATGATGAGATTAACGAAAGATAAGTACAGAATTTCAAGCAAAAAGAAGGGTTCCAAAAGAAAAAGAAAAAATATGTGCCAATGGTTTGGAGACAGAGGGATCTCAAATTTTCATAGGCATGAAATATGTGCAACATTAATTGATCCTTCCACTATATTAAGCATAATCATTCTGCGGCATAAATAGAAAGTTTAATGATGAATGTTAAAGAATAAACTCAAAAAAACAGAGACAGATTTTAAGGCGATATTAAATGCGAAGTTGAAGGGGCAATTCTAGATCATTTTGGGCAAATTAATTATGTATTTGACATGTTTTGGAGTCTAGATTCAGATGGTTCAAGTTTCAAGTCGTTTGGAGTTCCCTATAATAAGTAATGACAGTTTTAATAACTAAGGGTCAAAATTAAGTGTTGTTGTTTAGGATTTTGTTTTACAATTATTTTTGTACGAATTTTAAGAGTCTATAAATTGAGTTGTGTTCTATGAAGTATGTAACAGAGAAAAAGTATAAGAGAAAGAAAATATAGTTTGAATAGAGAAATTTCAGAATGTACGAACTTGCAACAAACATAGAGGAGCAGAACTAGGGTGAGCTGTGCTCACCAACTGGTTTGGTGAGCACACCTCCAAAAAACGGGTTTTCAAAGTTCAAATAGTCGATTCGAACCTTCCAACGTGTTCTTCATATTAATATGTGCTTGGAGACCAAATTTTACATTTTTTGGAAATTTTTTACTATTTTTTTCCGAGCCCTTGAAAATCACAGCTTTTAATTAAATAAAAAAAAAATTCAAAAAACACTGATTTTTCAAGGGCTCGGAAAAAATAGTAAACAATTTCCAAAAAATGTAAAATTTGGTCTCCAAGCACATATTAATATGAAGAACACGTTGGAAGGTTCGAATCGACTATTTGAACTTTGAAAACCCATTTTTTGGAGGTGTGCTCACCAAACCCGTTGGTGAGCACAGCTCACCCTAGTTCTACTCAACATAGAGCTCCCGCTGGCAACAGTGCTCCTGCTGTAACTGGCTCATGCACGGGGATAAGAACACACGTTTCTTTCATGCGTTTGCTTCCACACGCGCAAGAAGAAATAGAGTGCAAAATCTGGTGGTGGCCGATTCTACATTAACGGATTCGGGCCTCATTCGACAGGCCTTTCATAATCACCTAAAGGAGACAATAGGTCGGGCCGTGCATGTTGAGGAAATCAACCTGCGGGTTATGTACCCCACAACTGATGTAGATTTGAGTCATCTAGAAAACTCGTTCACTGCAACTGAGATTCTGACGGCGGTCAAACAATTGGGCAATAACAAAGCGACGGGACCGGATGGCATACCGCATGAATTCGTTAAGAAATATTGGGACTTGCTCCAATCTGATGTGGTCACCATTTTTACAGAGTTCTATGACCATGCAGGAAGTTTTCACTTATCGAACAAGGCGAATGTGGTGATGATCCCTTAAAAAGGACAATGCCGAGGCCTTGGGTGACTTCAAACCGATCAGCATTATCAATATCATACCAAAGCTAGTTACCAAGGTGTTGGCTAATCGACTAAGGAAATCCTTGCCGGCTCTGATCTCCTCGCAACAAACCGCGTTCATTAAAGATCGACACATATCAAAAAACTTTATTGCAACGCGGAGATTCTGGACCATGTCTCTGGCTCGGCAAAAGGGGCAATTTTTGCAAAGGTGGATTTTGCGAAGGCTTTCGACTCCGTCAATTGGGATTTCCTAGAAAATGTCATGCGAATACGGGGCTTCCCGGATAGATGGATTGGCTGGATAAATAGGCTATTGAGAACCTCCCAATCTAAGGTACTCATTAATGGAGAGGACACCGACTTTGTTACACATGGCCGGGGCTTGCGGCAAGGTGACCCTATCTCGCCGATGTTATTTATATTGGCGGCCGATGTCTTTCAGAAAATGGTAGCCGGTGTTAATTCGGTCCTGGACAACCCAATCTCGGGTAGATATTCGGACTCAATCGTGGTGTTGCAGTACGCTGACGGCACGGCAATTATTGCCAACGCTCATCATGAGACCCTTATTTTGATCAAATTGATGTTGAGAATCTTTGCCAAGTGCTCGGGCCTTCGTGTCAATTTTAGCAAAAGCAGCTTCATTCCGTTTAATCTGGAACCAGACCGGGTTACGAGCGCCAATGTGATTTTGGGCTTCACTCAAACAACTATGCCGGTCACCTACTTAGGGATGCCCCTCACGATTCGAACACCTCCGAGATATGCTTTCTTGCCTTTGATAGAGCGTATCGAAAACCGAATGGAAGGGTGGAAGGGTAAGCTGATTTCGAGAGAAGGGAGGCTGCAGCTGGTCAAATCCGTGCTCTCTGTAATCCCTATCTACTATATGACATGTTTTCAGTTGCCAGTATGGGTACTCAATAGAATTGACCAGGTCCGTAGAGGATTTCTCTGGGGGAAAAATGCCGACAATAAAAAGGGAATCTTTTTAATAAATTGGAGAATTGCAACGCTGCCTACACAATAGGGAGGTATGGGCTTGCATGACTTGCGTGTGCATAACACGGCTCTGCTGCTTAGATGGTGGTGGAGAGCCTACAACAACCCCACATGCCTCTGGACGAGCACTGTAATGAAAATTCGATGGACCGGTCTTCATGCAGCAGGGCCCAGTTTTTGGTCCGGCTCAGGATCGTTCTTTTGGGGGAAATTGCTGGCAATGCGACCAATTTTCAATTCTTGTGTGCGCTGGATCATAGGAGACGGAAATGCAATCTCCTATTGGTTTGATCCGTGGAATGGGGCCACCTTGGCAAGCATGCTGCCCGAGGGACAGCGGCCGGCTTATCCCAAAATATCACTCTGTGAAGGATACCCAATTAGAAGCAACTTACATGAAGACTTGCAAGTGCCTACAAAACTCGCTTTCAGTGGCCTGCCTGATCGAATGGAATGGAAATTGCATACCACTGGGATATATTCGGCAGGGTCTGCTTATAAAGTAATGATTGGGTTGGGAATGGTCAAACCGATCCATGACTACACCTGAAAACTACCAATACCGCCCACCGTCCGTATCTTTGTCTATTTGTTACTAAAGCAACGAATTTTGACAAAGGCCCTCCTGCAGCGAAGGCATATGGACCAGACACCAGATGCGAGATGTGTAACAATTGTCTGTCGGAATCGGCACTGCACCTTCTCTTCCTTTGCCCAAAGGCAGTGGAGGTATGATATGAAATGTCTGCTAAGTTGGGCTACAGGTCTATGGTGCCAAATAGCTCAGTTGTGCAAATTTGAACTGAATCTAGGGCACAGGCCAAGAAAAGGGGCAAGAAATGTAATAGAGAATGGGACTCCTTTTTTGCTTGTACTTGTTGGAACTTGTGGAAGCGAAGAAATGAAAAATCTTTCGAGGCAAGATGACTCCCTCTGGCATGCTAGCAGAACGAATAGTAAATGAGGGAAGGATGTGGGTAACTTTCTGTAACTCGGCAGGCCGCAAGTTACTGGGAACCAATCTTTTGACAGAACCGGATTAGATTCTGGTTTAGGGGTTTCCGCTGTGTGGGAACTCCACTACTATTTTGTACCTCTTTTATTCCTGGTATTTTTCATTTTTGCTTTGTTCTTGTTTTTCTTGGGCTGCATCAGTTTCTTACAGCGGTTCTACTGCTAATGGAGTTACTGGTACTCTATTGGATTTGGGTTGGGCATACTAGTCCTATATCGGGTTTTGGTTGTTTTTGTATGCTGAAGGGGATAGGCTAGTTGGTGGGCAGAGGCTTTTAAGAGGCTTTTACCCCTTTACTTCTCTAGGAAAGGATGAAAATTGATGTAACTCTGATGTAAAACTGATGTAGTTTTTTCTACAATTTCAATATATATTTTTGGCAGCTGCTGCCAATTTTTCGAAAAAAAAGAAATTTCAGAATTTATCTCTCTTCCCTCCACCAAAATATATATCATATTTTAACAAATTGGTATCAGAGCTATGGTTAATTCCAAGAATATATTGCTGGGGAAGATACCGCTACCACGACTCACCACATCGAACTACGACAATTGGAGTATTCAGATGCGTGCATTGCTCGGTGCGTAAGACACATGAGAAGTAGTCGAAGCTGGCTATGAAGAGCTGATTGCAAATCAGATAAGGGCGTTGAAAGAAATGCGTATGAAAGACAAGACCGCTCTCTATTTCTTGTTCCAAGCGGTGGATGAGTCGGGTTTCAAGAAAATTGTCGGTGTTAGAACTTCAAAGGCAGCGTGGGACACTTTTGAAAAGGTTTTCAAGGGCACCGACCGAGTTAAACAAGTGCGGTTTCAAACTCTTCGAGGTGAGTTGGAGGCCACAAACATGAAGGAGCTAGAAGGAATATCCGACTACATTACGCTTGTGCAAATAGTGGTGAATCAACTTAAACAAAATGGAGAAATCCTAACTGATGCAAGGGTGGTGGAGAAGATTATGCGGTCATTAACTGAGAATTTCAAGAATGTTGTTTGCACAATTGAGGAGTCGAGGAATTTGGAAGAGATGACCGTTGATGATCTCGCTGGTTCTCTTGAGGCGCATGAACAACGGAAGAAGAAGAAGAAGAAGAAGAAGAAGAAGAAGAAGAAGAAGAAGAGAGAAGAAGAAGAAGAAGAAACAAGAGTTGCTCGAGGAGGCCTTAGAAGCTAAGGTAATTATCAAGGAGGATAAGGTGATGTATGCGCAACAAAACCGAGGAAGGGGACGCGGCCGTGGAGGTCATGGTTTTGGTCGCGGTGGGTCGAGGACGTGGAAATAATTCCAAAGAAAAGAGCCAGTCGAGCCAACAAAATTGGCGTGGTCGTGGGAGAGGCAGCCGCTCAAATCATTCAAATGTTAATTGTTACAAATGTGGCAAGCATGGGCACTATGCAAAAGAGTGTTATTCAAATGTCGAGTGCTATAATTGCGGCAAGTACGGGCACTACGCAAAGGAGTGTTATTCTGAAAAAAAGGTGGAAGAAAATGCGAATTTAGTCGCAGAAGGGGAGACAAGAGACGACGGTGTTCATGATGGCCTACAAAGACACCACTCCCGACAGTGATACGGTGTGGTATCTCGATACCGGTGCTAGTAATCACATGTGCGGACACAAACACCTCTTTGTGGAGATGCAAGAGATAGAGGATGGGCACGTGTTATTTGGAGACGCGTCGAAGGTTCAAGTAAAGGGCCGAGGTAAAATCTATTTTTCTCAAAAAGATGGTAAAAAGGGTCAATTGAGGATGTTTATTATGTGCCCGACTTGAAGAGTAACATCCTTAGCATGGGGCAACTAATGGAAAAGGGATATTCAGTTTTTATGAAAGACCGAATGTTACACTTGAAGGACAAAAAAGGTCAGTTGCTTGCACATGTGGAGATGACCAAGAATCGAATGTTCAAACTCAACTTGAGTGATGTGCGAGAAAAATATTTGCAAGTCAACATGGAGGATAAAGCCTCGCTGTGGCACTTATGATTCAGACACTTGTATTACGGCGGCCTAAAAGAGTTAGCAAAGAAGGATATAGTACACGAGCTACCAGATATGGATTACATCAAGAAATTTTGTGAGGGATGTGTACTCGACAAACAAGCGAGGAATACTTTTCATAAGAAGGCAAAATATCATACAAGGAGGTCTCTCGAGTTGATACACACCAACATATGCGGTCCTATCACACCTAAGTCATTTAGTGAGAAGAGGTATTTTATCACTTTCATTGACGATTACACAAGGAAAACTTGGGTTTATTTTTTGAAAGAAAAATCTGAGGCATTTGAGGTGTTCAAGAAATTCAAGGTGTTAGTAGAAAATATGACCGGGCTTTATATCAAGGCTTTACGGTCAGATAGAGGCGGAGAGTACATGTCAACTGCCTTCACAAATTATTGCAAAGAACAAAGGATCAAGATATTCTTAACCACACCCTACTCACCTCAGCAAAATGGTGTGACCGAGAGGAAAAATCGGACTATTCTTGACATGGTTCGGTCGATGTTGAGGAGCAAAAACATGCCGAGAGATTTCTGGGCAGAAGCGGTGTAATGTGCCGTGTATGTGCAAAATCGGTGCCCACATGCGAAATTGGTCGACCAAACACCACAAGAAGCTTGGAGCGGACAGAAACCGACCGTATCGCACTTCAAAGTATTCGGTAGTGTGGCCTACGCGCACGTACCAGATCAAAGGACCAAACTAGATGATAAGAGCAAGAAGTATGTGTTCATCGGGTATGACAAGAAGACGAAAGCTTTCAAGTTATTCGACCCAATTGAGAAGAATGTAGTTGTAGCCGAGATGTGCAAGTGAATGAAGAAAGTGCATGGAATTGGAACAACCAAAAGGAGGTGACACAAAAGAAATAGGAGAACCATCAACCGCTGCACCGATAATAACACCGACAACCACTCAAACATCTAATGATAAAGAAGAGCCGAGAATATTATTTTTGAAGTTGAAGGGGATATTAAAATGCAATATTAAATTGAAGGGGATATTAAATGCGAAGTTTTAAATGCGATATTAAACAAACATCTAGATTTAGATGGTTCAAGTTTTAAGGGGATATTAAATGCGAAGTTGAAGGGGCAATTCTAGAAAATTAATTATGTATTTGATGTGTTTTGGAGTCTAGATTTAGATGGTTCAAGTTACAAGTCGTTTGGAGTTCTCTATAATAAGTAATGACAGTTTTAGTAACCAAGAGTCAGAATTAAGTGCTGCTGTTTAGGATTCAGTTTTACAATTATTTTTGTACGAGTTTTAAGAATATAAATTGAGTTGTATTCTATGAAGTAATGTAAGAGAGAGAAAATATAAAAGAAAGAAAATATAGTTTGAATAGAGAAATTTCAGAATTTGTATCTTTACACTCCACCGAAATATATATCATATTTTAACAATGAATACAAATATAGAGAAATAGACAGTTCTATTGACTTGGAGTCAAGCCAATGTGAGTCAACAAGTCATATGTTCTTAATTCAAATTAATATTAAATTTCTTCTAAGTTAAGAGGATAAAAAAAGGCTGTCATTTTCTTGATGACGGAAATTACTATCCAACTGTTAGATGAGAAGTTTTTTTTTTCAGATACTATTTTAGACTGAGTAAATTAATCAGAAAAGAAAAAATAAATAAATAAAATAAATGAAGCATATGGTTGTAATACTTAATTGAGCGCATATATATATATCGTAACCAAGTAACCAAGTAATAAAAAATAATTTCTCTAATTTTATTTTTAACTTAGTATTTGAAGAAGGCATATTATTAGGCTAAATTAAAGTTAGAGGAGTAATTAAGGAGTTGCATTACATCACTAAAAATGTTTGTTTGATTACTGGTTTTCTTTTGTTACTGTAAAATGACGACCAAATTTCAGCGAAATTGTAAAGCCAATTCCTGGAAATACCAAAGAAGATTTCTTATTTTTCATGTGGGTATTTGCTCAAAATTGACTCCTTCCGATATTTAATAAAAAAAAAATTCTGGTAAAGATATCAATGGAAGGAGAGATACAGTAGCTTTTATCAAGTCATCTGGAAGATTGCAGAGCAACAAGTTAAAAATTTATGGTCTGAGGTTCTTTTAACTAGTTTAACGGTTTGGTTTTAGAGAAAAATATTCGGTGAATTTGAATCCATTAACAAATATAATACGGGTCCCCACCGCAATGACATCAGTAGTGACGTTACCATGAAGACGTCATTCTATAGGCTATTGCGCGTGAAATGTTTCTTCCTCTCACACGCAGTCACGCGCAAATAGCTGGAGGCTGGAGCTAGAGTCCAAAAAATGGCAGGCCTGAGCCGGTTTCGTCAAGAAACGGTACGGTTACGATACATAACGGCACACGTGATTGTTATGTGCTGTGACTTGCGTATTGCGGGCTGTAACTATTCATGTGTCGTGGCCATCTTTTGAAAATTTGGCACGGTACGACATGTCACGTGAAATATCTGATCACGATATAGTACGTGATCTTACGAGTCACGAGTCACGTGTAATTAGGACAGTTAGATCTTGATCAAATGGTGAATCTTGAATAAATTAGTCACGTTTGGATACAGCACGTTTGGGCACGGCGTGACTCGCGTGTCGTGATCATTCACGTGCCGTTACTATAGTGACAAACCAATAGTTCGAATTGAGTGAGGTGAGGTCAAAAATTCATGATTCGGGTATAATTTAGGTATAATTCGGAAATGATTCGGTACAACAAAAAAAGCAAAAAAAAAAAAAAATCCAAAATTCAAGACTTGATTTAAACATAGAAGATATAAAATGCTACATTAACATGCTCACAAAAGACTTTGCCTCATATTCACCACGTGGTGGGTCCGCTAATACCTTTCAAAATTCAAAAGCTTTGCCTCAAGATTCATCCACGTGGGGGTCCTGCCATGCCACGAATTTCACCTCCAATGCACGGATTACGGAGCAGATAATTTTTTGAATAAAACGCGAATAATTTGTAAAAATTATTTTTTCGCGTTTTATTTGTAAATAAATCGGTAAAATTCAGTCAACCGTTTTATTCGTTGTTCGGTTCGGAAACCTCCAAAAAACGTTTTTTATTCGCGTTTAATTCGCGAATAAAACGCAAATCATGTTTCTATGGCCGTTACCACTTTCAATATTTTGATCACGGTATGACACGGCACGTGTGAATGTTCACTTGATCACGGCACGGCACGAGACCAAATTCACAACCTATTGTTTTTACCACTCTACCTAGAGCTCAAGTTCCATAGACAGTGTACTTTTTGTGGCGACCCCTGTAGCGGGTCAATTGAACCGCCTCTTTTACAAAGGAAAATGAGAAAGTGCTGATTAGACCGATCTGGTATTATGCTCAGTTTAGAATTATAGTATAGGCCCGGTTTAGAATTTTAAGTCTTTTTAAGAATTGGGCTAGTTGGTTGCCTCACCAGGCTCAATAAAATTTTGTTTAAGCGTGCTTCCCTTTGACAACAACAAAGGCCCAAGGAATAAATATAAGAGGGAAGCAGAGTGAAAATCCAAAGAGAGTACAAAAACAAAAATAGGCTTCACCAATCACCACTGACCAGAAATAATCACTGCATTGCATTTTTCCAAACCAATATCTCCACATCTCCAAGGGATAAAGCCTTCACCACCATATCCTGATCCCACCACACAAACCTTGCCACGTGTCAAATTAGCAACCATTATCCACCTCATATCACCTAAAGTCTTTAATCTCTAGTGGCTTGAATAAACAGGCCAAGCAAGAACCAGAACAGCTTCATACAAAAGAGAGGACTGTTGTGTAATTTGTGGTTAGTGAGAGAAAGTGTTGGAATGGCAAGCACCATGGTTTCTTCTCTCTCTTTGAGCACATCATCTCCAGTTAAGGCCAGGGGACAGCCAGCCTTATCCCGCCGCTCCTTCTTTGTTGTTCGTGCCAGTGGTGGCAAGAAGATCAAGACTGACACACCCCTTGGTCAGTACAATTTTGTGTATTGCAGTCATCTTAGTATTCTGTTGATAGGAAGCAATACAATTTATCAAAAAAATAATTGTGAAGTGATAAACAAATATTCTAATCATCCTTGTCATTTATATATCATGTTGGATTAGGTTTTAAGGTAATTCGGCAGGAAATCTAATGTAATCCTTTTATCAGCAATTAGTGTCTTGTCATGTTTTGGATCTGTTAATTATCAGCACATGATACTAATTTTATCACACATGTTTTCTTTATCTTGTAGTAGGTTTGAAAATGATCAATTTGTTCATCAAACCCTCTTTGAAATTGGCAATCTCAGACTACAAATACTTTACTGTCTGCTTGAAGCAACCACTGACTACCTGATATGAGCAGTACAATCAATTAATAGTGGATCAACAACCTAGAATTAGAAAATTGGAGATTTTGATCTGAACCATCCAATTTATATTAGAAAAATGGAGATTTTAATCATTATATTCCCTCGGTATGGTTGGGAAGTCTCTTATTGTATATGGCCTGGTTGTTAGACTTTTAACAAATATAATTCTTTAAATCTGCACTATGGATCATCTCCAATAATTTTTCAAATACTCAAACAAGAACTTGAAGACTAATATATAAAATAAACATTATTACAGGACTTTCAGGTGATTTGAACTATGACAAGGATGCCTCTGGAAGGAAGACTAAGGTCTCCCAACACCCCTACAAACAAAATTTCAAAAATTAAAAATATTATTGTATTTTTTTTATTTTGACTATTTGCTAAATGAAACTATAAATGGATACAGGGAAAGGGTGTTTATCAGTTTGTTAACAAATATGGTGCTAACGTCGATGGCTACAGGTAATATTTACATCAGAATGTTACTTATTCTAACCATAAGCTATTGCAAACACTTTCTGTTTTAAGATTAAAGAATCCTAAAATTTATAATTTAACCTTGCAGCCCAATTTTCACCCCTGAAACCTGGTCTGAAAGTGGTGATACCTATGTTGGAGGTACAGCTCTCTCTTTTTGTATTATTACTTCTTAAGGGAAGAAAAAAGGGGTTTGGGTCCAAATAGAACATAGTAAAATGGACTATACATTTTTTTCTCAGCATTTCACATTATAACACTTCTTCATATTATAATTACTTTAAGGTGACTTAATTATCAGAATTTTCTTTTCAAAATTAATTAACTTCATAAAAATTAATCTTGTAATAAAGTATGTCAAAAATTATTCAATTAGCCAATTTGGAAAACAAAAAACATAATTGTTTACCAGTATATTGTTTGGGGTTTCATGGGTGCAGGAAGAACTGGTCTGTTGATCTGGGCAGTGACTCTGGCTGGAATCTTAGGTGGAGGTGCTCTCCTGGTGTACAGCACCAGTGCTTTGGCTCAGTAAATATTCATGGACAGATATAAATATTTTGTAGATCCAATGTACTGTCATTTAGTCATGTGTACTTCTTTTCTCGGACAAAATGGAAAATTCTTATGTACTTCTAATAGCAGGATAATATATTAATTGCCTGTATGTCATACAGCGACTTAACTTTGATCTTTGATAAATTATGAAAATGTGTAAGTGTAACATAACAGGCAAACTTTTTATGTAGATAATCATCACATAGTTTTCTATTTTGTGACAGTCACCCCCTAGCGTATTATTCCAAGCAATTTATTCCAAGAGTGTCTAAATAGATTTTTATAGTTAATATCCTTTTTTCAAATTATTTTACAAGAAGTTAATGTTGGACAGTTTATTAGAAAAGTTATACACGTGACTATTGAATTTTTTGTACTTGTTTTGGAAATTTGTTGAATTTGAATTAATATAATTAAAATGTTTTTTAAATTTTTAGACGTTTCTTTTATAATATATACATTTTTATCAGTCTCGATGAGGTTTTGCTGATTTTTAGATGTTTCTTATTTTTAAATCATGATCAACCTTATTGAATTTTTATGATCTTTTTTCATTTTGAGGGTTTTATAAATGTTGAAGTTCACTGAAATCCAGGATTATTATTAATTTCAGTTTACATGAACCATAGTATATTTTCTAATATATGTTAAAAATTGAAGCATATTTGAAATTTTTAATGGCTGTTATAGAAAAACGAGTAGAACTAGGGTGTTCTTAAGTTCACCAAGTCCTTTTGTGAACTCAACTCTACAATCTATCAGATTGGCTTCAAACGACGAATTTCAACCGTTGAAACTCATCTAACTTACGAGTGATACGTCCACATGCGAAAATTTTAAATTTTCGAATTAATTTTGTATAGAGTTAAACGGTCAAAATTAAAAGATTTATAAATTAATTTTAAAACATTCATTTTTTAAACATTTTTTTTACAACAACAAAGCGGATGGAAGTGCTGCCCATCGAACTCAAATTGAGTCCAATGGGCATCGGACCAACTCCGCTCCCAGCCACGTCATATTAATAGGGGGAAGGAGCATGTACAAACCCAGCTCCTATTTGTGGGGAACATGTACTGAGCCTTTACCAAGTATCAACCCAGCTTGTCTGACAAAGACCACACAGCGTACTACGGCCTCGTCCGTCTTGACCCAGCTCTCTTGCAATTCATTAAGGGTACGTTTGGATGCAACCCCAGGAATAGCAAGAATAGCGCTAACCTCAGGTTACTGCTATTCCATCGTTTGGATCAAGAACAGCGCTAACCCCAGAAATAGCTTTATTCTTAGGGTGATCCAAACGTAGAATAGTGGAGAAAAATAGTCACTAACCCAAAAACAGTGCTAATCCCATGCTATTCTTGACGATCCAAACGCACCCTAAGAGATAAGACTGGTGGCCACGAAACAATTTCCTGCACAGGTTCATTAGGACCATGTAATTGAAATATTCCATGCAAATGGCCATGGTTAATGTATTACTCAGGAAAGACACTTCAATTATTCCATGCAAATGGCCATGGTTAATGTATTACTCAGGAAAGACACATAGGCTTGTTTAGATACTGTAGTCTAGAGCAAACTGGCAAAATTAATAGGTGCAGGCTTGAGAAAAAAATCATTTGGGAGGAAAGAGAAAAGGGTCAATGGGCCCGCAGGATAAGGTATTTTGATGGTATAGTTTTATTATGATCTCTGACTAGACTATGCAGTGGTACCACGGTACTAAGAAATTTCCGGCATGATAACACAATATAGAAAAGGATATTGCCAATGATCAAGTGAGTTGCATTTTAATATTGACAAATTCCATGTTTATATACATTAACACCAAAGTATAATATGCCCGTGGCTCGAGTCATCCGAGCCCTCGATCCTAAATCCCAGAGCTGATTGGCACGTAAGATACAATTCACGCATGACATAATGCAACCTCTAAAACGGTGTCCGCACCCGGAATTATGTTCAATATTATTCAGAACATTTTCGTAGGAGACACTAAAAAACTGCCGATAATACTAAACAGTGAAATAAGAGGTTTAAGCCTCAATTATTCCACCAAACAAGCATTAAATAGGCTGGCCTAATTAAGCGTAAGCCTAAAGTTAAGCTGGGCCTAAACTAAACCACCTATTGAGGTGCCTTAACTTTCTGGAGGCGTAAATTGGAGTTATGACGAAGATTTGGAAATTTCACCCCTTCCATTTCTATCGTCACCGTTCTATATTATGGATCCCTCCATTTTTTTCTCTTCTCCCGCCAAATAAAAGAATCTGGAAAACTGTAGTGACCCAATTGAATTAGGGATCACTACAAAGGAATCTGGGTTCTGACAGCTCGAATTGAGCTTGTCAGTTGGTGAAATTGGGAAAGTTTAGGAAGAATTGAGGGAGAAGAAAAGAGGAGAAGAAGAAGATAGAGAGAATGAATCCTTTATTAATTGCTTGTCTAATGCCTTACAATCCCTCAGCTTATAATGCTGATTCTATTGAAAATGAAAATTACAAGTATGCCCCTAAAAGACTCTTAAAATTTTTTTGGTCTGGAGCTAGGCAAGGCTCTTAAAACCTTCTTATGTTTAATTTGTGATAGTATTAAGTAATTTTTAGTATTACATGAGGCTAGTACATTCTGTTATGAAACACACTCTTGAAAATGGATTTGAATCTGCATGACACTAGGCATGGATCCCTTGAGCAATTTAGATATTTTCTTTATATTTTGGTTGTAACTTTAATTATGTATGAACTTATTCTATTGTATGACTTTTGTAAGACTTTTTTTTACATTTTGGTTGTTGCTTCTTTGTGTTAAAGTATGAGTTTGAATAATGTATGGTTTTCATTGGATATGTACTTGTGATACATATAAAAATATTTTTTTTTCACTCCAACGTTCAAGTATACATGGTTCTAGTATGCAATTTTATTGGAGTGAATCTTTATTTTATTTTTTTTGAGAAAATAATCTTTCTGTTTTACCAAATACTTGCAATTTTATTATAAAAACAAAAAATTATGTCACAAGCCACCAAACTCCTAACAAACAAAAAAAAAAAGAATAGCTTAAATCAAGCTATAAATTTAGATATGAACCAAACACGATTAATTTAGACCTACCTAAGTTGAAATAACCAAATAACCAACTTAGACCTCTTTAGCTTTAGTCCATTTAGATCTGCCTATGTTGAAATAACCAACTTAAGCCTCTTTAGCTTTAGTCCACAACCAAACATGGTGTAGGATAACAACATAATTCCATAGTGTAACGAACTTGCATGACAAGATAATTTCTGCATATGTTAATAGACAAGGAGGCTAAAAAGCAAAGTTTGACTAAATTTTTATTTTTTTATTACTTCAAGCAAAAGAGCACAGCACATTAGAATATAACAAAGAGCCCGAGATTAATGACAAAAAAAATGACTGATTACTAAAACAGTGAGCAAACCATAACAAAACCACACAACCGAGTTATTTTAGCATGTAATACAAGTTGTTGAACAGTTCATGCCTCGTAAATATAAATATAACCTACGTTTTAAACTCAGAAAATCCTTAAGAAAGAAGGATTTGTAATTTCAAAATCTGTTGTACTAACATCAAAGGATCATTTCTTGCCACCGCCTGAAACATTAAACTTGAAGAAGATGATGTCTCCATCCTGCACAACATATGTCTTCCCTTCCTGTCTGTATTTCCCAGCCGCCTATAAAAAATAGATACCAATATCAAGGAATAATTCATACAATGCCCGGATCTTGTAGGTGGCATGAAGTTTTTTTCTCCAATAACTTGGGTACAAAAGAAGAATTAATTTTCACATAAAAGAATTAACTTGGGTACAATACTGAGCACAACTTAGATTAGCAAATATCATGCAACATTTGTTTAATTTATTTGGAATTACTAATTACCACAAGTAGACCTCAGTTATTATCCCCTGCTTTTATATCATATCAACAAAATCTTTTCCTATTGAGTTGTGGAGTATTTAACACAAAAAGGTGCCATCACACAAGCTAGAAAGATCATACTATTTGCAAAACGTCAAAACATGATGGGTCTTAACATATAGTGTGTTACTTGTGAATAAAAACGAATACATAGTAGCAGAATACCTTCACTGCTGATTCACTACCCAGTTCCTTCAAATCATCAAATTTCATAACCTGATACATAGAGGTTCAAAATTAACTGTTAACAAAATTAAGAACAAGAAGTTGCAAAATGGCACTAAAGGGTACTGCAAAAGTATTACCTCAGCACAAATAAAGCCTCTTTCAAAATCAGTGTGAATTGCACCAGCCGCTTGAGGTGCCTTTGTGTGCTTCCTTATCTGCCAGCATTTGACCTAGTTTTAATTCAACAAACAAATATAATGCATTAGTACCTATATTTACAAAATTATGTAAGCATCAAACACAAGAACAAACGTAGTACCTCATCAGGGCCAGCAGTGAAGAAATATATCAGATTAATTGTGGCAAATCCAGTCTTCACAATCTTTGTTATAGCACTAAATAAGACAAATATCAATTAAAAAATGCACCATAAATTTCAAATTATTATTAAGATAGGATACAATATATATTTTTTTATATGAAATGTGACCATATGGTAAAAAATTAAACAAATAAATAAATAAGCTTAGCACCTTTGTATATTGTTCTGCTGACAGTATTTGGCAGCTTCGTCCTCTGGCATATCAACAAGCATTTTTTCCAATGCACAACTAAATGGTATAATCGTATCCCCTCCATGTTCTTGAACCCTTTTCGTTATTAATATTAACATTAATACAGATTTCTCAAATAATTATACCGAACCTCGTAAATAACCACACTTAAATGCCTATTGTACATATTATACAGATTACTCATATTATATACATGCTTGCGCATTCTTGTTTCTCATCCAAACCCTTAAATACTGTGAAATGTCGACAACTTTGCTCCTATTTCAAATAGTCAATTATTCCATAAGTTCAAATTAAGAAAAATTCAGCAAAAAGGATTCTTAACACCTTATTTTATAAAGTTATGAACTGGTTCTAAAGTAACTAGTCAGGAAGAAATGCCAGCAGCAATTTAGTCATATATTACAATTTCATCTTACGCAGGGTTCAATTAACCTGTGAATTTCGGATCCAGTTGCAAATATGAGATAATGAGAAACGAGAAAATAACAATGAACAAAGAGATTGGTACCAAGCGTGGATTTTGGGCAAGAACTTGTTTTTCTTTCTTTGGTAATCTTTCTCGGTCATGTTAACCTGAAAGAGACAAATAATACAACATTATAGAGAAGTTTCACAAAAATTAAACTACAAGTTTTGATAATAATCAACTATTGACAAACATACAAGGTAGACCACAGGTTTGGCTGAGAGTAGCTGAAATGTATTAAGTATTTCAACATCAGCTGCCTTCCACTCTCCAAGCCTTACATCTTTCCCATCTTGTAACCATGTTTTTACCCGAAGGCACAAGTCGTGCTCAATTTTGAGTTGTTTGTCATTGCTCCTCTTCATAGCCTTCTCTAAATCCTCTACCTTATTTTGCATATACTCCAAATCCTTGTGAAAGGTGAATTAAAATAAGTTAAAAAAGTAGGGTGATATTAGACAGAGAAGTCAAACATCATAATTCATTTAACAGAATCTCAAATAAGTAAAATGACAGTGTTAATTGCATGTCCAATCGGTGGTTTGCAGATTTCTTTCACATTGATATTTTGCAGAAAAACTACTACTTGTGGTACCAGGATAAAAGTTCAAAAATTAACAACATAAAAAACCTTGAGTCTTAGCTCTTCAGTGATGGTCTCTAAATCCCTAACAGGGTCCACTATATCATCCACATGAATAATCTCTGGATCCTCAAATGCCCCTGAATTAACAACATAAAAGAATATTAGCACAAGATAGAAAAATAATCGTGGGTCAACAACTCAGTATATTCACATTCACAGGTTAAAAAAAAGAAAAACTTACTCAGCACATGAAAGATTCCATCAACAGCCCTAATGTGAGAGAGGAAGCTGTTGCCTAAGCCTTGCCCCTCGTGGGCCCCGCGCACCAGTCCCGCAATGTCATGTATTTCAAGAAATGCAGATACCTAAGGAAATTTATTTAGCAACAATAATGAGATCTTAATATGTGCTGCGACAATCTAATATTTAAAGTTACACAACAGGTGGTATGAAGTACATCCGAGCATTCTACCTGACTAGTATATATTTGTACAATTACTGGATTCTGCTGTTTCTGGAACAATATGATGTCTGTAGCCCAGAAGGATGGAACCAAAACACTCGTACAAAACCCAATAAAGAAGGACCATAAAAATTAATTGAACGAAAGATCATATATGAGATAAAAAAAAACACTCAGATGAAGGAGCATTGCTCCAATAAAATGTCAATTTCAACACACAAAAAGAAAAAACATAAAAGATTATCGATTATAGATTAGTGGTACCAACCTCACTCTTGGGCTTGAAGAGTTGACAAAGCCAATCAAACCTTTCATCTGGCACATTAATCCGTGCCTCATTTGGTTCAATGGTACAAAATGGGAAGTTCTCAGCTGGAATAGCTAGCTTTGTTAGTGTGTTAAACAATGTTGATTTTCCCACATTTGGTAGCCCAACCTACAAAATAGTCACATAAACAAATTCATTGTCAATTTCTTTGATGAATAAACAACAGACTTGATAATTCAAGATGTATAGATTGGTAACAAATGAAAAACTAACTGAGATGTTCCTGTTCTCATAAAATAGTACAAGAGAGTGGCAACAAACATTGCAAAATTCAATTCTTCATCATTCCAACATTTAGAATAGAGCACTCAGATGTCAATACATTAGCCAATTACTACAACAAGGTTGCATATTGTCCTTAACTGAAATGCATAGATAAAGGAAGTAATAATCTAAAATTATCTGAATAAATAATGCACAGTTAGCTACAGTATTCCTAAAATTTGGTTCTGTCTACTATTTATCACATATTAATTGCTAAAAATCCTTTCTCCTAATAAATTTACTTAAGGTATGGAATGAGCTTCACAACAAAAAAATCTCACTAAAAAGCATTTTATTTGAAAGACACATGTATATGCTAGAAAGCAGAAACTTAAGCATCAAACCAATGCAAATAAAACTAAATCTGAAAAATCTACGAGACGAAAATTAAGACTATAAGCTCACGATTCCAATCTTAAGATGAGACGAGAAACGACCGAGGATGGGGCGCTCCGTCGGCGCTTCCTTCGATTTGGAGGCCTTGGGTGGCATATCTTGTCAAGGATTAGTACCAGTTACTGGATTAGTAAATTTCTAGGGTTTAGAGCGCAAAGATCTTGCACTCGCTTTTAGGGTTTAGATTCCACGCCAAATTATCGACTTGGAGAGGAGAGAAACTCGTGGAATGTGGCACTTGATGTGGATTTTATTAAAAGAACCCTTTGGGGCTTTATAAAATTTACGTGTTTATCCCTTGAAACACGAGGAATCGCGTCTCATGTCCATTTTCTTTTTGCCTATCCTGATTTTTAATGCATTTCAAGTGATATGTTCGGGTTTTTTTTTTTTTTTCCGACTGGGATCAAATTTTACTTTCTGAATGCATTTTTTTAAAGGCAAATTCTTCTATGGGCCTAAGGATCTATTTATAAAATGAGCATATTTTCATTTTCAAAGTTCAAACAGTCGATCCGACCGTTCAACATTATCTCCATATTACAATGTACTTGGATGTCAAATTTTACATTTTTTTGAATTTTTTTACTATTTATTAAGATGGGTACAAAATTCAATGGTCTGAATTTGACTAGTTTTGTAAAATACTTAATAAATAGTAAAACAATTCAAAAAATGTAAAATTTGACCTCCAAGTAAATTTTAATATGGAGATAATGTTGAACGGTCGGATCGACTGTTTGAACTTTGAAAATGAAAATATGTTCATTTTACAAATAGGTCCTTATGCCCATAGAAGCATCCCTCTTTTTTAAATATTGTTTTTTTAATTCCGAAAGTAAAAATCTCCACTTCCTGCTTAACTAGTCTTCTCATCCATTAAATGTTATTATTTTTGCTTTGATTTTAAAGCGAAGGACATACATTAAAAAAAATCTTTATCTTATTATTTAATTAAAATAGGGATATTTGATACATGGTAGTATGTTAAATTAAAAAGATTTTCTCAAATCTGTCTACACCTTTTGTTGTCGTTTTTTTACATCCTCCGAATTTTTGCATTGTGTTGTATTAATGCTAACTTTTTATTGTTGTTGAAGTTTATGTTTTTTAAAGTTTGAATTCCAATTACTGAAATAAAGTTCTCTCTTAATTAAGAAAATATTTCCAGTTTTTATTGACTATGTTTATTAGAGATCTATTTTTAAGCAATTTATAGTTGTAATTTGACATACCTTTTAAAATTATTTCTCAAATATTAATTTTTTCTTATACAATGTTGTTTACGGAGATTTTCAAGTAATATTACGGAGTTCAATTATTTTTGAAATATTATTCTAAGTAACATTACATATGCTGTGGCGCTGCATATTGCAACAGACTTAAAGGTCATTATGAAATCCTGTCATCCCATTGCTATTTTTCCACTACCACATTTGGTGAATATGATAAGGGACTGTTCGGTACGTTACTGTGTCTGTGGGAAAAAAAAATTCACTCTAATTGAATTTATTTTTTCACACGCGCATAGTAAAATTTAGTTCAATTTCTGTGTGCCCACGCTCATTCCTCTCCTTCCGCCAAACAGGCCCTAAAGAAATAGGTATTATATTGTGTAATTATCTTGTCAGTACAATTCCGTAATTTATGGCTATTACATTGCCTATGATAAATATGAATTTTGTCTATTCCCACTTAACAAGAATCACTTATTTTGAAAAAAAAAATTGCTTTTAGAAATAAAAGCTACTATTGATTTTCTTAAACTCCGAGAGTCATTACAATCTATAATAAAAGCTACTTATTTTGTAATTATCTTGTCAGTACATATCTTGTCAGGATATTCTGAAAGAACTGCATAGAGATTTATTTTGGCTTAATTACGATTTGTTATAGTTTTTTGGATGAAGCTCTATAATGAAGTACTAATTCTGCTTAATTGCAGTCTGTACCAGCTGGACTGGTATTGGTATTGGTACGGATACAGAGAAACTGGTACTGGTCTTAGCTGGTACTAGGATACAATGATGATACTCTGTGCTAAGTTCATGTTACTTTCACTTGAGATGTTCAGTCCATGTGCTGCAGGGGTGGTTTTATGTGATCTTAACAAGTTTGCGTTGAGTTTCTTTTGTGTGTATTGGATCAGATGTAAATGGAAACAGGCAGGTAATACTGCTAAATTGAATTTTTTTTTTTTTTCTATCCCCTCATATAATGGAATTCACATTCCCTAAAATAACTCAAATTTTGAGTTTGAATCATAACCGTCCAATCAGCTTTAGCACGAATATTAATTATTAAAGAGACCCCATGAATTTCCAAATTGATCCGGATTGGTCCGAATTTAGATGGGACGATCCGGATTCAAATTCAAAATTTGAGTTACCTTGGGAGGTCCAGACTCTTGTATAATGTAGCTGCAGAAGGAAATATATCATTGCAGATGAACAGCAACCTCCACAGACCTAGAATTTTTTAATTGTCTGTTGTCATAGTTGAAAACAGCAAAATCTCTAATCGCACAGCAACCTCAACACAAGCAAACAAAGAGTTAAAAAAAAATACACAAAAGATAGTACAATTTCACATCACCAAAGATTCTAATATTAACCAGATTATTTCCCAAAGAAATAGGAGAAGAAAAGAAAAGACATTCAAAAATTTCTAAACAAACACCATAAGCATCCAATGTTCAACAAGGGAACATAGATCAATTAATACTACCAACAGAAAGCAAATGCACTTCATAACTATTTTTCTTGACTAATTCTCTAATCCCTTTTCACCAATTTATCATGAGGGCTAGTTCCAAAAAATTACACCACTTACCAATTATAAACAAAATAAAAACAAAACCAACAATTAACACACAAATGCACTTCATACTTCCAATAAAACTATCAACTAGAACCAGAAGAGGGAAAAAAAACAAATTAATATGACTCTACAAACCCTACTCATCCTCTCTAATACGAGTCAAACTAAGCGCCCCATCACCAAAAGGAAGTTCTCCAGTGCTTCGAAAAGACTCTCTCTCTCTTATATAGGCATCATGTAATTGCAGTGCATACTCTAATTGCCACAACACTTCTCCCATACTTGGCCTATTTTTTCCATCATCCATTAAGCATTTCTCTGCAATTTCAGCAAACTTTTTTAGTGACTCGACGGAATAATCTCCCTCCAATCTCGGGTCAACAATTGTCTCAATTGATCTCTGACGTTGCCACCTGAGCGCCCACTCAGCAAGGTTAATTTGGTCTTTCGGCAAGCTTGGATCAATAACAGGTCGGCCACACAACACCTCAAACAAAACCACACCAAATGAATAGACATCAGATTTTTGGCTTAATTGTTGCCTTCTAAAGTATTCTGGGTCTAAATACCCGAAACTACCCTTGACTGCTGTGCTAACATGGGTCTGGTCCAATGTAGGTCCTGCCCGTGACAACCCAAAGTCAGACATTTTGGCCACGAATTCTTCATCCAATAAAATATTAGTAGTTTTCACATCTCTATGAATGATACCAACTTCAGACCCAGTATGGAGATAGTGGAGCCCGCGGGCTGCCCCTACACACACCTCAACACGTTGTTTGTATGAAAGCACATTTGCAGGAGGTGGACTTCCATAAAGGTGGTTCCTCAGGGTTCCATTTGTCATGAATTCATACACCAAAATCATCTCGCCTTGTTCTTCGCAATACCCAATTAGAGACACCAAGTGCCTATGCCGAAGCTTGGATAACATCTCAATTTCAGTTTCAAACTCTTTAAGACCCTGGCCGCACAATGGGTCTGCCCGTTTGACAGCCACGATGTTTGACCCACCATCAATCTCGCCTCGGTACACCTTACCGAAACCACCAGTACCAATGACTGTTGACTCATCAAAGTTTTTCGTAGCTCCCTTAATCTCAGAGAGGGTGAACTTGCGGCCCATACGATTATTAATACTAGGGGTAGAAAAGAAATTTTTCACCACCTGGTTATGAGGACGGGCATTTGAGGTGCTTTTCATGGCTTCATGGAGGACAAGTGGGTGCCAGCCTGGTGGGGCATCTTCTGCCATTTTACTCTTCTTCTTTCCCTTAACATACAAACAGTACCCACCAGAAAGTAACATAAGCATTAGAAGACAAGCCATGCCAATACAAATCTGCTCTATCAATAATCTAGTCTTTGAATTGTCGTGAGAATGGAGCTTTCCATTTAAACTAGTCCAGTCTAACACATGAGCAAGGTTTCCATTCTTACTTAGCTTAAAAATCTCCAATCCATTAAGCAATGCATCTGTACCAGGCCCACTCAACAGGGAATCAGGTCCCAGCTGGAGCCAGAGGGTATCAGTCTGCTGAGGCAAAATATCAAAATAGTCCTCGAAATATGCCTTATTTATGCCCCCTGCTCTCACATATACATCATAGTTTTCGGCTGCTGTTTTGTTGTTAATAAAAATTTTAAAAATTCGTTGGTTTGGTTTGTTGTAAGTCAACTCACAAAAATGCAACCGAATCAAATAATCAAAATTTGGGTCCACAAAAAATCTCCATGAAACGTTAAACCGTTTCTCTACCACCTCAGTGTTTCCCATTACACGTGCCGTTTCATAAACCAAAAGAGGTGCAATTGATGAGTAGTTTTGAGTTACATAGCTGATTGCAGAGGTGTTGTGCACTTCGGTTGCAGCATTGATAGAAAACATAAAATTCTCGTCAGAGTCCCAATTTCGGTACAGGAATTGATCGGTAGTTGACTTCAACTTGGTCCCACCGATATTCAGCCTATACATTGTCTCAATAGCTCTATCAGTTATTGTTGCGAGTCCATTGCTACCTACTTTGGTTATGTTGGAATTGAATAAATTGTTGGGTGATGGGAGTATTTCTATTGCATTTATAAAGGCAAAGGAACTTGGGTTCGGTACAAACTTGATTTGCAATCCTTTAAGGTCTACGTTAATGTAATACTCCTTCACAATAGAGGTTACATTTGAATTGGTTTTTTCAGCTCTCCATGAAATCTCCTCTGAGATGTTAAACTTAGTAACCAATTTCAGGTCATTGGTACTGACATCAAATGCTGAATCATTTGAGTTGAAAATTCCAAACTGAAATGGGTAGAAATGAAGTCTGACACAGTAATTTCCTGGGTCTAAAGTAAAATTGTAAGATGCGGATGTATTAAATAACCGGGCAGATCGGTACAGGGACCCGAAACCTGTATAATCTGTATCTTCAACTGAAGTTGAATTGAATGCTGGAATTCCTGGATCACTCAGGGTGAAATTGTCATTCGGGATTGAATCACTGGCCCATTTTCGGCTATCAGCGTATGACGTAGAATTGGATCCACAACTAACAAGAAAATTAATTCCTTGAGTTTGTCTTGGTATGAAAATGAGGAACAAAAACCATACAAATAGCAATAGTAAGAATGACTTCATATCCTAGTCGGGCCAAATTGAGATGCTTGTTCCACGTTTTTGAAGAATTTGTTCAGACCTTTAGAAAATTCAAAGAGAAAGAAGCAAAATTAAATTAAAATTTAAGGAACCAAATGACCTGAATACTTAAATTCAAATCTTGGATTCAGAGAGAGAGAGAGAGAGGCACCACTTTTTTTTTGTGTGTACATCTGATTTTGTTGGATATTGGTTAGTAGCCTTTTGTTTTATTGATAGTGGATTTATGTGTTGCATGGTCCTGAGTTTGAATTGATACTTGAACTGTGTTTTCTTTTGTTTGAGTAATAAAGATTGGCAACCTCTGCCTGTTTTTCAGAGAGAAAGAGAGAGAAGTACCTGACATTATTTCATTCTTGCTAACTAATGTAGATCCAAATGAAGGCCAATAACAGAACCTGTACTGAAAGAGATTCAAATGAAGAAAGAATTTAGGGACAATTTTTAAACTTTTTGAAATACAAACTTAATGCTTTTGCAGCCTGTTCAGCAAAATGTGGAATAGAGGAATTTTAGAATAGATAATTAGACATATATTCCGTTCTATTCCAATTTTGTTCGGCAAAACTGCAAGAGTAATACTTTGATCATTGAGAAAATAAAAAGTACTTAAAATTAGGAATAGACACATTTTCTTAATTTGAGCATATAAGTTGTTTTAATTGCTAGATATAATCTGTCAAACTCAAAAATAATAATTCAATTGAAGGGCGACAAGACACGCCAATTAAAAAGAGGAGAAGCACATTTCGCTGAAATGGGAGGCCTAACCTTGCTGCTAGAGAAGGAGATGAGTATCGCGCAGAGCTTCGACAAATGTGTTCAATCGTGAAGCTTCTAGCAATGGAGACCTATGCCAAATGGACCTCAATTAGGACATGAGAAACCGAAGAAGCGATCAGTGGTCGAAGGTGATGTTAGTCGGTGATTGGCTCGAAGTTAAGCTGGAAAAGGAGAGGGCTTTTTCTCTTGCTGCATCTAGATGCGAGCATGAGTGAAGAAGAGAAGAGAAGAGAGAAGGAAACAATTACTTCATCTGCCACGTAAGTTATGAAGGGATGCGATATGAATATTTTATTTTATCAAGAAACCCTTCTCCTTTGTATCAGTGTGAGGAAAAAAATTAAAAATTAAAAAAAAATGTAAGAGCTTTGAAGCAAATCTGAATGGATCTATTAAAATTTTTGAGCGTTTATCAGTCAAAAAAAATGACAAAAATTGGAGAAAAAAAGAGGGTCAAAAGTAGAAAATTTGGTTCCTTTTTATTTTAGCTCTTAAAATTGGGAATTAGTTAGTGAAGGAGAGAACCAACCAAATGTGGGTAATTCCTGACAGAAGGATTTCTATTATTAGAGACGAAGCAGTGGAGAGAATGAAAAGTGAAAACGCTGGTTTTGTGGAGTTACAGAAAAGTTTGGATAGAAATAGCGTAGGCAATTAATGCGTGGAATACCGAACAGAAACATGGTTGATTTATACCATGCATTTAAATAAGAGTGAGGCTACGGTGCTATGCATAGTACGGATTGGGTCCGTGCTACGGTTTAAAATTTGACTTTTTAAAATTCTAACGGTTGATCCGAACCGTTTAACATGATAATAAAATGAATATGTACTTGCAAATCAAATTTTACATTTTTTCGAATTTTTTTACTATTCTTTTAGATAGGCTGTTTTTGTATGGTCTAGAATGTTCAGATCAAGTGATTTTCGAAAAAAATAGTTGTAAAAAAATTCAAAAAAATGTAAAATTTGATTTGCAAGTACATATTCATTTTATAATCATGTTGAACGGTTCGGATTGACCGTTAAAATTTTAAAAAGTCAAATTTTGAGCCGTAGTACGGACCCAATTGGTGCTATGCATAGCACCGTAGCCTCACTCTTTAAATAATGATGAAAGGGATTTTGCTTGTTATTACTTGACTCACCAGGCTCATTCAGCAAATAAACAATGATGAAACTAAAAAAGTATCAATTTTATTTGTTTAAGCATCAACTCTTTTTGGAATAATAGTTCATGTGAGGTTATTGACTTTCATTATTTTTTAGAAGCTATACAAAATAATCCGAAATTTTTATTAATACCATTTCAAAAAAATAAAAATAAACTAACACACCACTGAAATTGAGAAATTCGAAAAATATCAGAGCCTCCAATTCAATCTACGGCCCCATTCTCGAGGAGCCGTAAATTGAATTGGAGCCCCCCAATAACCTAAATATGATATTTATTACAGTGCATTTTTGATTGGGGAGCCTCCAATTCAATCTGCGGCCCTCCAAGAATGGAGTCGCAGATTGAATTGGAGGCTCTGATATTTTTCGAATTCCTCATAATTTGTGATTTTTTTCTTTTGACATTGGTATTAATAAAATATATTCTCAAATAATTGTCTGTCATCAAATATCATCAGTATCTTCATCATATATATATATTCTCTCTTTCTTTATTTATTATGATCGAAGTGATCATATTTTTATGCTATTTCTCTAGTATATGTTCTTATTTTTTATAGACATTTTCATGTGATTAATCTCATTATTCTTTATTATATAGGTTTTCAGAGATATTTTAAATACTAATGTTCAAATTTTCGTTGAGTCGAAAATATAATTTATTATGAATAGATATTATTTTTTTCGAAACGAACTCTGTAAGACAATCTTTAATATTAGTAAATGTCATTCAAATTTATGTAATGTTTTAATCAAGTAATTAATCAACAAACTTTTTGCTTCCCAATCTAAATATAAGCTACAAAGAATAATGATCGTCGACATACTAAAATTTTCTATAACGCCAACAATATAATATGCAAATTTTGAATAATAATTTCTAAGTATTTTTTAGAAAAAAAATAGAGGTCTAATCTTTCCAATTTTAATATTTATAAACGACTTTCATCTATATTTTAAACTTGCAGACTGCATGTAAATGTTAAGATCAAATATACTTCTTATTGTTTAGTTTATAGTAGGGGTGCAAACGGGTTGGATAATATCCGTTTATGGATATTCAATATCCAAATATCCGTGCGGATACGGATATATATATGATTTTGAATTTTAATTATATGTATTCGAATAGTAGATATATATCATATAGTATTATATATAGTATAAAAATATGTATGTATATGTTTACAGATATCTAATATCCGATTCCAATCCGTATATATCCATCTAAAATCCAATCTGTATCTGTATTTGAAAAATAAAAACGAATAGGATATAGTTTTACCACTGTCCTTGCACCTTCTAGGTTATTCCTCAGGGTACCGTTAAATAATTTGTCTTAATTTTTTATGTGTGGGGCCCATGCCTCCGATCTGTTCTCTCATAAATAAACAGGAAAGAGATGAGAGAGACAGTACATGCATAGTGGAATAGTGGGGCACATGGAAATGTCTCTGGTCAGATAAACAGTTCGTTTACGTAGGCCTTCAATCCACATGGTCACATGCTTCACGCTGCCGACCCACCTACACCTCCGTTCACTGCCCATGCTCCCATGCCTACCCTTTGCAATTGCTACTGTATTTTTTTTTAGCTAGAGGATGAAAGTCAAGCCATCTAATTAAGGGTGTCAAAAAAGTTCGTAGCTCGTGGCTCGATCGTGACTCGCATCAGACTCGCTCGTTACTGAATCGAGTTGTTAACGAGTCAGCGCGGCACTAGCTCAGTCCAGAATTAACGAGTTCAAGCTGGGGCCTAGTTTGCTCGCGAGCTAGCTCGGCTAGGCATCAATTTGTGAATTTGTATGAATTTGTGTGCATTTTATACTGTCTAGCTCGATCCAAAAAGTTTGTAGAATTTATTTTCTTCTTAAAACAAGACCCAGCCAGATCCAGCGAGCCAGCTCGTCAGCTCACGAGCTAGCTTGGTCTGTCTTATCACGATTTCAAGCTGAGGTTTTAGTTCGGATGCCCTAGGTCCAGCTCGCTCGGTTGTAGCTCGGTCCAGAATTAACAAGCTGAGCTAGGGCCTAGCTCGGACCGAGCCAGCTCGTTGCCACCCCTACATTCAACTATTTAATACTCTTATTATTATAACAAATAATTTCTTCTATTCGGATTTTAAACTCATGACCTCTCACATAGAAATCACATGTCTTTGCCACTAAATCAAATGCTAGTTCTTGAAATTGCTACTATATTCTTCATCTAACAAAAACGGATACACTTCGTTATATTTCTTTTATTCTGATGTGCCATTTTGCTTGGATGGGCTTCAATCTTTTATTGGATCTATTTTAGGTTCAATGGACTTCGAGACTGTCCGATCCACTTTAAGATCTGTGTGATCCGCTTTAACATCTGTATATGTCCGTTTTAATTTTTGTACGCATTGGTCTTAAAGTAGATCGAATGGTTTTGAAGCCCATCGAACTCAAAAGTAGGTACCTACTCCACTATATTTTTTGCGATTTTACGTTATGCATTGATTTAAAGTACTACAAGAGTGGGACAATATCCGCGAGAATAAAAAGTGACTATCCACGAGGGTACACTGACAGAAAGTATCAACATAGAAAGAAATTAGGAGACGTTTTATTTAAACTTTTTAAAATAATGTGTATGCTTCATAATAATAATAAAAAAAATTTAAGCCAGAAAAGGAGGGTTTAGGTTACTGCCGACATTTTTATTAATATCCAAAGTTTAATAGAAATTAATTAGTATACCCAGATCCGTTAAGAAGTTATAAAAATATCCGGTCATTTTCTGGCCGGTATCTAATTTAATCCATTACCAGCTGAAAAATGATCGGTATCCAATTTAATCCATTACCGGTCAAAAAATAGCCGGTATGAATATTTTTATAACTTCCCAACAGATCTGGGTATATTAATTAATTTCTATTAAACTTTGGATATTAATAAAAATGTCGGAGGTTACTGCTCCAGAATAAAAATAATATTTTGCTAATTGACATGTGAGATCAGCTGCATGCATCATTATTTCCGCTTTGCAAAATCTCCGTTTACTTTCATCTTTAGAAGGTTCTCTAAAGAAAATATATATAAAAAAATGAAGGTAAATGTTTTGAAATTAATGCTAAGTACATTGTCCCAGCATTGCCACTTTTATTTCTTTTAATCCATAATTAAAATACGTGTCATACACGCTAGGCTAACATATCATTAATTCGGTTGATATTTCATCTGGGTATTTTTCTGGCTGTTTAGAGAGCTAGAAAAATAAAAAAATATATAACAAAAGATCTGAAGATAATATTAAATCGTACCCCAACATCTTTATTTTCAATTTCAAAGTTTAAAAAAAAAAAATGTAACAGCTCAACATGATATCCATGTTAAAATATGCTTAGAGATCAAATTTTATAATTTTTAGAATTTTTTTACTTTTTTTTAAGATAGATACAAAATCATTGTTTTTTAGGAAATTGTGGACCATCTAAAAACAGTAATTTTGTATCTATCTTGAAAAATAGTAAAAAATTTCCAAAAAATATAAAAGTTGGTCTCCAATCATATTTAACGTGGATATCATGTTGAGCGGTTCGGATTGTCAGTTTGAACTTTGAAATTGTAGATAAAGATGTTGAGATACGATTGGAGCATGAAGTAATGGGGGGCATTTGAGCCCTCCTCTTAATAATATATTGTATGAAATTTTGCATGTACTTAATTTTTCTACGGGCAAATTTGTTATTTATGAGAACTTTAGAATGTTTTTTTAAAGAAAGATAAAGGTCTTTGTCTTTTAAATTCTTCTTTATAAATGATTTTTTTTTTCTATTTGAGTTTTAAATTTGCAACTACCTACAAAGAAAAATTATCTTTTGTCATCAGATCAAAAGTTAGTTCTAGAGAACTTTAAATAACTAGTTATTCAAGATACTCTCATTTGGAGCCAAATCCTGTGATCTAATTTATTATAGAATCCATAGATGAATTTTTTATAACATGTACAAATATGTTGTTTTCTTGATATATTTTAGAAATGATTGTACGAATTTGCATCTTTATTACATCATAACATCTAATATCGTAGAGATTCTCTTAATTTTATGATATATAAATTATAATAGTAAAAACTAATTAAGTAATTAGCATGACAAATACCAAATTCATTACTTACCACAGGTTACACTTCTTTATACTCTGGATTGATGGAATAGAGATAACGTCTAGTTAATTTTTTTTTAAATTCAATCAGAGTGAGTCTATGGTACTATGCATAGCACAGATTAGTCCGTACTACGGAGTTATATTTTCATTTTGAAAATCCTAATGGTCGATCCGAACCGTTCAACGTAATCTCCACATGAATATGTACTTGCAGACTAAATTTTATATTTTTTAAAAATTTTTTACTATATTTTAAGATAGGTAGAAAATCACTTGATCTGAAAATTCTGGACCATCCAAAAACAGTGATTTTCTATCCATCTAAAAAAATATTAAAAAAATTCTAAAAAATAAAAAATTTAGCCCACAAGTATATTCTCATATGAAAATCATGTTGAACGGTTCGGGTCGACCGTTAGAATTTTAAAAATAAAAATATTGATCCGTAGTACGGACCAATCTGTGCTATGCATAGTACCATAGACTCACTCATTCATTAATATACCTCCAATTTTTTTTTAATTGCCATACCTACTAAAATTACAAAGAAAATACCTCGAATTAATAATTATTAACAAAATATTCTTGTGGGATCCTTATTTTCCTCTTCCTCCTCATTCCTCCTGCTTTTTTTTGAAGTAGCTTATTGCCTCATTGACCGTATTTTTCTTGCGTCGAACAATGAACCTGATAGATGTAGCAATGTAGGGGATTTGCTGAATTATGCTAGGTGTGAGATCTGATCTACAAGACCACAACTAGGGGAGTTTTTTTTTTTTATCAACAATCACGGCCAATTAAAAAAATGCATTAATGACTAACAATCTTAACTTATTTTTCTCTATAGTTTGACAAGGGGGTAACCTTTTTTATGTCCTTGCCTATATTTCCTTTTTTTTTTCGGATCCCACATTCCAGCATAACAAAAGATCATTTTTCCTTTTCTTTTTTTGCTAATATTTTTATAATTTTTACTTTTTTTTTGTTAGATCCCACATTTCAGAAAAATTCAACATTTCAGCGTAACAAAATAGCTACTCACTTTTACCCAGTGTTCTAAATAGCTACGTTATAGCTTTTTCGGACCATAAAAGCTAAGCTATGAGATAAAAGTGTGCTAATTCAGCTACGACCGCTATAGCTGTAATAGATTACCGCTATTACCGCTACACGCTACGCTCTATTGCTACCGCTATGCTACATGAGTTATTTTTGCGATTTACATGGGCCTTTATTCTTATTTCTGATGCTACATAGTCTGCTATGATAAGTATGCTAAACCGAACTATGTGCTTATGTTCCTATTTGTGATTTAGTCTCTCATTCTATATCGGAAAATATTCAAATATTAATTCTTCATTTTGCTTGCTCTTCATCTAGTATTCACTTATAAATTATTGTTGTTCGTTTCAATTGAAAGCTGATTTTAATTATTATAATATATAAAATGTTCAAATAGGTATACTTACTTCATTTCACTTGTAAAATTAATTGTTCTTCGTCTATTGTAATCTGTAATACTATGAACTATTAAATAATGTTACCTTGTAGATATTTTTTTTTTCTTATTTGCATGATTGAAAAAAATATAGCCTTAGATTAGTTGTCATTTGATTATTACCCCAATTTTTTAATATTGATCATGTTGATAATTAGTAAAAATATAGAATATAAATTTTGAAAAGAAAAAAAATGCTACGTACAATAGCTTCCGCTATAGCTACGCTATTTGCAGTAGCTTTTTTTTCTCTCTGCTATGCCGCTATAATCGCTAGTTAGAATCTTGCTTTTACCAAAGGATGAGAAAAAAAAATGTACTCCTTCAAACTGTGTCCTTATTTTCAGACAATTTCGTTATTTTTTTTTTGTGAAATCTCGCATTTCAGCGAGAATAAACCTGAAATTCACTTATATAACAAAAAAATTCTCTCATCTTTCCAGCCAAAATCATTATGCTAAAATTTTATGCACTAAACTAAATTTTAACTATAGTAAACCCTTTTATGTAACATAAAATTTAAAATTCTAATAGCAAATACAGTTACATACTAAAAAAACGTGAAATTCAGAAATTAATTACATCTAATTTACTAGCACAATGAATTAGACTTTTTTTTTTAAATTGGCATTTTCATTTACACATTTTGAAAAGAAAGATATTACAACGATATTAGCAGAAAAAAAAAAGGGGGGGGGGGGGGGGGGGGGGGGGGGGGTGGGGGGGGGGGGGGGGAACTTCAGTGGCTTCCAATTACACCTTTTCTTGCTCTTTGGTGAAGCAAGTTTTTATTTTGTGTTTTGAATTAAGTCTTCTCGTATCTTCTTATTATTCTCTAAATAGTCTTAAGCGTGTCAAACAAATGTTTCTTTATAAAGCTTAAGACTACCTTCTTAGTCTTTTTTTTATTCACTTTTCTTAAGCTTACCAAAAATTTAAGCTATGGTTTTACATGGTTTAAGCATTTTGTCTAGCTTAAACCTTCTTGAAAAGCGTTTCAATTTTATAGTTAAACAGACTCTCCTTGGTACAGCTTAAAATTTAATATTTACACCTTTGTCGAGCGGACTCTGCTTAAAATTGTTGTTTCATTATGTTGAAATGTGGGATCTAACTTAAAAAGGGAAAGGACAACCGCGAGATAAAAAAGTGTGCATGTCCAAAGAAAAGATGGAGACAAACAGCGAATATAATCAACTCTTCCGTAGCATATGTGCATAAGACAAATAAAATATATATATATATATATCAACAGTCTATAGTATGATATAGCAGCTAGTTCTGCTGGTAAAAAGCTTAAAAAAGAAAAAGAAAGGAACAATGGTACTAATGCTATTGTCCAGCTAATTATCAACCAATCAATCTATCTATAACAATCAGCAACACCTGCATTATCATTAATCAAAACTGCGTGATCAAATCAGAGAGGAAAACATGCAAACAGAAGTATCATTTCTTTTTTTCCTTTCAAGATATCCAATTTACAGAAAACCCGAATCAACCATTGAATGAAAAAAAAGGTAAATATTTCTTTTATATCAGATCAACGAAAAACACTTCTAGATCATCAAACTATATTGCCAAAGTTGCAACAAACTACAAGGATTCCTAACTGAACACTCCTCATACCAAACAAGTTTCACAAAAAAGGGAAAAAAAATGAGGAAATAGAAATAAAGAAAAAGAGAAAGGAGAAAATTACTAAGCCTTCAATTTGCCTCCAACCCCTCTCTTACTATGCCAGACACCATTCCTCTCTCCATTCAAAGCATTCTTTTTCACTGCTGCTGAACAGTGGGCCCCACCTCCAGCCCCACCACTCATCATCTCCATTTGTGCCTTCTTCCTCCTCATCCTGTTCTCCAGCCGCACACACCTCAAAGCACGAGCCCTCCTTTCCATCTCAATTGCCTGTGAGAAATTCCACACCCTAACTACCCCCTCCTCCCCAGCACAAACAATCCGGTCCCACCCGACGTCCACTGAGAAAAGGTTGCACCCAAACCCGTGTAGCATTCTCTGTTCACCTGTCCCCACCACCACTGTCCTTGCTCTAGATGCACAATTGTTCTTCCTATTCACTACAAGCCTTCTCACATCAATTAATGCAATTCTACCATCAGTAGAGCATGAAACAAGCCATGGGTACTCAAAGGAGAGACAGTTCACTGCCCCCGTGTGTGGGGCCCACATGGAGGATATTACCAAATCACTTCTTGTGTTAAGGTCATACATGTGGATTGTCCCATCTTCACCACCAGAAAATACCAAATCACCAGTGTGAGACCGTGCCAGTGCATAGGCATTGCCTTTGTGTGGATTTAGCACTAATCCTATAGGTTCCCCGGTAGAGATCTCCCAAATGTACAGATTCTTGCCGGCAGTCACAGCGACAGTCGTGCCACGTGGTGACAGGGCCCATACCCAGTCCCTGTGCCTCAATTTCATGACACACTTCATTGAACTCCTATCCCAAACCCTAACAGTCATGTCCCATGATCCACTATAAATCCTCGTTGAGTCTAAATCAAGACAGGTGACGGGTCCCTCATGGCCCCACAAACGAAATTCAAAGTTTGGGTTTGAATTTGAACCAGTTAGATCAAACAAATGAGGATTTCCGTCAATGGCCTTCCAACATTGAATAAAGGCATCAGTACCACCAGCTACTAAGAGGTCAGAATCAGCAGAAATAGCCCTAATTGTGCAACCAAGACTTCTAGAAGCTCCTATTGCGAACCCCTCTTCTAAATCCCACACGCGTACCACATAATCGTACCCCCCAGTAAAGATAAGCTTGGCTGGCACTAGAGCGAAAACAGATCGTACCGCTTCCGTGTGGCCGTGTAAGGTATCCATAGTAAAACGGCCCATGAAGCATTTGGCACGAAACTCTCTCTCCACAAACATCTCCTTCCAACCAGGCTTCTCCATTTGAGGGTCGACAGGAGATGGAGGTGGGCCCCACCTATCAAAGTAAAATTTCTTCCATCCATGGTGGTCTGATACGAGATTGTTTAACTGGTTAGACACGCATGAAACAACGCCGAGCTCTTTTGGGTCGAGGCATTTTAAAATTTCACAAATTACTGAACTTGGGAGGTCAGTAAAAGAGTGTTCAGGATTTGGACCAGTATTATCCGTGTTTCTTGAACTTAATCCGGGCTCTTCACTCTTCAAAATGGATTTGGATGGGAATAATTTTTGGCTTTGATTCAAGGGTTGTTTGAAATGGCTTTTCCAATGAGAACTGGACTTTAATATAGGAAATGAGTTAATATTTTTTCGGTAAATGTCAAGCTGACTTTGAGAATTGAAGTCACAGGAATTGTGATTTTTTGGCAAGTCTCCAATTTCTTTGTGGGATTCAAAGGCCATAAAAAATTAAAATAGACAGAAAAGTCTACCCACAAGAGAATTCTCTCAAAAGGGCAACTCAAAATAATCACCTACAATGAATTAATCTTTAATGGGGAAAAATGTTACTACTAGGGAAATAAATAAGACTAAAGGAAAAAATGTATACAAGTTAGCTATGAACAGGAAAGTTCAAACTAACCCTAAGCCCTAAGGTAATAATTGTTCAGGAGGAAAATCGACTACAAGGATCAATTAAAACCAGCTTCTAATAAGAACAAGAGCCTGAGCTAAGAAAGAATTATTTGGAGAAGTACCTCAGCAACAGAGATTCTAATCGAGAAATCGAAAACCTAACCCTAGATACTTCGCACCTGACCAGCGAGAAAGGGGAAGCGGAGAGAATAAGAAATTAGAAATTACTGATTCAGATTCAGTATTATCAATTTTTTTAACAACTTTTTTTTTGGAAATTTCGTATATATGCCCCCTTAAAAATCTTATAATTATATCTTTGAAATTTCAATTATCACATTTGTCCTTAAGGAATATTGAAGGATCACTTGACAATAACTTATTTTTATACTTTTGAAAATAAAAATTAAGTCAAATTTCACACGACTCGTGCATTATTTAGTAATGCATCAAATTTCATTCATTCTAGAATGTTGAAAATTTTAAATCAATTACCAAATTGTAAAATATGTATCAAATTATATCATTTTTTTTAGCATCATACATGCACCATATTGAATATTAAAAATAAAATTTAATTTTTTTAGTGTGATGACAATCATCAATATAACTTGTTGTCAAAATGATGCCTCTGGCAAAAATTCATTATTATTTGATCAAGAATTATAACGTGGAGTTATAGAATTTTAATCATGATTAACTCGATTAATTCTAACATTTGCCAATAATTAGGTATGTTCGATATGTTAATATTTTTATTGATTAAATTAATAAAATAGGATATTTAAAATTTTACAGAGGAAAATTTATAATTTTTAGATCTCAGAAGGGCATATTTGTATTTTGGGTGGAATTTTCGGCCACAAAACCGGGCTAGTAAGCCTCGCCCCACCGCTTTCTGGAATAAGATATGAACGGCTAAGATTAATTCGAAGATAATTAATTGGTTTGATCTGGACCCTTGATATTTTTATGTTCGGGGATATTCTACAAATCTTGCTTATACGCATTCATTGATTCGTTTCGAATCAGCGCTTTTTTTTTTTTCTCTTTTTGCTCAGAACATCCAAATTAGCGGTGACTTAAAAATGAAGGACAGGAAAATTTTATGGGTGCGGAATCATCAAATAAAAAGTTGTGTATCTGTATTCAATTTATTTTTAATGTTGTTGTTGTTTTATATTCAAATTTTGAGATTAAAAATTTCAACAAATAATTTTATTTCATTAGAAAGTCGTATGTCTGCCAAACTATCAACTTCACTGTAATAAATTATATCATCTCCTGCAATTCTACCAAACAAATTGTGAATTATAAATTTTACAAATTTTGATGCATTGCTCATAGAACAGTTCAAATATTAAATGTTTGCATTTGTAGTTTACAATTCGAATCTTACAATTATCAATGCATAAAAGTTGCCATTGTAAATTTAACAGAGTGAGCCAGTGAGGCTACGGTACTATGCATAGCACGGATTGGTCCGTGCTACGGCTCAATATTTAAATTTTTAAAATCCTAACGGTCGATCCAAACCGTTCAATATGATTATAAAATGAATATGTACTTGCAAATCAAATTTTATATTTTTCGAATTTTTTTACTATTTTTTTAGATAGGTAGAAAATCACTGTTTTTGAATGATCCAGAATTTTCAGATCAAGTGATTTTCTACCTATCTAAAAAAATAGTAAAAAAATTCGAAAAAATGTAAAATTTGGTTTGCAAGTACATATTTATTTTATAATCATGTTGAACAGTTCGGATCGACTGTTAGGATTTGAAAAACTCAAATATTGAGCCGTAGCACGGACCAAACCGTGCTATGCATAGTACCGTAGCCTCACTCAAATTTAACAAGGGCAGATAGCAATGCAGTTCAAATTATAAAGTATGCAATTGAGAGGTAAACGTGCCAGCCTTGCCTTGTACATAGAAGCCAAACAAAACCTGATAATCTGACATTGGAAAGGGAAGGGGAAGAGGGGGGATATGCAACACATCTACAGAAGTATCAAATTTTGATACAACTAAGAACTATAAAATGTCTTATTTATGTTACATTTCCAACAATTGTAATCTCCCCAGTGGTTTCAGAAAAAGGCACACAAATATATTTTTCCCTCTTGCACTCTGAAATTCATATGCTTATCAGCAAGCAACACAAAAATTTACATGGAGTAATAAATCCAATCATTACCAGTTACCAAAATGAAAGGTGTTACATAAAAACCTCTCCACTAGCCTTAAACTAACACAAAAACTAAAAAAAAAATGCAAAATGAAACGAAAGGGCTTTCCTGTTCTAATTTCAGTCCCAGTTGCTGACATGACTGATAGGTATAAAACCAGGTATAACTACAAAAATAAAATTACTTGGGGGTTAAAAGACCATTTGATTGGGCTTGGGGTCTTAAAATTTTAATAGGCTCTCCTTTCATGTAGTTATCGATCAGCTTCAACACTTCTATAACCTATTGTACCAAACGAAAGAAAGAAGAATTTAGTAACATTATTTGATGAATTCAATAAGCTTAAGAAACCATAGGCTCATGAGCACCATTACAAAGCACTAAAATATCACATATGCACCTGCAAAACAACCCAACCCCCCTTACCTCGCTCTCCTCTCCGCCTCCAACAAAAATTTTTGTGTTTGCAATATGGCAGTTTGCTTAACTGAGAAATGATAACAAGATTCATTTGAATATATATTACAATTGAAACATTATAAAATATTCTAGATAGTATTCAAAATATCATGTGAAATTTATATATTTTGCAGACTTGTATAAAAGAAGTTACCCCAGGGTAGTGCTGAAACACATAGGAGTAATGATTCAAAACTCCAAATACTTTCTCCAAAAGATATGTCGACGCATCCACCTCATCACCCAGCAAATCAACCTATCAAACAAACACAAGAACAAGTAAAAAAGTTATGCCTTTAAAGGAATGGAAAATTTTGCCCTGACAAAAACTGAAAATTCCGCAAGGACCCCCTTTTTTCCAACTTTTCTGAAATGCTCACTGTACTTGTTCTCATGGTCATATCGGAGGTAGGAACAAATTAATTTGCATTTTGAATTTGGTAAGCATGCTACCTCTTTCTCAGCCATGCGAAGGTTATCATTTTTCGTTTCAGAGGCCTTCTTGTACCACTCTTTTTCTTGTTTCAAAAATTTTGCTCCTCTCACTAGCTGGTCAAATTGGCTCTTCATAAATAATATCCTGTTGGCACAGATCAAATTATAACATAAATATAAATTTGAGTACCAAACCCCATGTACTGGTGCTAGTTCTGGTAGCTTGACTTATATTATGGACACAAATAGATATGCCCCCCTCAAACAATAAAGTTAAAGAAGACAGATAAAAAAGAAATTATTTTAGGTATGGAAGCAATCCTTCCCTTCTTGCTCACCTATTGAGGCAATTAATAAGGATGGAGGGGCAGTTTGGGCATCTTGTGGTGTAAAAGTTAAGAGGAATATGGAGGATAATTTCCATACTTGAAGGTGCATAGTGACATTTCTTTTATTATGCAACCATAAGTATGTAATGTAATGTAACCCAAGGTTATACCACATATTGGACATGTTGCAAGGTTATACATTTAGTTTGCAGAAACATAAATAAATCCAAGAAAATCAGAAAATTCAAAAAGAAAAATTACCTTGATGCACAACAGTCGACATTGTTAATAAGCCTCCACTCTACCATCTCTAACATTTTTTCGACAGAAACCATAACTGTTTCCATAACCTCTTTCTGTTTCTCTTTTTCAAAATTACCTGATATATTCTTCAAATCATGCTTTAGTCTCTTAAAATCTTCTTCATTTTCATGCATTCTCACCAAAATCTGCTCCACTTTCGAAGATAGAGCATCGAGGTTCCTGTTGCTATTTGAGAAGTGCAAGTCTTGCTCCTTAACTTTCTCTTCCATATTGTTGAATTGTTCTTTAAAAGAGTTGAATTTTGAGCTCAGAAGCATAAACTTCTGTTGAACTTCCGATGTAAATTTATCCTTTTCTTGAGCATGTTTACAGAGGGAATCTACCATTTGCTTCAGTTTTTCTTTTTCCTCTTTTTCTATGCACAATTCCTTGTCTTTTTTAGATTCAAAACGAGATATATCTCCCTGCATTTTGCTTCCAAACTCGTCAAGCATCGTTTTGAAAACAGTTTTTTTAACCTCTTCTCTAATTTCAGATTCAATTAAAAGATCCTCTTCAAAATTCAAATGAAACAAAGTATTTGCCTTCCATCGCTTCTCCTTCTCAGCAACCATATTTCTCAACCGTTGATTTTCTTCTTCTAAAGCTGAGATTTTCATCTCTTGCTCATTGATTAAGCTCAAATTATTATGGTTTTCACTGAGACGAGTTGCACTTGACTCTTTTTCTGACAAAATTCCCTCCAACTTTGTGACGAGTTTAGAAATTTTTTTTCTCAAACTTTCAGATTGTAAAGGATTTGAGGAACCCTTTTCCTTCAAGAGCTCTCTTTTTAAAACAAATACATCCTCAGTTTTCTTTTGCAACAACGAATCATGTTCTCGTTTCATTTTTTTTACCTCTTCTTTAAAATAACTCATCAGATCCTCCCTTTTCATTTTATCCAAATTCAACAAGCGACTAAAAATCTCTTCTATGCGATCCTCCGGATTTGGCACAGTTACCTTCAAATTTGTCCCTGTATTCGCAATGTGGGCACCCAGCTCCGACGAAGGGATAAACTCCAATATAACCCCCAACTGATCTTTAATCACTGTTAACTCATCACACCATTTCTTCTGTAACTCTACTTCCTGAAACTCTAAACCTGCAAAACTCGACTGCACCTGTTTGTCATTCTGCATTTTCTGGGTCAGATTATTAACCTCCATTTTATTGTTCTGCAATTCTTCGGACAGATCCTTTATCTCTTTCTCTTTGGATGCTAACTTCTCATCATATTCATCAGAAATTGCAGTCACAGCACCTTTAAATATCGAATCAGCAACCATTCGGGAGATGATAAGACCAGAATTGAACTCATCAAAAGTGGAGTCCAAATCATCAATCAGGAATTGGAAGCGAGTGTCAGAAGAGTTTTCCAAAACTGAGCTCTCTGAATCAAAATTGGACTGAGATAATGGCTCATCCATTAGGGAATCCATCTTTCGAGAGCCTACAAAAGTTTTGAAATTGAATCAGAACAGTGAGCTAAGTAAGTCATGAAACGCCATTAATTTATTACAAGTAACTTTTCCTTTGTACCCCTTCAAAGACTCACAATTACTTCAGAAAATGAGGATATGTCACAAGTTTGTAGGGTACAAGGGACATATCACAAGATTTATGTAAGGGCCCTTGTTTCTCAAAGTTACATTATGATCCTGGTAAAACTGCAATTAAAATTTAAGGTATGCATTATATTTGTAAACCAAGGTTCTAGTAGATTGATTTCCATTCATTCTTACTACCTGATAAAAGAATAAACAGTGAAAAATAAATAACAGAAACAGATTGACCTAGATCAAAAGAATGATCGATATCTAAGTGAAAAAAGGGAATAACTTACAAGGGATTTGTCAAAAAGTGAATGACATGCAGGAGGTGATAGGAAGAACAGTGCAACAATAACTGAGCAATCGAATTGAACTCTCATTCCTCAAGAAAATAAATTTGACACTAAAAAAATAACTCGCTAGAGCAACCTATCAATCAGAGAGAGAGAGAGAGAGAGAAAGAGAGAGAGGTTAATTTATTTTTATTTAATAACCTACCTTATATGAACTATGGTCAACTGTAATGGCTGGCGATCGAGGCCTGGGGCTTGAACACGAACTGTAATGAAGAAAAAGTATTTATCTTTTGGGAAAGTGAAGCTCAGGGAAATTGGAGGGGAGGTTTAACGCAACGGAGATCTCCTGTTGAAATAAACCCGAGGTATATGGGCTTAATTGGGCTTAACAGGTTAGCGCACTCTCCGATTCAGTTCCTATGGCTCCCCGTTGAAATAAACCAGAGGTATATGGGCTTAATCGGGCTTAATTGGGCTTAACAGGTTAGCGCACTCTCCGATGCTGTTCCTATGGTTCCCCGTATCTGTATGCCTACAAAACCCGATATAGAGCGGGAAGAAACCAACCATATTTCATTATTTAATTTGGATAACCATTTGGGTTTGTTTCAATCTGTTTTGATTGGCTATCAAAAGTTTCACCTTTATAAAAGTAATATTCCATTTTAGTTTTGGATTACATGCTTGATTTCATCCTTAACATCAACATGGTAGAAAGAAAGATCATATCCAATTATTCGATCAACGTATTAAATTAACAATCAAGATTGATAGCTAGCTGTCGATCATATCCATAAAATTTAAACCATTATCTGATAGATTTTTTTATTTTCCATGGTTCTCTAAATATACACACAAAATGCTGAAGAACGAGTAGCGGAGTAGCTAGCTTGTTTAAATACACACACAAAATGTCATCAAATTAAACACAAACAAATTAGTAGAAATACTACATTCTACAACATACAAAATTATGCTTGCTCTCTATACGATGTCTTACTTTTTGTCCCTGAAAAATAACAGATATCCACAATAACAAGGTTTCAAGGTGCCACAGAAAAACGACAGCAAATAAGTTGCATCACTCGAATAAGAAATCCTACACAAATGGACATCTCCTTTTTTTTAAATAAATTGAGAACATAACAACATTCATGGGCCCGAAGAACCCAGCGTAACCTCCGAACCCCGGTTCCACCGAACCAAGCTCAGTGCCTTCGCATCACCTTCTCCTACTCTCGGTTCATTTCGTCTGTTATACACCATGAACCCTACAATTGCTCCAACGACCACAACCAAACAGACCACACCAGCGACAACACCAGCCACCACCGCACTATTTCCCTTCCCTTGGCCTCTCCCACTCCCACCTCCACTCACGCTCTCCTCACGTGTTTCGGGCGTCACGTGTGAGGCACGTGCAATCGCTGCCGAGTCGATCGCCTCCGGTAATTCTACGTTGCTCTGCGTGCCCTTGAAGAAGGTGAGCATAGCTGGAGACTCTGCCAGTGGGGCCCGCTGGTTAGCCAAACCGTGATCCGATGGCTCTATGAGCTCGACGGGCACTGAACTGACGCTGGAGATCAGGAGGAGAAGGGAGATTGAAACCATTGCCACGTTGCAGGCTGCCATTGGTACTTCTCTGTTACTGTCGGTTCCGTTCCTGGGTTTTGGAAAAGAAAAAAAAACAAAATTTGTTAGCATTATAGTATACATAATATACACTACATTACATTATGATTCATTGGTCTCATATGTAAATTTGAAACATAACTATATAATTCACTTAATAATGTGCACCTTTGTTTACTGTTGGTTGGCTTGAGAAGATCTCACAGTACTTCAAGTGCCATATAATCTTTTTCTCTTCTTCCTGTTTTTCTGCTTCTACCGACAATGTTCTTCAACTTTAATTCTTCCTCTTGGTTGTCGGAGGAGATTATTAGGTATGAATTGAAGAGAAGAGAAGTGGGAATGGAAGCATTATATATTTAGTACGGGAGGGAGGTGTGCACTTAATTATCTGTGGCGTTTTTGGTATTATAATCAATGTACCTAGCGGTGAAAAATATCTTAATTATATCTAGTTATCTACTAAGCAGCTACCTCAAATCAATCTGATAACAGCTGGCTTGACTACTTTCAGAGCAATTCAATTGTTCTCTTTAATATGTCCGGTCTTTGATTCAGTTAAAAAAAAAAGGTGATGCTTCTTTTGTTATCATGTTAAAATAGGGTGAATCTGCTGCGATCCGGGTACTGTGAACAGTACTCTGCAATTTCTGCTTTTCCAAATCCAGCTGTTAAATTGTTTCGAGATGCGTGCACAGAAAAACCAGCTGTTTTGAGATGCGTGCACTAAAAAATTGGACGGCTGGATTTGAAAAAGCAGGGATTGCAGAATTACTGTGCTCAATATTCGGATCGCAGCAGATCTCAATCCGTTAAAATAAGTATGATGGAACCAAACTAGCTTCTATATGAATATTTTTAATATTTGTTACGTGTATTTATAATTTTTAGTTTTTAAAATTGAAATATTGCATTTACTATGAACACAACGTGGTTAAGGTTAAACACAGCTAATTTATCTATCAAGCATAGTTAATTAAATATTATTATTTTTTAAGAATGTAGAGCTCATTCAAGGCAATCAAATTAAATGCCACTAATTCTATACATACAAAATTGTAAATTATGAAACTGTAAAAATTGCTACAGGACAACAACATGCCACACGAAGTGTTGCATTTGAAGCGCCATGGTGAAATTAGGATGGTTCAAAGCTTCACATGCATGCAACTATGCAAGAGTGGTTACTCTTATTATTGCTTTTGTCGCGCTAATAAATGGTCCGAAATTCTCGCTGCACAAGTCTACAAATTTTTGTGCAACTATTGTTGGTTGGCTCTTTGTCTCCTTTGCAATGGGCCAAAGGAGTAGGGTCATTGGGTAAGGTAAGGTTTACGAATTGCACTTTAACCTTTCTTTTTCTAAAGAATTGGTCTTTATTGACGCGTCTACTAACTCTGCACAATTTACGAGACAATTAAGATTCTATGTTACTGTGAATCTGGGTATTTTTGTGGCAGTTATTCTTCATGTAGTATTGTAGTGTAATGGCATTATGGAGAAGTGACTCGTTACAAGGATTGTAAAGTTTAAATTGTTGTATCAATCGTTGAGGAAGTGGGGTTAAGTAAGCATGTGAAGGCCCTACAGTTGTTTTACTGTGTTTGGCGTTGAGACGATGGAATCTCTGCAATTTTTTATGACGAGATTTTCTGATCAATCTCACAGTGAAGTTCGCTGGGTACTATGTTGGCATCTTGTACCGACATTTTTATTAATATACAAAGTTTAATAGAATTAATATTTATGTCCAGAATTCTGGATTTTCGCCAAAAATGCCCAACCCGGTCACGAAATGGCCGGCTTACGCCTCTCTAAGCCGGCTATTTTGTGGCCGGCTTACTATATATATTTTTACCGTAAAAAATCCTATAAGAAGGCCCTAAATCCCTTCCTAAGGGCACACACACACCGAGGAGCTCCTCAACGTAATCCTTAAGGTAATATTATATTAATTTTGTTATTATTTTTTTAATTATATAGAATAATTAAATTAATTATTAAAAAAATTAAATTTAATTAATAAAAAACCAAAACCCAAAACTCTAAACCCTAAACCCTAAACCCTAAAAAATTTGAAGTAGTAACATGTCAATTGTTTACTATTTAGTAACCTGACAATTGTTACCATTTAGTAACCTGACAATTGTTTACCGTTTTCTAAAATATAGTTTGTTTACCATGGCCCTTATTTCATTACACTATGGTGGAAAGATGCTTAGTAATGCACACGGGGCTTATTACAACAAAAATGCATTTGGTGCGTTACACACACGGCTAAGGTCAGTACCAAATTTCATTCCCAAATGAGTACGTTCCTTGCACCCGTAGTGACATGGGCAACATGGAAGCCACTCACAGAAAGTTCATGTATATTGTGACATGCGGTCCCGACAAACAAATAGAATGTACTTGCAGAGGTATCCAATTAACTTATATTCCGTGCGCTCATGTCTTAGCTGTTTGTCGTGACCGAAACTAGTGCGAGGACGACTTTGTTGCAAGCTGGTTGTTCGTGTTTTTCTATAGCTTAATTATGAACCCTAATACACCTAATTTGATTGCAAGCATACAATCTTGCCAAGTAGTATTTTGGGTGTCGAATCCATAGGGACAACTCGTAAAATACTGGTTCTCACCAATTCATTAAGCTAGACAGACAAAGTTTGAGTTGGTTTCTAAATCTAATTAAATCAAAGGAAGCAAATAATAAAAGTCTTGGATCTGATTCAAGTGTTGGAGTTCCAGGGGCTTCGGCATTCCTATCCACTAGGGTCTCAATCTACTCGATTCGTGTTCCTAAAGCATACGTGGGTGTTTCTAAAGTGATAATAGCGTGCACTTCACGGTTAAGTACCTCGTGGGCTAATATCGTACTTTTAGGTTACCTCGGACTTCTCGGTTAAGTACTTCGTCCTAATAACCTATTCTTCACTCTTTTTGTTCGGGGAGTTAACGCAAGTGATTTTTAGTCATTGAGTAAATCCCTAAATCCATGTATTTGAGGAGTAAGGTTAAACCACACAATCCATGCATAAATCAAGTATTAAAAGAGGAAATCACTAATAGTCAATAAAAACCACAAATCGAGTAAGATAGAGTGCACCTAGTTTCGAGTTTTACATGCCATTGCCCCTAGAGAGGAGATTAGCCTCTCATAAGGGCGTGAATAGTTACAAATGGGACAAATAGTTTGTTACCACAGTCTAGAGAAAGGAAAATAGAGTAGAGAATGCAAATCCAAACACAAATCTCTTCTCCCTTGAGTTTCTCCTTCTCCAAATCGCCCTAGATCTGAAACCCTAGCTCTTGAGATCGTTCCCAGCTGAAAAGGAAGTGTGTAATGTGAACCCCCCCCTTTATTAGGGAAGGAGGTTTGGGCTATAAGCATGATTCTGGGCCTGTAGCAGCCCAAAATTCGGAAGCAGTGAAGAATTTTGCGGGTCGCAATTAATGGTAATTGCGGGTCACAATAATGGTGCAAAATTGTGGCAGTGAGCTGTCTTGTAGAAGTTCTGTTATTGTGGGCCGCAATAATGGTAATTGCAGCTCGCAATTTTCCTCTGATTCTTGCCTCTACGTGCCGTATAGGTTCCGAACGTGTCCGGACTTGCTCCAAATTATTCCCATTTGCTTCTAGTACCTGAAAATACATGAAAACATAGTAGTATCTCGAACTTGGTGCAATATCTAAACTACATGGCTTTAAACCAATAAAAAAGAGATAGATTTAGAGACCAAATCCTACCAAAAAGATATATAAAATTTAGGCTTATCACTGGTATACTGTGAACTATCTTGAAAGTACTTGGGATCATGTGTTCAATCCAATTGGCAATATGGCAGACTGGCCTGCTAATACTGGAAACAGAATCCTTCCAAGTAGGGGTTGGATTAGGTTTGGAAGGCGAAAACATATCCGTCATGTAATGACGATCGATGGATGAAATAGAAGGTAGACTAAGGGGGCATCAGCCTCGCCGTTCCACTTCCGATAGGCAACGAAGAGGTATGTAACATTCATCCAAAATTATATTTCTTTTCAATTTATACCAACTTACCAAGTAACGCATGCAAATGCAGATGCAAGAAACGCAGCAAATGCGGCAGAAAATGAGCGAGTAATGGCAGAGGGAAGTGGGTCCGAAGGGTCACGGCGTAGCACAGCTACAAGCCGTTTAGATGCAACTGCTATATATACCGAAGCAATGGGAGAGACAGTTGCTATAGGAGGAGAGACGGTTAGGGTGCAAGGGGAGCCATCTGGGATCCAATGTCAACTACTAGACGTACAACAAGGGCATCTACAAGCCAAGAAGCGCCATCTACAAGCCAAGCAGTGCCATCTACAAGCCAAGTAGAGCTATCTGGAACCCAAGCTAGGCTATCTGGTGGGCAAGCAGAGCCATCTGGTAGGCCATCTGGTAGGTCATCTTTTGGAAGTGATTTCTTTCGCGGATTAAGTTTTAGACGTGGTAGTAATAGGTGATTTATATGCATGTTGTGAAAATACTAATTCTTAAAACCAATCTCAAATAGCTCCAAATTAAACCCTACTAATACTACTGCATGGAATAAAATATACAACACAAATTCTTAATAAGTAGTATTACTTCTTACAACGAGCCTTGAAAGTAAATGAAACAAAGTCATTATCGGATTTTGCCGCATCTTGATCAGTCACAGCAGCCGAAGTGGTAGCCTTACCAGTATACGTACACGGAACCAAAGATGTCTGATGCTGGAGGCTCTGGATCAACCTTCTTCTTTTTCAAACCAAAGCCGTAGGGGTTTTCCACAAAGTCATCGTCTGAAATTTCATACCGACCATACCGTCTACTCCATTCCTCCATCTTACATGTCTCACAATTAAGAAAATCACGACATACTTGGCACTTGTACTTTTTCCCTCATTTTTACCTCGATCACTAATTGGCCCTCCTCTCACTAGGCCACGATTGGCCGACTTACCTCAATTGCTATTGTTCATTCTTTTGGCCCCTTCAAATATCGGTTTTTTCGCCTCAAAAATCGCCTTATATTTCTCTCTGTCCCTTCCTCCCTTTCTCTTTTATGAGTTGAGTGAATTGTGTGGAGGAGAGAGAAGAAAAGAGTTATTTTATAGATTTTTTACGGTAAACAAAAAAAAAATTAGTAAGCCGGCCACAAAATGGCCGGCCATAAAATGGCTTGGGCATTTTTGATTAAAACCCAGATTTCTGAGCATCAATATTAATTTCTATTAAAGTTTGGATATTAATAAAAATGTCGGCATCTTGTAGAACCACTTGAATTTGTTATTTCAAATCCCTATTGTGCCGTTCCTTGTGCTACATTAGTAGTGTGGCAAATTCATTATTCGATTCAAAGGTTCTGTTTGTTTAGTTGGTTCAGATCTGAATTTAATTTGATTCGATAATTTAAAATTTAAATTCACCGTAATCTCATTCAATTCGATCTTACTTGGGACAATTTGATTATCTGACCTGATAGGAAATTAAATTGTCTAGAAATTAAAATAATATTTTTGGTATATGAAATTGAAAGTTTGAAATTCTATTATTTCTTTTAAATACTCTTTAGAATATCTTAAAAGAACACAATCAAATAAATAAACATTTCTGATAACATAAATCAATCTGCGGTCGTGGTACTGGTATTGGTACGACGTGACTCACAATCTGCAGAATTCGCATCCTCTCCATTAACTCAAATTTTGAGTTGAATCTGAACAGTCCTATTTGAAGAAAATATTAGTTTCATACAAGAGCAAATTTCAAAAATTTAACTCAAAGAAACCAACATAGATCTACTTATTTGACTAACGATGAACCGTATTTAGCAATTTAACTTGTTTAATCTTTATACCTCAAATCTTGGTCTCTAAACCAAGAAGTAGGGACTTGAGATGTAGGGTTGTTGCCTCCTTGTCGAGCCTTCACTTCTCCAAGTCGGTCTCGAAATGACACCCGCTTCTAACGCACGAAGCCTCTACGGGTATCCACCCGAGATTAAACGAAACTCTTGTTTTTCCCTTGCTAGAGGTAATCAACCAAGAATCTAACTTAACCTTAGCTTCTACCTCTTCAATCAACTATTAATTTTAGTGTAGAAGTTGTGCTCAACACATGAGCAAAAATGGTGGAGACAAAATTGCAAAAACTCTTCTCTTTTTCACCTTTTCTTACAAAAACGTTTTTCCATTTTTTCTTGCAAGAGAAGGAAGAAGAGAGGGATTAGAATGGTGGCTAGGGTTTGGAAAAAGGTGGGTATTTATAGTGTGAAGTTAGGGTATGTTTTAATCATCTCAACCACAATGGATGGCTAGATTTAAACATGACAAAAGTAACTTTTACTTTTGCCATCCAATGGACCTCTCCATTAGATGCACCTTTATCCCACTTTATTCCAAACCACTTCATCAAATGGACTTCTCCATTTAATATTAAATTGGGCTTGGGCCAATTTCTATTTATGCCATTTTTCATTTTGTCATTCATGCCAACTTTTGGCCCACCCGACAATTAATACAATTAATCGTCCTTGCTCAATTTTGTTGAGAAATAAATTTGTATACCATGTCCAACATGTAATAAATTTATTCTAAGATCAAGTTAGTCATCTCCATGACACTTTATTTGTTTCGTTTTCTCTCTTGGGTGTGACCTCGTAGGATCTATCGTGTTGACAATAGAATCAAAACTTCTTTTAATTCTATAAATTATAAGCGGCACCTAGCAATATGCATTATAATTACTCAACAGATAAAGATGATATGAACCAATCAACATCACGATCCTAAAGCAATATTTAATTGCTTGTGTCAATTCACGTGTCACATGATATCGGAATAAATCCAAGGCAGGAGAGTGTCATCCTTGCAAATTTATCCTTTTCTTGATTTCAAGTAATTCAGTAAATAATGATCAAACTCATTGATCATAATTGCATGCATACTTTATTACTTCATCAAGGGGTCCGAAGATATCATCACTCACATATGAAATATGAGGGACACTGGTATTCTTGATAAATATTTTTTTCTCCGCACAAGACACACATATTGAGATATTATCTGTATAGCTGCCAGTTACGGTCAGCGTTGGACAACACCTACAGATACATGTATCTCATGTAGAAAAAATAATCATCTCATACCAAATAATTCAAGACACAAATGAAACATTAATGACACTAACACAATCCATGTTATGTTTCATTTTTTGGTCATGTCCAATCCCCTGATCTCATCAGGTATTTATGTGATTAAATTGGTAGCTCCTTACCATATGATCCGTAGAACATGATCATCATTTAATCCACATACTAATCTCGTACCGGTAAATAGTGTTCCTTTTTAATTACCAAGATTATGGACATTTAGAGTATTTATTATATTATTATTATAGAGTTCTACATTTCAAGTCCTCAACTCGAAAAATTCATAATGTAATTAAATACTCAAGGAACAAAATGATTCTTTCATTTCATGAACAAAACATAGAATACATCCATAAATGGTTGGCTTCTAGATCATAACACTAACAATCTCCCACTTGAACTAGAGCCAATCCCATATACATTTATATGCATAAAAGCCCTAAACAAGTGTAGTCTCTAATACAACTCCATGTACTAAATCTCAAAGCCAGTCACTAACAATTCTAATCCCCATAGATGCAGTGTGCAATGTATGCTTGGCCTGAGACAGAGACTTTGTCAGCGGGTCAGCTGTGTTGCTGGCCGAATCTACTCTACAAACCTTGACGTCACCTCGATCGATGATCTCTCGAATCAGGTGATATCTTCGCAGAACATGCTTGGATTTCTGGTGTGACCTTGGTTCCTTGGCTTGTGCAATGGCTCCATTGTTGTCACAATAGAGCTCCAGAGCACCCATGGAACTGGGGACCACCTCAAGTTCATTCAAGAACTTCCTAATCCAACAACCCTCTTTAGCTGCTTCTAAAGCGGCTATGTACTCTGCCTCGGTGGTTGAGTCCGCCGTTGTTTCCTGCTTGGAACTTTTCCAGCTTACAGCGCCACCATTGAGGATGAACACGAATCCTGACTGTGATCTCATGTCATCATGGTCGGTCTGAAAACTAGCATCGGTGTAACCCCTTACAACGAGCTCAGATTCCCCACCATAGACAAGGAACATATCCTTAGTCCTCTTTAGGTACTTCAGGATATTTTTGACGGCAGTCCAATGCGCCAAGCCTGGATTTGACTGATGTCTGCTTGTCACACTCAATGGGTATGACACATCAGGGCGAGTGCATATCATGGCGTACATGATAGAGCCAATGGCGGAAGCATATGGCACTCTACTCATGCTATCTAGCTCAGCAGAAGTCGATGGACACTGCTTCTTGCTCAGATGAACACCATGGGACATAGGCAAGAATCCTTTCTTGGAATTGATATGTCTATATTTGATCTATTGCTTCGACCTATTTTCATACCAGATATCATGTTTTTAACCACTAAATTGCATTGTTTAAATTGAATATCAATAGAATATGGTACTGCTGCTATTTTGTGGTTGATTTGCAGGAAATAGGCGAAAACATGAAGAGCTCTGACCTTCCCCCACGCGAGTCGAGTCCCACCTGACGCGGGTAGCATCGCAGCCCAGACGCGACCTCAGACGCGACCCTCATTGCGCACATCAGTTCTACCTGACGCGGGTCGCGTGCCATCTCATGCGGGTCGCGTCGACTTAACTGCGCCAGGCCCAATTGAGGCCCGTTAAGAAACCTATATATACAGAGGGCCTGGCACAGGAAAGGGGATCCATGATTTTTCATAGAAAACAGATTTGATCGGTTTTGAACCGAGAGCTTGACGCCAGGGAAGAGGAGAGGCGATCTGGAGCCACGACTTGGAGAAGAAGATTCCAGAAGCCTCGATCCTCTTCACTCCTCCATCTCTCACCATGATTTGCATTCTCTTTCTCTCTTCTATTTTGATTTTGCTCATGTCTGAGTAGATTTGTAGTTTCAGGGGTTTGGATTGTAGTCTGATACTTTGTTTGATTATGCACATGGATTGATTCTGATTGTTATTTCGTGTTTCTTTGATTCTTGTATTATTTGAGATTGCTTGATCTAAATTGCTTGATTGATTCTTGATTGTCTACTGTTGAATGCCTTTGGTATTTCTTCTTGTAATAAGGCCTTGACATTCTTGCAAATTAGGTTAAGTACTTGAGGTAGGTCTGAGATCCGAAAGGTTAGGTCAATAGTAGCCGAGAGGTGAAATTTCCACTTGTTCCACTTGTGGATACCTTTAGTAAACAGAACTGAGAACTTAGGTTTAGATCAAACAGCTTGATTAAACCTAGGAAGGTGAAATTGCATTTCCAAACCAGGTCTGCTAAGCCAACACACGAGAGTTGAGGGTTAGTGACATTAGGTACGGTAAATCTAGCCTTACACGATTTAAACAACCAGTTTCTGACATGTGCAGACTCAGCTCAAGGGGCCATGCGGGTCGCGTGAGATAGCACGCGGGTCGCATCACAAGGGTCGCAAGCGAGAGCTTGCGAGTCGCCTGACAGGTCCAGAGTGCTTGAGGGCCACGCGGGTCGCATGCGAGAGCATGCGGGTCGCGTCACAAGGGTCGCATACGAGAGTATGCGGGTCGCGTGGCAAGTCCAGAGCAGCAAAGTTGAAGATGAAATCTGAAACTCTTGAAACGCCTTTTATACAATAGTTTTACTTTCTGACATTATACTTGTTCATACATTTGTTCATTTCATTTGTTCATACATTTGTTACAAAACTTAGGAATAGACAAACACACAACTTTCAAACTTCTAGTACCTAACTAGGTAGAGTAGAAATTTAGAAAGTGAGTCGTCCCTGTAGATCGATACCTGAATAGACTACACGACGGGATTGTACACTTGCGATCTGAGTCGAAGGTTTATAAGGTTTAAGAGCTACATATTCGTCTGTAGTGAAACTTTGTTCACCTCATTTTGGCACGAACAAGTTTTTGGCGCCGTTGCCGGGGACGCCAATCATTTTCTAAATTTTTGCTTTTCGTAGTTAATCTAGATTTTAATCTGTATCTTTTATTTTTCTTTTCTTTAACTGAAAACTGGCTTTTGAACAACCTCCTCCTGCAGGTAAATACAGATTGAAATACCAACTGAGGAGCAGAGGGCCACTTTTCGACGCGACCCGCACCGAGGTTGACGCGACCCGAATCACATCAGACGCGACCCGTGTGACCTCGCACGCGACCCGAGTTGAAGAGATGTCAGAACATCCGAGCAGAGAAGACAGGGAGGAAAGAGAAAGAGAAAGAGACAGGGAAGAAGTCCTGACCGACCCGGAGGAAGATGAGATGGATGTCTTCATGCCAAGAACACTCCGAGAATTCAACGTGCCACGAGCTGGAATGTCAGAGGAGCAATCAAGTTGCCAAGAATTCCTGGACAACAACCGAACTTCAATCCAGGAGTGGTGAACATGGTTCAGCAGAACACCTTCCATGGCATGGATCACGAGGATCCTCATGCTCATCTCCAAACTTTTCTCGAATGCATCACAACCATCAAGACCAATGGGGCAACCGCTGATTACACCAAACTTGCTTTATTTCCTTTTACTCTTAGGGACAAAGCCAAGAAATGGTTAGGGTCGTTACCAAGGGATTCGATCACCAACTGGAGGGAATTATCTAAGTTGTTTTTTACTAGGTTTTTCCCTCACAAAAGAACTGCCAAGGTAAGGAACGAACTGACCAGCTTTAGGCAATTGGTAGATGAACCCCTAAATGAGTCTTGGGAAAGGTTTAGAGAGTTGCAGTATTCTTGTCCACACCATGGTTTACCTGATTGGTTGTTGATCCAAACATTTTATGATGGTTTGACTGAGAGCACTCGTTCTTATGTAGATGCAGTTGCAGGTGGAGCACTCATGTCCCGCGAACCTCTTGAAGCCATGAACCTGATCGACAACATGGCACAGAACCAACAGTGGTCCGGCCGCGACAACGCCCGACCAAGAGGTGGCGACAAGTTCGAGGTCGATCACATCACCGCCTTGACCGCCAAGATGGATGCCATGCAGATGGCGATGGACAAGCTGAGTGTGAAGGCAGTCGAACAACAACCGCAGAGCTGTGTCATGTGTGGAGATGAGAGACACAGCTATGAGCAATGTCCATTGGCGGAGGTCGAAGAGAGCACCGAGCAGGTAAGTTCTCTAAACAACGAACCTTCATTTTTCCCAAAGCCTCCTTTCAACCAATCCTACTCCAAGGACCCGGTTGAGCAACAAAACTGGAGGTGGAATCAAAACAATGCTCCCAGACCTCCTTTCAACAACTCATTCCACAATCCGTCTTCCCACAACTCTTTCAATCATCCGTCTTCCAGCCACAACAATTGGAACAATCCCTCTTCCAACAACAACTCCAACAAGAACTTCTATCAGAACGCTTCCTTTCCTAATCAGAACACGCGAGCACCTCAAGCCGGTCCTTCTAAACCGTACGTACCTCCCTATGCGACCGATTTCACACACGAGCAAGGGAAGATGAATCAAATGATGTGGGAACAGATGCAGAGCATGTCCACTCAAATGGCTGCTCAAAACAAGTTGTTGGAGCAGTTGAGTCACATCGTCACCTCAAGCCAACCTCAACCTGGAAAGCTGCCAGCTCAGCCAGAACCCAACCCCAGAGGAGAAGCTAAGGCGATCACGCTGCGAAGTGGGACCCAATACAAAGAACCAGCCTTCCCACCAGATCAGACTCCATCGGACGTGACCCACATCATTGAGACGCGACCCGCGTGTCCTAACACGCGACCCGCGTCACCCACGGAAGAAGAGGACCCAGGTCGCATCAAGCCAAGTCGGCCCGCGTCACCACCGGAGTCTGTGGACGCGACCCGCACGCCATCTGATGCGACCCGCGTGGAAGAACCTGACAGAGGGAAGAAGAAAGAAGCTGAGAAACCTCCAGCTGAGAAACCTCCACCCTACAGGCCACTTGTGCCCTTTCCCCGAAGACTAGCTGCAACCAAACTGGACGCACAATTCGCAAATTCACAGAAGTCCTGAAAGGACTGCACATCACGATCCCATTCACTGAGGCTTTGACTCAAATGCCCTCTTACGCCAAATTCCTGAAGGATATCTTATCCAACAAACGAAGCTTGGGGGGTAATGAAACGGTGAAATTGACGGAACAGTGCAGTACCATTCTGAAGAGCGACCTACCTCCCAAACTGAACGACCCTGGGAAGTTTTCCATTCCTTGCATCATCGGCAAGGCCACGATCAAAAGAGCTCTCTGCGACTTGGGAGCTAGCGTGAGCCTCATGCCGCGCACGATTTTCGATCGAATGGGAGTAGGAGAGCTCAGGCCTACGCGAATGACGTTGCAGTTGGCAGACTCCTCGGTACGATTGCCACTTGGCATAGTGGAAGACGTACCAGTTCAGGTCGGTAAGTACTTTGTACCTTTTGACTTTGTGGTCATGGAAATGGAAGAGGACAAGGAAGTCCCCATTATTCTGGGACGACCTTTTCTCAGGACAGCAGGTGCAATCATCGATGTGTCTCAAGGAACACTGACCCTGAACTTTGGAGGAGAGAAAGTGTGTTTCCAAATCGATCAAGCCATGAAGTACCCTTCAGCCGAATCCTGTTCCCGAGTGGATGTGCACGAAGAATGCCTAACATATTTGGTAGAAGAGTACTTCCTTGATCGGATCCGTGAGAGCGTGAATGAACACATTGAATTTTTGTTCGAACCAAACGATGAAATTGGCAAACTGAAAGAAGTCAGAGGAGCAGAAGTGAAAACAGCTGACCTGGAAGACCCTGATGCGACCCGCATGCCACATGATGCGACCCGCATGCCATGTTCTGAGGAACTGGAAACTGAACGCGAGTCAGGTAGGTCAGCACGCGATGCCATTTCACCTGATGCGACCCGCACGCCACCTGAGGCGACCCGCGTCAAGTCCCAGACAGAGCTGCTGACTCCTGAGCTCAAGCCTCTGCCAGCTAACCTCAGGTATGAGTTCCTGGACCCAGATAATTCTTGTCCTGTGATTATAAGTGCAGATCTTACACTTGATCGAACTGCTACGCTCTTGAAGAAATTGAAAGCTCACAAAGGCGCGATCGGGTGCTCGATCAAGGACTCGAAAGAAATCTTGTGGATTCTTCTGATACAAGAGTTTGATCGCGTGGTCCGTGTACCTCAGAAGTGGGTGCTTCCCCCAGTGCCACCTGATCCACCTCCCACAAGCCAGTGAGGCACCCCAGCCTCATCTCTCACTCATCAAAGTTGTTAGGAAGGTGAACGGAGAGAATTATCGGTTCAGTATACTACGCGACCCGTTTCTCCTTAAACCCACCCATCTTCTCAACTCGACCACATCACCTCCTTCTTCTTCTACAGTAGATCAAACCCCCTTCGATCCGACCACTCAGCTGTAGCCCCCTCCTCTCCACTCGCTCTCTCTTTCGACCGCCAGCGACATCTTGCCACCTCGACCGCCAGCACTACCTTGCGAACCCTCTCCCTATGGCGATCCCCAGGTAAGTTCCTGCACTCTCTTCTTATTCCTTCTGTTGCTACATTCCTTCTTCCATGAGTCAGGCATGTCGTCTCTGCCAAAACCCTAACTAAACCTCGCGACCTGTATTCGAGCCACGCGACTCGCATCCGACATCACGCGAGCCGCATCAAAATTCACGCGACCCGCGTCCTGAGCTGAACAATGAACCGAGAGCGTCGCTCCAAACAGGCCCAGGACCGCAGGCAGCTGCGTAGCCGTGCCCAGCCACCACCTGCACGAGCTCCTTCTCCACCTGCGTCGTCTAGCTCACACCATTCTGAGCGCTACGACTCTGAGGACTCCCACTATCTCTCTGGGGACTACACAGATAGGGCCGACGACCATCAGACCGCATCCTTCCGCATCCCCACCCGCCACATGTTCGAGCACTTCGAGTCCTTGCGCTTAAAGAAGTTCGAAAACACGCGCCGAGTTGACATGACCACCCTCCGCTCATTCGGAGTTGAGGAGGATTTCCTGCTTCTCACTGGTAGGATCGGCTTCACCCCCGCCTTTTGGGCTATCGACCACCCTGCCTACGAGAAACTCACACTTGAGTTTCTCTCTTCTCTCCAGCTCAAGGAGGATAATCAGGGCAACCACTCCCGCCACTACATCAAGTTCCTCCTCCGTGGTCAGCCTCACCGCGTCCCACTCATTCAGCTCCGCGAGTGGTTCGGTTTCCAGCCGGACCCCCAGACCTCATCTCTTGAGTTCCGCATGGGCCTAGACAGGCACCATTTCTGGAGCTTAGTATCCGGCTCAGTACCAGGGGCTGTTAACAAGACGGACTTCAAGAGCCTCAACATTCCTCACCCTTCTCTTCGCTGCATCCAGCGCGCCCTTGCTGTCACTATCTTTGCCCGTGGCTACACAGTCTCCCGTGTCAATGTTGAGGATCTCAAGCTTCTGGATCACATGCTCCGGCCAGACGGAGAGATAGAGCGGCCCGACCTGATGCTCCTCATGATCCACCACTGGCTTGATCTTCAGCGCTCCACGAGGACCGGAGGCACCATCCCCATCGGTGCCTATGTCACGCACATTGCTGAGCACTTAGAGGTACCGACCACAGGTGATACGCTCTGTAGAGGTCCACGCGTCCTGGATGTCGAGGCCTTCCGTTCGGCGAGCTTTATCACGATCATGACACACTGTGGCCGCCGCATCGGTTACTCTTGGCACATGCCGGACGGCTCCCGGTACAGGCTACCCGTCCACGCACCTCTCTCCTTTGAGGACCGGTCTACTTGGTTTTTCACTGGACCATTACCAGATGTGCCTCCACCCCCTCCTTCTGATGTTGACGATGCGCCTATGCCTGAGGCTCCTTCCTCCCCTCCACCGAGTACTTCTCACCCCACAGAGCCCACCATGCAGGACCTCTACCACCTCCTCTCAGCCATGCAGTCTACTCAGCTCGACATGCAGTCCACTCAGCGTGACATGCGGGCGACTCAGCTCCAGCATGGTGACACACTTTACGGTATTCAGTGTCAGCTGGCAGACTATCACGACCGCCTCAGCGGTGTTGAGGATGAGTTGCATGACTGGCGTTACTATGATGAGCACGGGTATTACCCCGGGCCATCTCCCACTGATGACTGAGCGGGTATGTTTTCTCTTTCCCCATTGCTTTTACTTCTCTTTATCCTTCAGTCTTGAAGCATTGAGGACAATGCTCAGGCTAAGCTTGGGGGGGGGGGGAGACTTTTGTGTTTTAGGATTTATTTTGATTTTACTTAGGTCATGTTTACTTTTCTTTGCATTTTAGGTGAAAAATTTATTTGATTGTTTCAATTAGGGACCTGTTTGAATATTTTTTTTGTGATTGGGATGACTTTGGGAAATTAGAACTAACCTCATAATTGACCAAACATAACTGATTAGGACCAAATGGTTTGATATTTGTAAAAATGAAAACTTGAATGTCGAGACAGCATTTAGAAACCGAATTGTGCCTTTCAAATATGGAAATTAGGATTCAAATAAAGAAAGGTTGGGATATCTGTTGGTGTGAATGAACACTAATGGATGTGTGTATTCATGGTATGTGCAAAACGAGCAAAACGGAAAAAAAAAGAGAGAGAAAAACAAGAAAAAGAAAATGAAAAGACGGAGAACATAAGAGTATTGGCAATAAGTCTTGAATGGACGCCTTTGAGCTCGTCTCCCAAATTAGAAATGAAAGAATAAAATTTTTGCACATATCAACACACGAAGTTCGCAACTTTCTGACGTAAGCTTGTTTCAAGCTTGGGGGTGCTAAAAAGGAAAATCTCTACAAACGAAGGCATAGTTCAGTGAAAGAATGATAAATCGATAAATTCAAGTAATCAGCTTTGCAAGTTTTAAAACATTTAGAGTTTGAAGTTTTGTTAATCAATTTGTGAGGTGAATCGAAATTGACCAAGGAAAGCCCGAATCATAGCAAAAAGATTCTTGAGTTCTTTTATTGAAACAATCATGTAAGCTTTCACATTTTAGGCATTTAGCTTGCATTTAGAATTCAAACCCGGTATAAAAGTACAGATTTGCTTGAGGACAAGCAAAGGATAAGCTTGGGAGAATTTGATATGTCTATATTTGATCTATTGCTTCGACCTATTTTCATACCAGATATCATGTTTTTAACCACTAAATTGCATTGTTTAAATTGAATATCAATAGAATATGGTACTGCTGCTATTTTGTGGTTGATTTGCAGGAAATAGGCGAAAACATGAAGAGCTCTGACCTTCCCCCACGCGAGTTGCGTCCCACCTGACGCGGGTCGCATCGCAGCCCAGACGCGACCTCAGACGCGACCCTCATTGCGCACATCAGTTCTACCTGACGCGGGTCGCGTGCCATCTCATGCGGATCGCGTCGACTTAACTGCGCCAGGCCCAATTGAGGCCCGTTAAGAAATCTATATATACAGAGGGCCTGGCACAGGAAAGGGGATCCACGATTTTTCATAGAAAATAGATCTGATCGGTTTTGAACCGAGAGCTTGGCGCCAGGGAAGAGGAGAGGCGATCTGGAGGCGATCTGGAGCCACGACTTGGAGAAGAAGATTCCAGAAGCCTCGATCCTCTTCACTCCTCCATCTCTCACCATGATTTGCATTCTCTTTCTCTCTTCTATTTTGATTTTGCTCATGTCTGAGTAGATTTGTAGTTTCAGGGGTTTGGATTGTAGTCTGATACTTTGTTTGATTATGCACATGGATTGATTCTGATTGTTATTTCGTGTTTCTTTGATTCTTGTATTATTTGAGATTGCTTGATCTAAATTGCTTGATTGATTCTTGATTGTCTACTGTTGAATGCCTTTGGTATTTCTTCTTGTAATAAGGCCTTGACATTCTTGCAAATTAGGTTAAGTACTTGAGGTAGGTCTGAGATCCGAAAGTTTAGGTCAATAGTAGCCGAGAGGTGAAATTTCCACTTGTTCCACTTGTGGATACCTTTAGTAAACAGAACTGAGAACTTAGGTTTAGATCAAACAGCTTCATTAAACCTAGGAAGGTGAAATTGCATTTCCAAACCATGTCTGCTAAGCCAACACACGAGAGTTGAGGGTTAGTGACATTAGGTACGGTCAATCTAGCCTTACACGATTTAAACAACCAGTTTCTGACATGTGCAGACTCAGCTCAAGGGGCCATGCGGGTAGCGTGAGATAGCACGCGGGTCGCATCACAAGGGTCGCAAGCGAGAGCTTGCGAGTCGCGTGACAGGTCCAGAGTGCTTGAGGGCCACGCGGGTCGCATGCAAGAGCATGCGGGTCGCGTCACAAGGGTCGCATACGAGAGTATGCGGGTCGCGTGGCAAGTCCAGAGCAGCAAAGTTGAAGATGAAATCTGAAACCCTTGAAACGCCTTTTATACAATAGTTTTACTTTCTGACATTATACTTGTTCATACATTTGTTCATACATTTGTTCATTTCATTTGTTCATACATTTGTTACAAAACTTAGGAATAGACAAACACACAACTTTCAAACTTCTAGTACCTAACTAGGTAGAGTAGAAATTTAGAAAGTGAGTCGTCCCTGTGGATCGATACCTGAATAGACTACACGGCGTGATTGTGCACTTGCGATCTGAGTCGAAGGTTTATAAGGTTTAAGAGCTACAGATTCGTCTGTAGTGAAACTTTGTTCACCTCATTTTGGCACGAACAGGAATCTTGCAGGTTGAACCTTTTCAACACTTTGTCAATGTATGCGCTTTGACTCAATTCAATGAGCCTTCTTGATCTATCCCTATAGATCCTAATGCCTAGTATATAGGCAGTCTCGCCCAAATCTTTCATTGAGAACACCTTCTTCAATGAAGACTTGACAGAATCCAATGACGGGATGTCATTTCCGATCAGTAGTATGTCATCCACATACAACACAAGGAATATTACTACACTCCCACTAATCCTTTTGTATACACAAGGTTCTTTCTCGCTTTTAACGAAATCAAACTTTTTGACTTCTTTGTCAAAATGTTTGTTCCAACTCCGCGATGCTTGCTTGAAGCCATAAATGGACCTCTGAAGCTTGCATACTTTCTTAGCGTGATTGGTATCTTCAAAACCAATCGGTTGTGTCATATACACGTCCTCTTCTAAATCTCCATTTAGAAAAGCGGTCTTGACATCCATTTGCCATATTTCATAGTCATGAAATGCGGCAATTGCTAAGAGAATCCGTATTGACTTAAACATAGCAACGGGCGAGAAGGTCTCATCATAATCAACACCTTGAATCTGTCTGAAACCTTTCGCTACCAGCCGTGCTTTGTAAGTAGTCAAATTACCTTCCATGTCTGATTTCCTCTTGAAAACCCATTTGTTTTCAATAGGTTTTACCCCACTTGGAGGATCAACCAAATACCAAACTTGGTTGTCATACATAGATTGTATTTTAGATTTCATGGCTCCAAGCCATTCTGCAGAGTCGGGTCTCGCCATCGCTTCCGTATAGGTCAAAGGATCTTCAGTGTCTAACACTGTCACCTCGTGAAGTCCCAACCATCTTTCAGGTGGGCGACTTTCTCTTGTTGATCTACGAAGGACTTGTGCTTGTGGTTCAAGGATCTCTTCCACAAACTCTTGTGGATTCGTTCCTTGATCCTCATTCTCAACCTCTTGCGAATTCGGTTCTAGGGGTGAGTGTTGAATCTCTTCCACAACTTCTTGTGAAATTGATTCATCTCGACTCTCACTGCCCACAATATCCACAGGTGGTTGAACATGATCATCATTGATCATTTCATTTTGTAGTGTAGATTGATCATCTTCAAGTCTTACACTACTCCCACTACTTTCTCTTGAGAGAAACTCTTTCTCCAAGAATACACCGTGTCGAGCAACAAACACTTTGTTCTCACACTGGTGATAGAAGTAATATCCCTTAGTTTCTTTAGGATATCCTATGAAAATGCACTTGTCCAATTTGGGCTGAAGCTTGTCAGACATCATGCGTTTGACATAAGCTTCACAACCCCAAATCTTTAGAAAAGACATACTTGGAACCTTTCCAAACCATAACTCATGTGGTGTCTTTTCCACGGATTTTGATGGAACCCTGTTTAGTGTGAATGTGGCGTCCCTGGAAGAGTGAGTAGGCCAGCTTGGCTCATCATTGATCTAACCATGTCCAACAAGGTTCGATTCCTTCTCTCAGAAACACCATTCCATTGTGGTGTCCCTGGAAGAGTGAGTTGTGAAACTATTCTACAATCTCTTAGATAGTCGCCAAACTCGTGACTCAAATACTCACCCCCACGATCTGATCGTAAGGCTTTGATCTTCTTGTCGAGTTGGTTCTCTACTTCATTCTTGAACTCCTTAAACTTTTCAAAGGATTCAGACTCATGTCTTATCAAGTAGACATAACCATATCTACTGAGGTCGTCAGTAAATGTGATGAAGTATCGATAACCTCCTCGGGCACTTGTACTCATTGGTCCACACACATCACTATATATGAGTCCCAACAAACTACTTACCCTTTTACCTTTCTTGGTGAATGGTGCCTTGGTCATCTTTCCAAGTAAACAAAGTTCGCATGTCTCAAGTGATTCTAAATCAAATTGACCAAGAAGTCCAACTTCTTGTAATTTCTTGATGCGTCTCTCATTTATGTGACCTAGGCGACAATGCCACATGAAAGTCGTACTCTCATGACAAGTTTTGAGTCGTTTGTTATTGATGTTCAGAACCTGCTTTTCCATTTCGAGTAAATATAGACAATTCCTTATATAAGAACATCCATAAAACAAACCATCTCTATAAAAAGAACAACAATTGTCTTTGATGGTAAAACAAAAACCATCAATGTCCATACAAGAAATAAAGATAATGTTTCTCGAAATGGAAGGAACAAAATAAACATTTTTAAGTTCCATTACAAGTCCACTGGGCAAATGCAACCCGACACACCCGACGGCAACTGCTGCAACATTTGCACCATTTCCGACACGGAGCTGCACCTCACCCTTCCTTAGCATTCTTCTATCCCTTAGTGCCTGCATATTCATACAAATATGAGCACATGATCCAGTATCTAATACCCAATCATTGATAGAGGTAGCTAAGTGAACTTCAATGACAAAAATACTTGAGGAAGACGGGACCTTCCCATTTTTCTTGTCCTCCAAGTACTTAGGACAATTCCTTTTCCAGTGCCCCTTCATCTTACAGTAGAAGCACTCAGAATCGGAGGCAACCTTGACCTTGGGAGTGCTCACAGTCACCACTGGAACCTTCCCCTTGCCCTTGCCATTGCCCTTACGCTTGCCTTTGCCTTTCTTGACTTTCCTACTTCCCTCACTGACCGCAAGGACATGAGAAACACCTTTCTGCATGTCAGCCTCTGCAGTCTTGAGCATCCCATGTAATTCACCCAAACTTTTCTCCATTCCATGCATGTGATAGTTCATGATGAATGAAGAATACTTTGATGGGAGAGAGTTAAGAACGATGTCCGTGGCCAACTTTTTGTCCACAGCACACTCGAGCTTCTCCAGTTGCTCCACATAACTTATCATTTTGAGTATGTGAGCACTTACGGAGGTACCCTCAGCCATCTTGCATCCCAGAAAACTTTTGGTCACGTTGTACCTCTCTACACGGGCCTGCTCTTGAAACATTTTCTTGAGCTGATCCATGATGTAGTAACAAGAATTCTCCTCAAACCGCTTCTGCAGTTCGGGGTTCATTATTGATACTAAGAGGCACTGTACTTCAAGGTCGTCTTCCACGGCCTTGTTGTGCTTATCCTTAGTTTCCTGTTTAGCTTCATTATCTGGTAAATCAGGGATGGGAGTAGTCAAGACGTATTCCTTTTTCTTATGCCTGAGAACAATTCTCAAGGCACGATGCTAGTCTAGAAAATTCGATCCGTCATTTTTAAGTTTTTCTTTGTCTAACAGTGATCGCAGGAAAGAGGTTTCTTTTGCCATGATCTACAATTTAAAGGTTTGAGTTTAGTTCATGACAATGTTTTATTTAAAATAAAATAAAACTCCCACTACAATATTAATTTAGTTCCATTTGTAGTAGGTCCAAGATCCATATTTTCACTAAGATAAGCCAGCGTCGGCATGAAACTTAAACTTAGATATTTTAGGTAAGCAACTCATGCTAATCACAACCGGGTGACTCTTGGTGTTTATCCATCCAACTCATGTATGAACAAACTATTCTCCAAGGCCCAAAACTGTTTTGGATTATCCATGTCAAGCAAACCTCTCTCTATTTGGTTTGACATGACGGTCATGCCCCACATCTCCTGAAGATAGAAAGCGATGCCTACTATGTAGGTCCCACCGACTAACGATCGATAGTTTGACATGGATAGAGAAGGAAGGGAATGACACTTGATTTTGTTTGGAACTCTTTTGTTATTTATGGTGGTCATGTAAGCATACACCCATACTTATCCTATGACTCTTATATTTCATAAATACACATAAATGACATAAACACATCATGCGGCTGTGAGTTTGTATGGCCTTGTGCGAAAAACTCATTTCTCGCATTTGTCACTTGTTGCGCCAACTCCTTAGATGTGGCCACCACATTTCACAACTTTTCTATGCCTATTTATTTTCTATTAAGACTTTCTTAAAAGAAAATAAGTTACATTTAGAATTTCTAAAATTTCTAAATATAGGCATGCAAGCCTTGAATGAATTACATTGAAAGGCATCCTAACATTTGTGCCTTAATTATTAATCTAATTAATTATTATGGGGCACCTTAGGCCGCATTACAACCATTCAACAAACATTCATTACATCCCACAAGGCATTGGAAATGACCATACAAAACTCACATTTTTTTTTGTCCCTACAAAAACAAGTTAGGTGCATGTGCAAAATTGCACCATACATGCATAAACAATTCATGCATATGCAATTAATTAAATTAATTCCTTAAGCTTATGACCCATAAAAATTTGTTTCAAAAACAAATTTCAACAGAGGAGAAGGTTTGATTTATCACATAATTCATGCAAATTAAAATTTACAAACTACACCTTGAACTATTCCAAATAGCACAAGCAATAGTCAACCCGTTATGCCTAATTAACAAATGTGCTTAGAAAATTAATTTTAACCTTTAAAAACAATTTTCAATATTCCTAAAGAGGAATAACAATATCACAATTACTTCAAAATGCATGTCATCAAATAAATATACATTTTAATCATTGGGTTTACACATTTTGTTAATTAGCACTTAATTATCCTCTTAATTAGAATTATTTATAAATAACTCATAAAAATGCAAACTATACATAGATGCACTTCTTATGATATTTATAACAACATTATTAAATTGGATTTAATAGATCTAAAAAAATATGATAAAAAATTTTGGTCCAATTTGAACCCGAGCCTACAAAGGCATTTTTTTTTTCATTTCATCATTTTTTTTCTTTGATCCATGTGCCTTAAATTTAATTTAACAATTAAATAAATTTATTCAAGAGATTAAAACATTACAAATTAATGTTTAAATATCTTAGAAGGCTCCAAAATATTTGTGTAATAATAATCCTAGAATTAAATGCAAGATGTTCAAAAACACCGACGGTTGATTTAATCAAAAGGACATAAGCTTCCAAGACTTAATTAAATTAATTACCCATGCTAATTTCGGCCAAAAATTAGTCAAATAAAGCCTTAAGCTCTGATACCAATTTGAAGAAAATATTAGTTTCATGCAAGAGCAAATTTCAAAAATTTAACTCAAAGAAACCAACATAGATCTACTTATTTGACTAACGATGAACCGTATTTAGCAATTTAACTTGTTTAATCTTTATACCTCAAATCTTGGTCTCTAAACCAAGAAGTAGGGATTTGAGATGTAGGGTTTTTGCCTCCTTGTCGAGCCTTCACTTCTCCAAGTCGGTCTCGAAATGACACTCGCTTCGAACGCACGAAGCCTCTATGAGTATCCACCCGAGATTAAACGAAACTCTTGTTTTTCCCTTGCTAGAGGTAATCAACCAAGAATCTAACTTAACCTTAGCTTCTACCTCTTCAATCAACTATTAATTTTAGTGTAGAAGTTGTGCTCAACACATGAGCAAAAATGGTGGAGACAAAATTGCAAAAACTCTTCTCTTTTTCACCTTTTCTTACAAAAACGTTTTTCCATTTTTTCTTGCAAGAGAAGGAAGAAGAGAGGGATTAGAATGGTGGCTAGGGTTTGGAAAAAGGTGGGTATTTATAGTGTGAAGTTAGGGTATGTTTTAATCATCTCAACCACAATGGATGGCTAGATTTAAACATGACAAAAGTAACTTTTACTTTTGCCATCCAATGGACCTCTCCATTAGATGCACCTTTATCCCACTTTATTCCAAACCACTTCATCAAATGGACTTCTCCATTTAATATTAAATTGGGCTTGGGCCAATTTCTATTTATGCCATTTTTCATTTTGTCATTCATGCCAACTTTTGGCACACCCGACAATTAATACAATTAATCGTCCTTGCTCAATTTTGTTGAGAAATAAATTTGTATATCATATCCAATATGTAATAAATTTCTTCTAAGATCAAGTTAGTCATCTCCATGACACTTTTATTTGTTTCATTTTCTCTCTTGGGTGTGACCTCGTAGGATCTATATCGTGTTGACAATAGAATCAAAACTTCTTTTAATTCTATAAATTATAAGCGGCACCTAACAATATGCATTATAATTACTCAACAGATAAAGATGATATGAACCAATCAACATCACGATCCTAAAGCAATATTTAATTGCTTCTGTCAATTCACGTGTCACATGATATCGGAATAAATCCAAGACAGGAGAGTGTCATTCTTGCAAATTTATTCTTTTCTTGATTCCAAGTAATTCAGTAAATAATGATCAAACTCATTGATCATAATTGCATGCATACTTTATTATTTCATCAAGGGGCCCGAAGATATCATCACTCACATATGAAATATGAGGGACACTGGTATTCTTGATAAATATCTTTTCCTCCGCACAAGACACACATATTGAGATATTATCTGTATAGCTGCCAGTTACGGTCAGCATTGGACAACACCTACAGATACATGTATCTCATGTAGGAAAAATAATCATCTCATACCAAAGAATTCAAGACACAAATGAAACATTAATGACACTAACACAATCCATGTTATGTTTCATTTTTGGGTCATGTCCAATCCCCTGATCTCCATCAGGTATTTATGTGATTAAATTGGTAGCTCCTTACCATATGATCCGTAGAACATGATCATCATTTAATCCACATACTAATCTCGTACCGGTAAATAGTGTTCCTTTTTAATTACCAAGATTAGGGACATTTAGAGTATTTATTATTATATTATTATTATAGAGTTCTACATTTCAAGTCCTCAACTCGAAAAATTCATAATGTAATTAAATACTCAAGGAACAAAATGATTCTTTCATTTCATGAACAAAACATAGAATACATCCATAAATGGTTAGCTTCTAGATCATAACACTAACACTATTTAGATCCGCACTAATATTATAGGGCCTTATGCGTTATAGGTATGGACTGAATTGGTCTGAATTATGATCTTATGGTCCAGAAACTGTACACGTGGCTGGTCGATCTTGGACGTACATGTAAATATCAGAACTACAAAAAATGGACAACAAAAGTGAGCAATTAAATTAAAAGTGATATATGCAAGAATTTAATTAAAAGTATTGTTAAATCTTGCAGGGAGTAAAAACTTCAAATAAATGGACAAAAATTGAGAATTCTAAAAAAGTTGAAATTCAAACTTGATCATCAGTTTAATAAAATTTTACCTTTGGAATTTTGTTCATAGATTATTGATGGATTTATCCTAAAATACAAGGATAGCATGCATTGAGGGTATTATATCTGATACAGCTAGAATTTTGATTGAATTATTGCTTTATTGATTGATTGTTCATCCTTTACATTCTATTTACAAAGCTAAAGAGCCGCTAGAAGAAAAAGGCTAAAAAATAAATAAAGTAACGGTGAAATAGAAAAAGGACATGGGTTTATGCGGATCCAAACATCTCTACATGCGGATCCAAACATGATAAAAACGTTGGGATCCAAAACCAATAAATATTCAATTTTGTAGCTGACTTTGGATCAAATTATATATTGATATTATAGCTAAAATATTTCATGTAGAGCGCAAATCTAACAAGTGAGGGGGTCATTTTCCTAAATTCAAATTGGGTCCAATATATGCCGATATTTTTATTAATATCCAAAGTTAATTACAAATTAATTATTATATCTACGTTTCCCGACTTTTGCCAAAAATGTCCAAACCGGCCAAAAAATGGCCGGTTTCCTTTTTTTTTTTTTTTGAGAGACACTATGAAGAGCAAGATAATGAAATCTAACACTGAAAATTCGAATTTTTTGTTTAAATTATTTGTCAGATTACTTCTTTTGATTTATAATTAGCATATTTATACTAAAATACACTAGATTATTTGAAATATATGTTGAATTACACTATATTACAATAAATTATGTTGAATTACGCTAAATTACAATAACTTCGCTAATTATGCTGAAATACGGTAAATTACGCTAAACTACGCAAAATTACGCTAAAGTAGACCGATTTTGTGCCATCTTCATAAATCATAAAAAGTAGTAAAAAAATTCCGAAAATAGTAAAAATTGGTATTCTGCAAGTTCATTATGTAACTAATTTACTGAACTACTTAGATTGAATAATAGAAATGAAAATCTTAATCGGAAACTTCAACTCAAGTTTTGAGGCTCTTCCCTTTGTTTTTTGGCAATTCTGAATTTTGAAATTCGGCATAGTGGCATAGTCAGCACGGACGCATGTGTCTTTTCGCAAGCTTTCCGAAAAGTGGTCAATTGCTGAAATCGGACACTCGAGCGCCGTTTTATGGCCGCTTGAAGTTTCATCGTCGTTTTTCACCTTTTCAGTGATGATATCGTCCCTATTCATATGTAATTTAGCATAATTTACAGTATTTTAGCGTAATGCAATGTAATTTAGTGTAATTTAACTTAATATAGTGTCTTAACATAATTTCAAGTAATTTAGCATATTTTAGTATGCTAATTATATATCAAAAGAAGTAATCTAACAAATAATTTAAATAAAAAATTCGAATTTTCAGTGTTAGATTTCATTATCTTGCTCTTCATAGTTTCACTAAAAAAAAAAACCAGCCATAAAATGGCCAGCTTCTGGGGAGAGGAAACCGGCTATTTTGTAGCCGGTTTGGACATTTTTGGCAAAAGTCGGGAACTGTGTGTATAATAATTAATTTGTAATTAACTTTGGATATTAATAAAAATGTCGGCAATATATGTGCTATTTCATAGAGGTGCATCAGTTTTCTAAATTCACATGCAAATCTAACAAATTTTTTTCTTCTGAATTTATCATTTTCTAATATAACAAGTGAGTGCATAATTCAAATTCAAACTCGTTAATACTAAGTTGATGAATTGCCAATATAAATTCTGGAAATATTTTATATCAGAAGGCATGTATTTTTTTTTTTTTTGGTGGAAATGAATGAAAGAAAAAAAAAATCATTAATTGGCGTAGCGTTGTAATTTTCTTTTAACTTGTTGTAACAATATTTCTTTATCTAATGACTTCTAAAACTTAAAAAGTCATGTTATTTTTCACAGGAACCACATTTTTTACTTGGATAACCATAAGTGAGAAAATAGCTGGTGATATTTAACATGCCGTTATTGATTTGGGTTGAGAATATTATTAGAGTGAGTCCATGGTACTATGCATAGCACGGCTTAGTCCGTACTACGGAGTTATATTTTTATTTTGAAAATTCTAATGGTCGATCCGAACCGTTCAACGTGATCTCCACATGAATTTGTACTTGCAGACTAAATTTTATATTTTTTCAATTTTTTTTACTATATTTTAAGATAGGTAGAAAATCACTTGATCTGAAAATTCTGGACCATCCAAAAACAATGATTTTCTATCTATCTAAAAAAATAGTAAAAAAATTAGCTCACAAGTATATTCTCATATGAAAATCATGTTGAACGGTTCAGATCGACCGTTAGGATATTGAAAAAGAAAATATTAATCCGTAGTACGAACCAATCTGTGCTATGCATAGTACCATAGACTCACTCATATTATTAATTATGACTTATTTTGATAATTTTGACAAAATATTTTTTTCAAATTAGGTCAAAACATATTTATTTAAACTAGAGAAAATTGTAGTTATGTTAGCATTATAAATTGGGAGGTGATAACTGCACCTCATACTCTTATCTCTGATTAAATCCTCCGATTAGCAACTTTTGACTGGGATATCTTCTAGAAGGTCGCTAGTGCATTTATATCTGGTGCTAGTTAACACGTGCAAATATTTATATATGTGCGTGCAAATTTTTATACATAAAATATCAAGTCTTTATAAATACTGTACGTATCAACTCTTTATGAATACTGAACAACTGATGCTAGTTGAGCTTTAATTTGAATTGAATATTTCATAAATGCTTTTTGTCAAAAGTGGGACTAGCTAGCGTAAAATATAAAAAAAAATTATTGATTTAAATTTTTTATTAATAGTAATAAGACTTAATTTACTAACATTTTTCTTTTTGAGAAACTTGACAGTGACTAACAAGCGAGCAAATACAATCCAACATCTTTTCGCCTACCTTATGCAAAGGAATGCATGTACCTTACGTCTCATACACATTCAAGATGCAAACTGCCCCTTTGCTTCACAATCTTTACAAGTATCATGCTCGTGCATTGCAACAGGGATATATAATAAGAGAACAAAAAAATCTCATACAAAATGACATATTTTCATTAAAAATTTAGACTAAATGACAAATAATATTTCTTAAATGACATAATAAATGACATCTACACATAAATAACATTTCTTAAATGACACATTAAATAACATATTAAATGACATGTATTTTTGTTTGATCTTTTTTTATATATTTTCATAAAATAAATCTCAAATAAAATAACATATTAAATGACAAATAACATTCTTTAAATGATATAAAAAATAGAAAAAAATGAAGACATGACCAATCAATTATCAATCAATTCAAAAATTATTTAAATGATATTTAAAAAATAGAAAGAAATCACGACCAATTAAAAGATGATATAATTTGCATGTTGAGAGTACATTTGGCGAGTGCGTGTCTAAATAAATTAAAAGATGATAAAATTCTTTAAATGATTTTAAAATTTTGATTCCATTCTATTTTATTTTCTGACTCGGTTTTTGTTTTTTTACTAAGAATGCTGATCATTTTTCTGCACAAATTTTATTAGTTGATTTCTTGCGTATCTCCAGCGAGGCATCTCCTTCTACCTTACAAATAAAAATCTAACCATGATAAGAGGTAGAAGTCAATAGAATAAAAGATTTATGAACAAGGATTTTCATCTTGAAGTACCTTAAATTCCATCTCATTCCTCCCTGATTTTTTCAAGACACGATAAGATTTCAACAATAAATTGAGTTGGGCTAATATGCTATACAAAGCATAGACACTCTTGTGTTTTCCCGCTAATTTGAACTGCTCAACATGATCTCTATATAAAATTTGCTTGTAGATAAAATTTTATATTATTTTGAAAATTTTCTACTATTTTGTTAGATAGGTACAAAATTGTTATTTTTCAATGTTCCAGTAATTTCTGAAAAGAGCGAGTCTGGTACTATGCATAGTACGGATTGGTCCGTACTATGGATCAATATTTTCGTTTTCAAAATCCTAACGGCCGATCCGAACCGTTCAACATGATTTCCATATGAGAATATACTTGTGGGCTAAATTTTCTATTTTTTAAAAAAAATTTACTATTTTTTTAGACAGGTAGAAAATCATTGTTTTTGGATGGTCAAGAATTTTCAGATCAAGTGATTTTCTACCTATCTTAAAATATAGTAAAAATTCGAAAAAAATATAAAATTTAGTATGCAAGTACATATTCATGTGAGGAGCATGTTAAACGGTTCGGATCGGCCATTCGAATTTTCAAAATGAAAATATGGCTCCGTAGTACAGACTAATATGTGCTATGCATAGTACCATAGACTCACTCTTCTGAAAAATAATATTCTTGTACATGTCTAAAAAATATAGTAAATTTTTCAACAACAAAAAAAGAAATGTAAAATTTGGTCTCCAAGCACATTTTAATATGGATATTATGTTGAGAGGTTCGGATCGACTATTTGAAATTTGAAGGCAGAGATAAGAGCTTATGATTTATAAAGCATAAGAGGATCTATGCTTTATAAAACAACTTAGCCCATCTCCAAAAAAATATATAGGATGGTTTAGATCAATTATTTAAATTTAAAAAATAAACTCAAAACTCAAAATACAAACACACTTTTCTTGTACAAAACATCAAAGCACAATGAGATAACAATCATCTCATTATTCTTTATATTTTTCTACTAAATATAGCTTAATGAATTCTAAATTCTCGAGATATAACAATCACCGAAGATCTACCTTCTGATACAAACATATATAATTAGTATTTTCGGCTTTAATTTATTTTTATATTTCTCTATTCTGAGAAAATTCAGGAAAAGGACAGGTGTCATATCAAGATCTACACTTGATTCAAACAGATTTATGAATTTTCACAAAATAGAAGAGCCTAGATCCTAGGATGTGCCTATATGGTCCCAAATTAATCAAAGGACAGGTGTTCTATGACAAAACAAAATACTGGTACGATGTGATGTATATGGCATATTACTAAAATTTATTTTAAAAGTAACTCTAATTAAATTTTTGAAATGGAGTGATTTAGATATTATGAATCTCTTTAATTGCTAAATTCAGTGACGTGATCCACATTAATTGCTAAATGTTTGCTGGAATGGAGATGCTCTTAGCTTACAATTAGATTATTTGTTAAATAAATTTGCAAGAAGGATATATACCGGACACAGTATATATGTACTCGCATGATCTAACATTCTACAAGTATGCTCACTGTTTTCTTTGTTCTTGAGAAAGTCTTTCTGTTTCTTTCTTTTCATAGCATCCATGCGCCAGTTGCCCATGCCATATCGGTGAGATTCCTTTTCTCCCTTCCATCAGACGTCCGCAATGTTACTCTCAGTATACCTAATCACATTAACCTATATGCATAGTCCTGTTCAGAAAGTGCTGACAAAAGAGTAAGACCACATAATGTGATCCCGAGTCTCCACTACCATATCACCACCGCACAATTTACAGCCAGTGTTATTACACAATCTCTAATTAACTATGAGGACCTCATGCGTCAAGATTTTGTTATCCAACATAAGCCACAAAAAGATCTTAACCTTCATTGGTATGTTTAGCTTCCACATAAAAATACAGGTTGTTAATGAAGAATTGTGCTTCAACTCTCAAATAATTTACTCCCAGTTTTTTTTTCATAGTTTGCCATTTTATTAGGAGAGAAAGTGTTCATATTTTATTTAGGGGCTGCTAGATTTATTGTATCATAAAAATCCAAACTAGTCAATTTTTAAAATTATCAACATTTCACTAGATCTATGATTGCAAGGATATACTGTTTACAAAAATAATGACATCCTTTGCCCATATTTAATATTACTCGTTCAATATTCAAATAACATCCTCATCTAAAATCGAATATTTATACCTGTGTTGTATATAACACTGGACTTGTGTATGACCATTGAGCTCAACCATTTTGACCACAAATGAATACTTTCGTAGTACAAGCTGGTTCGTTTTATGCCCGCATGAACTGAATCACTTTCGTTCATTCTTCCTCCCGCTTCTTTCTTGTTCTCCAGTACTTGATGACAGTGGCGGAATCAGGAATGATCGGTAAGGGGGCTTAACTAGTTTCTCTCAGAATATCAGTTTTAGGGGCGGAACTAGGGCCGGTATAAGGAGGGAACTAGGGCGGAACTAGGGCCTGTAGGAGGTGCTAGTTTTTTTCTTATTAAAGGGTGTAGTAGTAATTTTCTGAGCCAAGGGGGGGCCAGCTCCCAGGCTGGCTCAGGCCTTGGTTCCGCCCCTGCTTGATGTTTGATGATGCAAATGGGAGTCGATGCAAGATAAGCATGATCGTTGTAACATATGATACAATCTGGCTAATTGCAAAAATATAATTTTTTTCAGAACAAATTGAAAAACATCAATTTATAACTAAAAACTAACGAAATTAGTCAATTAAATATGTAATAATACATTTAGTTTTCTCCAACACCATATACAAAAAAAACACAAAATATAAGTATTTTTTTATTATTAATGTCCAATCATTAATTTGAACTTAGAGATCATTTGACTTGATCGATGCATTTTAAGGGCTGTCTCCATTAGCATGTCCCATGAATAAGACTTGTTACCAGACTACTACACACGTACATGATATTTAGGAAAGAGTGAGTCTATGGTACTATGCATAGCACAGATTAGTCCGTACTACGGAGTCATATTTTCATTTTGAAAATTCTAATAGTCGATCCGAACCGTTCAACGTGATCCCCACATGAATATGTACTTGCAAACTAAATTTTATATTTTTTTTCAATTTTTTTTTACTATATTTTAAGATAGGTAGAAAATCACTTGATCTGAAAATTCTGAACCATCCAAAAACAATAATTTTCTATCAATCTAAAAAAATAGTAAAAAAATTCTAAAAAATAGAAAATTTAGCCCACAAGTATATTATCATATGAAAATCATGTTGAAATGTTCGGATCGACCGTTAGAATTTTGAAAACGAAAATATTGATCCGTAGTACGGACCAATATGTGCTATGCATAGTACCATAGACTCACTATTTAGAAAATACATGACGTGTGAAGAATGCATCATGCATGAAGGGTCAAGACATGAACAATATAAAAATTATTCTTTATGTTGCAACTGCAATTTATAAAGAAAAATATTATTCCACGTTATGGACCAAGACATGGATAATGAATTGTCTTAACTCTTAATATTAATCATACAACATCCATGCAAGGCGAAGCACATAGTCATATACACTTTGATTTTTTAATAAAAAAATTGTGTTTAAACAAAATATAACATCAAATTAAAAAATTTTAAATATGAAAGGCTGGACTTTCAAATTTCAAACTTAATATATAATTAAATAGAGGCGTGATTCTTATTTTCCCTAAAAAAAATATATAAATCATAGTTTCTTCTATTGTATACTCAAATTTTTTTTTGAGAGAAAAATGTGTGTTAGGCCTACATGTTCCATTGATATTTGACACCAGTGGTATCCCTGGTAAATTTGTATTTGTGACTGAAGCTATGATGAGAGTGAATTAATCTGCTTGAAAATATAATTTAACTTGCTATGTCTCTACTTCATCTTGCTAATCATATTTTACTCATCATTTAACAATTTAAGAAGAGATGGGCTAACTTGCTCTGGGAATTAAAGAGGGTATTTTATTTTGTGCTCATATCTTCATTTTCAAAGTTCAAATAGTCGATTCGAACCTTCCAACATGTTGTTCATATTAAAATGTGTTTGTTCACCAAATTTTATATTTTTTGAAAATTTTTTACTATTTTTTCAGAATTTTTGAAAATCATCACTTTGCTGAATTTTTTTATTTAATGAAAAGTTGTGATTTTCAAAAATTCTAACAAAATAGTAAAAAATTTCCAAAAAATGTAAAATTTGGTCCCAAGTACATTTTAATATGAAGAACATGTTGGAAGGTTCGAATCGACTATTTGAACTTTGAAAATGAAGATATAAGAGCAAAGTAAAACATCATTTTTAATTCCCAAAGCAAGTTAGCCCATCTCATTTAAGAATATAATAAGAGATTTAATTTACACTCCTACATTACAATCTAACATTACCTAGATATGAATTCGATCAGAACACATTGGCACCATAAATTTGCACGCTTTGTCAATTGCCAAGTCTAAATTCTGCCCTGCGTTGAACATATCCAGAAATTACAAGATAAATAAGCTACCAACTTTCCTCTATCAATAGCCTATACCACGTCTCCAGACTTTTTATTTGTCCCGATTGGAATAAGTTTGTTTTGCACCACCTCTCGTTACCTTCTGCTCAAGTTTGTTTTCCGAAGGTACACAAGATATTAAATATTTTAACTCCACCTAAAGCTGATGATTCTTTTTTTAAGAGAACGGAGTAGGTCCGATGCCCATCGGACCTACTTTTAGGTTCAACGCCACGCTGACCGTCCGATCTAGTATAAGATTTGTGCGCACGAAAATTAAAACATACACACACGGGGTTTAAAGCATTTCGCACGAATCTAAAAGCAAATCAATGGTGATTAAACCCATCGAACCGAGGTAGGTCCGATGCCCATCGGACCTACTCTCAAGTCTTTTTTTAAATGGTGCAGCACAAGTGCAATCAAATTCATCAGAGTATGAATAATGAACTGGACATGGATGACATGAGATGAACTGTTGATGACTCAAGTTGGAAGATTAGATGTTTAGAGCTATTTCTTTTGTATTAGTTTTATCTGTATTAACTGCTTGCAAAAGCTTGTGTTTCTTTTGTATTACAGGGCCAAAAATTTAATAGCATTGTAGATTTGTTTTGTAATAGGTACCAGCAGTTTAGTACACCTGAAAACAGATATTATGGTTCTGCAATAAAATTGGTGAACTTCCCTGTAAATTAAAGTACACAACTATCAACAATAACTTACACTCTTAGTTGGAAATAAATAAAAACAATTGAACTCACCATATTATTTGGCATACAAAGGCATTCACCCCTTTTCAGAATCTCAAGATTGTGATAACTGAGTTCAACGGTAAAAACAATCTGACGAGCAATTCAAATAATTTTATCATAAAAACACAACAGAATAGCAAACTCAGCAATTGTCAAAATTTTACAACAGCTAACAAATCCATAAATATATCTCCGCACAAGACCAAAAAACAACATGAAACAAAAGATTTGAACTTACGACTAAGTTTTTACCAGTGGCAGACAGGTAAGAAGAAACTAAAACCTAGGTGCTGTCTAATCGAACAAACCGAAGCCCATATCATCATCAGACTCCTCTGCCGGCTCCTCTTTCTTCTCTTCCTCCTTAGCAGCTGCTGGTGCTGCACTTCCTGTATCTGCAGCAGCTGCAACTGGTGCCAAAACAGCAAACTTGCTGGGATCCTGTTTAACAGTTCCAAGTACAGATTAATATCTAGGAAATTATATAGATTATAAAAGAGGATGATGCATAAATTTTGTTATACATGAAAACAGGAGAATACAGGTGACTTTGATAAAACTCTTCGGGAGTATTTGCCAGTTTTTTTAAGGTCTCATAGGTTCATGGACAGAACAATTTTCCTTTTCTTTAGGGCCCTCACTAAATGATAGTATGCCAAAAATATGGCTCCAAAAGATTTCCCTTCAACATGTTACATAATAAATAAAAGTACCTTGAGGTACTCCTTGACTTCCTCAGCCTGAGGATAAGAGTACTCGGTCTCGAGAGCAATTGCAAGAACATTCTTGTATGCATTAACAAACATGTGGGGCGCAGCTGCGAGAGTAGGATAGGATATTGCCAGTGAGAGGGAGGTGACCATGGAGATACCAGCGGCAAACTTCGCCATGAGGTCATCATCTGTTAGTTCGAGCACCTCTGGACTGAACACAGACCCACTGTCATACACATTGCAGATCACAAGACCATACGAGAAGGGTCTGATACCAAGCTTTGCAAGGAGTGCAGCCTCAGAGGATCCAACCTTGTCTCCCTTCTTAATCAGTTCCACTGGGGTTATAATTTCGACTGTTCCCTTGTTAATCTTGGTAGGGATGTTTAGAACCTACAACAGCACCAATACATTTGATTATGGAAGTTCAGGATCCAGAAAAATAACATTTGAAACCAAAATTCAGATATTTTCCTGATAACACATAATAATCTACCCTAGTTACTTGTGCTGAAAAGTTTACAGGTACACTAAAGAGTTCATAATTTAATCGGCAAGGACAACCAACCTGGAAGAAGGAAGTCTGTGATGGGTCGAGACCAGTGTTTCCAGGTGGAACAACCACATCAATTGGAGCAACGAGACCAACACGAGCAGGAGCTCCTACCTGTTTTTATTTTTTGCCATTGACAACAGTAGAAAACCATCAAATGGATATCAGATCATCAATGCCATGTTATACCAAATATTGAAAGACCTGCAGAATGAAATTAAGTGAACTTGACCTTGTATTTTTCAACTTCTTCGCTGACCTCCTTCAAATCACCCTTGGTGAAGATCAACCCAACATTTCCCTGCAGCAAAAGGCTTTAAATCATTAATCAATACTAAAACTAGTGACCTATTGGAACACAAAAGGGCGCGGGCGCGCGCCCATCAGTCATCATTCAAAACAGTGCAATCTAAAATCTCCTAAAAATACCAATGAACCATGCCGCTATACCATAACATACTTCAAACTAACTTTAATGTAATATATAAGAAAAAATACGGGTATTTTCCCTATCTATACTACCCAGACCACCATAACAAACACTGGTTATTTGAATTCCTGCTACAAAAAGAACAAACATACAAAAAAAAAAAGACGGAAGAAATAACATACAACAAGCAAGGGAAGGATGTTGAGATAATCGGTATTGCCAGATTGCTGGGCATACTGCTTGATACATCGACGAATGAGCGTATTCTTCCCCATGAGCAGCACTGAATCGCCTCTCAATCCCTTCCTGATGTTTTGCATCTGTTGCGACCCGACATTGTCGGCTATGGCGATCAGCACCTTGGAGTAACCCTCGAGCAACGCTACGAGCTTATGATCGTACACAACCTTCTTCTCTTGCTTGGACATTCCCTTTTTCGCCCTCGCCATGGCTGATTTGATGGAGAATCACTGGATTCGAATGGAGAGGAGGGATGAGGTGGTGCGGCGCGAGAGTGAAACCCTAATAGACTGGGTTAGGGTTTATATAGAAACATGTTTTGACCGGTATGTCTATATGGACATGGTCCACTACTCAAGGTAAAGTATCGTTACTGCAAGTGGGGACACAACTAGAATTCTATGAGAAGTTCGGGCTCGGCTTATTAAAGGACCAAATTGGGTCACCATTTACTAGGCCCATATTATTTGGGCCAGGCTTATCAAATTCAAAAAAGAAAAAGCAACCCAGAACTTTTTTTTCTTCTTCTTTTTGAAGGAACAACTGATTTCTTTTTTAGAAAAAAAAAAAAAATCTGCAAAAGACACAATTAAACAAACTTTTCATCAATCGTATACACACTGCTACATCTTAGAAATAATTTTTTTTTTAAAATATTGTAAGAGGTTCTATCATAAAGATTCTTTTAAGGCAGTATTTGAAGTCGTTATTATGTTCCTTGCCGTGTCTGGAAGAATATGTATTCAGATGCGATTAATATATGTAGCTGGTAGCTATAAATAAGATTTTTCCTCATGTTTGGTTATGGCTTAAAGGTGGCTTAAAGGCTTTAGGCCATTGTTATTCCACCAAACATGATTTAAACTAATTGGCGTAACATGGAATAGTCTAAAAGTTAGGCCGGCCTAAACGGGTCTAAATTAAACCACCTCTTGAGGTGCCTTAAATTTAGGCTTCAATTTTACGCCACTGGGGCCCACTATCATTCACCTTCAACCATTTCACCCCTCTCCTCATTAATTAGTAATAATATATTATTAGTATATAATTAGTATATTATTAGTATATAATTATATAATTAATATCTTATATTGTTAATATATTAAATAATAATTATAATAATATTATATAATTAGTATTTTTATTAATAATTATTATTAATATATAATTATATTATTAATATATTAAATAATTACTATAATATTTTATAGTTATTATTAATATATTAATATTATATAATTAGTATCTTTTTATTACTAATTATTATTAATATATAATTATATAATTAATATGTTATATTGTTAATATATTAAATAATTATTAACAATAATATTATAATATATTATAGTTATTATTAATATATTAATATTATATAATTAGTATCTTATTATTAATAATTATTACTAATTATATAATTAATATCATATATTGTTAATATATTAAATAATTATTATAATAATATTATAATATATTATAGTTATTATTAATATATTAATGTTATATAATTAGTATCTTATTATTAATATATAATTATATAATTAATATCTTATATTACTAATATATTAATATTATATAATTAGTATCTTATTATTAATATATAATTATATAATTAATATCTTATATTGTTAATATATTAAATAATTATTATAAAAATGTTATAATATATTATTGTTATAATTAATAATTAATATTATATAATTAGTATCTTATTATTAATAATTAACTAACTTAGGCTTCCAAAACTTTAGTCCTTCACTAACTCTAATCAAACAAGAAATACTTTAAGCCGTGGTCTAACTTTAAACCTCAACCAAACATAAATAATTTAGGCCGGCCTAAGTTGGAATAACAACTTAGGCCACCTTAACTTTAGTCCACAACCAAACACCACCTTTGTGCGACCTAATATTAGCTTGGACATAGCAAACTATATTGTTTGCGAAAGATTTGGCCTCGCAAACACGAAAACATTGGCCCAATATCCATGGTACCCATCATCTAGACATGCAAGATGGAAGCAACATTTGCACAAATGGTTTAAGTCCTGGAATGTCTTTGCCCTTGCTATTTTTCCAGCCAAAATTTTATGACCAAACTGCTATCAGATTTTGAGTGTGTATCCTATGTAGTAAATCGTTTTTCTAGTTTGTTCAAAATCGGACCAGTTGAAGAATTTGGACATGATCGAAATTTACAGAGCATGTTAACAAGGAGCGGATAGTTTTAGAATTCAAACCAATTTATAACGGACAGTTCGGTCAAACTCAAAATTTGAGTTAACTCGGAGGATATGAACTTGTACGTTTAAAGATATCAATGTTTTCTTGTAGAGGAGTTCAAGCCCCTGGTAGACTACTGACCTCCTGCCAATCTCTAAGGTCCAGATGGAGTCTGAGTAAACGGTACAAAGCATGTACCAGTTATCCAAGCTTTCTGAACAGTACTATCTGGAGTACAACAGAGAGCAAACAAAGCAGGATAAAGATGAGCTAGAGTCATTCTCCAACCACCATTTTGAAATGCTTAGATTGATCAAGTCAGCCTCTTTCCATACTCCAAAAAAGAGATATATACTCTAGTAGGACATCTGTTGAAGTCATATTTTACTACAGTGATAGATTTCTAAAGACTTTTACAATTAGGATTTTGATATTTTCACCACCATTTCCTTATGAGTGCCTTAATCGATCATATAAAATATGTTAAGAATGCCCGTTCCCCATGCTCTTTTCTCAAGCATATTTGTTTTCCCAGCTAACCAATGTCAGCTTTTTCTGAGAACTATATATGAACCCCATGACAAAACAAAAAGAGCTCTGATGCGATCAATTTCCTTAGACACCAAAAATGTAAACTGAAACATTGATAACATTATTGTAGAAATGGGGAAAAGAACAGCATTGAGCCCTGAAACCCCTTCAAAACCCTTGAGAGCCGACTTGATAACTTCCAAATCAAAATTTTGTATCAAAATTTTGTCTAAACCCTCAACAGCCAATACAAAAAGCAATGATGACGGTCCCCTTACCTTAACTCACTAAAACTTTCAAAATGCTCAGTACATGTGCCATTTATATTGATGCGTACCGTTCCACCCTTCAAGGCCCCTTCCCTCTAAGGTATCCACAAAAGACTAAATCCCCTTTATCTAAGGACTTGAATATATATATATATATATATGAGGAGGGATCCACTTACAACAAATTTGAGTTACAGCAAAGTTACAACATCCATTTTTTTCATTTTCAAAGTCCAAATCGTCGATCCAAACCGTTCAACATGATCATCTAAATAAAATGTACTTGCAGATCAAATTTTATATTTTTTTGAATTTTTTTACTATTTATTAAGATGGGTACAAAATTCAATGGTCTAAGTATGGCTATTTTTTGTAAAATACTTACTAAATAGTAAAAAAATTCAAAAAAATGTAAAATTTGATCTGCAAGTACATTTTATTGTGGAGATCATGTTGAACGGTTGGATCGACGATTTGGACTTTGAAAATGAAAAAAATGGATGTTGTAACTTTGTTGTAACTCAAATTTGTTGTAAGTGGATCCCTCCTCTATATATATATATATATATATATGTTATCCTTGATCAAAATATAGATCAAGCATACCCATTTTAACTATTTTTCATAAGTGTGTGAGCTCTTCTGTTGTTATTGTTAAGTCTTTTTTCATTTTTGAATGTGAGAATCAGAATTAGATATAATAAAGCAAGGAAATTAAGAAAAACTACATGTAAGTCTAAAATTCTACAATTACATGCAAACCTATAAAAGGCAAAACTTCGAGGCCTACATCTCATTGCCTCATCTGCTTAGAAAAGAGCAGATATAAGGTTTACTGCATTAAAACTAAATATTCATTTACTTCCTCTCTTTTTCACTTGTTCTCATTGCTTCTTAGTAGTATCCTGCTGTTTCCTCTTGTGTTCCCTAGTAGCTGTTAATACCATTGTTGTTGTTGTTGTTGTTGTTATAGATGCATCCTAAGTTCCGTAGCAGTTGATAAACACAATTTTGTATTTCTGTATCATCCTGAAAAAATGCAAACTTGTAAGAAAGATAAGGAAAGAATAGACTAATATAATGAACTTAAGCTTACCTGAAACATGTAAATGCAACTTCCATCTCTAATTCCATCAGGCAATAAATTATATAGGGTGATCTCAGACACACTGTCAGAAAACAAATGGGTTTTGTAAGTTGAGTTGTAGAAAGTTAGAGAATCTTCTTTCCTATAGAAGATGAGAAATAGTAGGAAGAAGTTGGAGCTTACATCTAAACATCTAAACAGGTAGTTTCATACATTACCAGTATACTAAATAGAAAAAAAGTAAAAGGAATTTTGCTAGTTGATCGCTAGAGACGAGCTGGAAATATGAGCATACGACCAAAACTGAAACACCTAACCCATGAGAACCGAATCAATCAAACATAATATAATTTGAATTTGAATCAAGAACCAGTTACCAAACAAAACGCAAATAGGTCTATCTCACGTTAAGCAATCTATATTTCGATGGACCCGAAACTCAGCTAGCTCATCACTTGAAACCAACTAGATTATAATAACCCAACTGGCTGGAAGAATTTCAATGGCAGCTCCAAATAGTTTGAACAAATTATAACCCGGAATGACCTAATTAAGTACCAAATCTGGATCACCCAAAATTTGAATCCGACCCAAATTGAACCCAAATGACGTCCTATTTTGAATCTAATCCTACCCAAATGATTCAAACTCAAATTGACCTACAACAAGCAACTGACTCAAAGAGAAAATAACTTCATGAGACCCATCAGAATTCTTTAATAGGCTGCTGATTCAAAGGAATATATGAGAAAAAAAGAAAGACAAATAGAATGAGGAAAAAAAAAAACCTTGGATTGCAGGAGAACAAATAGAAACAAATGATTGCACGCCTTAAGAGTCTTAAAGATGATCTCACATGGGGAAGTGTCGTGAACATAGAAGCCAACATTTGATTGGTTGCAAGAAATCGCTCTTGGTTTTCACATATGTACTCTAGCCCAATTTCAGTGCTTAGAAGCTTTTCCAATATAAAAACTGCAACCTATCAAAAAGCCATGTAAATTATATAGGAATATCAGAAATAAAATCATAGTCTGTCGATATCACAGTCCAAAAATTTTAGTGGTGAAAAATGTTATCAGTTTTGGTTCAGTTGCCATAAAACTGGTAAAACACTGTCCACCTTGTTCTGCCAACTTCGTAATTCTGGGCTCTCTGCTACTCCCTTTCTTTTTTCCATTTTCATTTTTTTGCATATGCACATTAATTTGTATTTCATACAAGTCAGATATGTGAGTATGAACCAGTTGGTAGAAAGTTTGAAATGTTGAGACACCCTGTAACAAGATTAGCTCTTTTTACCTGACTGGGACGCACAAGGTGACCCTTGGTTGAAGCAGTCAGAACTGAGAATGTCAAATTCCACAAGGAGAGGTATAGATCTTATATCTTACAGTTTTGGATAACACAGTGCCAACTTCCATGCAGCGAAGACATAGTGGAACTACTTCCGACCTTAAAAGAAACTGTACAGCTTCAAGATCTAACTGAACAAATTAAAATTATTTTGAGAAAAAGGAAAAAAAAAAATTAAAATAAGCATCTCAGTTTTAGCAAGCAAGAAAGGTGTTATTTTATTTTGGATAATTACCAGTGTCTTTTGAATATGGTAGCTTCTTTATAATTTTTAAATGATCTGTTCCTGTACCAGTATTGGTATAAGAAGGTCCCATTGTTGGGTATCTTGAAACTTTAACAAAAACTTCATCCAAAGGACACTCCAGAGTAAATCCTTAATCGAGCCAAAGATACAAGGACTTATATTGTTCTAAATTATGAGAAGGCAACTATACCCAGATGTCACTGATTGATTGTATGGCACTCCCTTATTCAGGACATTGTCTATGTACTTAGAAAAATGAAGAAAATGAATTCATCGATAAAAGATCAAAACATCATTTCGATCATCTCGAATTCTGTACTTGAATTAAATGCAGTAAGTCCTTTTTTTTTCATTTGATGGCAAACCAAGGAGCAAGGAAGTAAAATTTTGAATTAAAGGGACACACCTCCTTAACGAGAAAACCAATCATCCCCAAAGAAGTAATTCTCAATTTTTCAAAGCTCGCTGATTGTCTCGGATTAGTCACGAGGGGATATAAATATTGAGGTATCTCAGCTGTGCAAATGTAGTTCAAGTTAGGTTACTAATAGCAATGCTATGAGATTAAATTAATAAACCAGCCGGCTTGGACTAGACAGTAGATAAAATGAAGGTCGTTCCTTCTAATAAGAAAATTACAAATATTTAGTATCATGCTGATTGGGTAAAGAACCAGTACAAAGTACAAAAAAGGTTGAAAATAAATTAAATTTATAATGCAAAAAAGTGTACCTCTAAGGAAATCATTTCTTACACGACCATCTAAGGCTATTGGCTGTAAACAACAAGCAACCAAAATAATTAAAAACAAATTTAAATTAAATAAATAAATCGTGATTATAATGAAAATGTGTTATAGTTTACAAACAGAAAAAATCGCAGTGGTACAGGGGCAAATAAAAAAAAGATTCAAATAAGCTAGATTGAACTGTAAAAGTGAAGAAGAAATCAAGAAAAGAAGACTAATTACCTGAAATAGAGAGATAGCACAGGAAACTCGATGACAAACATCCTCTGGCATCTGTTCTTGATGATGAATGTATGGATATATTCTCAATATCTCCTGAAAATAATACATTTCATATTTTATGTTTTGGTTAAGTTTGTGCTTTCTTTTAATATATTATAACAGTGCCTAGTCGAGCCTCCACAAATACCAAGTCCTTAATTAGCATCATAAACCACAGCCGGTACCAATTAGGTTAGTAAGCTCCTATTGCAGTCACAGGTGAATAGGGTTCTTTGGTACTGGTATGATACTCGGAGGTAACGCAGAAAAGCACTTATCCTTATATGCGGATTTAATAACTCCCTCCCTTTAGATTACATTGCAAAGTGTGATGAGACATGTCAACCTAACTTAGTAAGACAAGGCATTAAAATATGAATTCAACTTGGTAAGATAAGGTTTTAATATATGTATGGTACCTGTAGAATCAAACTGACGATAACAGGACTGCGCCATATTATCAGAGAAAAATCTGGCACAGTTTTCCTCCTCTGCCCGCACAAAAGAACCAAGAAAAAGGTTGTCTTTAATGTTAGAAAAATTCATAAACAGAGCATATAGTTGAATTTCAGAGTTTAAAACCAAATATTATAAAGGTATGAATAGGTAAAAAATTAAGACCGTCAAGTCAACAATACAAATCAAGCACTGTCTTCTAGAATCATAAACATGACGAGAATATAATTAAGTTCTTTAATATGCATGTTCTAGTGAACCACGGGCTTAGCGCAGTGGCGCGAGTCCAATTCTCAAAAATAGTATCTAAAAAAGATGCGGGATGTACCGGAGCCCTTTAATTAAAAAAAAATATATGCATGATCTAAATTAAAACATGCGTAAGTACACTCTTCTGTTTCGCACTACAAACTTTTACTCTTTGAGCACTATAAGAGTATAGAGCACCAAGCTGGTTTTAAAATTTGCACATACTAAGTTTGCCTTTGCCATGGGGGGGGGTGGGTGGGTACAAAAGAAAGAACATTTCTTCCAGTACAAAAGTGGGCGCCTTATCAATTAGTGTGCTTTTGACTATGCTAAATTAAGAAAATATTTTTACTGGATTAATTTGCATATCTATATTTGAGATAGACACATTAATTGGGACTGATCCATTTGCTAACGCAATTAATACCGTAATGTAAGTAACCAAAACAAGAACCCAAGATCCAACAAAACCTTATTCTGTACACAAGCACGAAAAATAACCTTACGCTTCGCCTGTTTGTCGACATGCGAACTTTACTAAATTTCAGCAAATACAGTAGAAAGGCGCACACACTCACACGCGCATCTAATACAATTTCGACTCTCATACATAAAAATCATGTAAATTTTATAACCTGATCTCTCAGTTATACTACATTTTCTGATTAGAAAGAAGAGGAGAAATAAAGGAATAGGTAATAGCGATATCACCGGAGAAAGTACCGTGGCAAGGTGAATCAGCGCTGGTCCCCTTTTTTGCGGATCTAGCACGTCCTCTAGGAGCTGATTCAGAGGCACTTCTCTGGGCTGCGAAATCCGGCAATATGGCGGTGCCGTCACACGTAAGTTGCTGGCTCGGCCCTCTCTACTCTCCGATGGAACAAACCTCCCCGCTCCAGGCAACATTTGGATTTCACAGAGAGCTACAGAGAAGAGAAGGTGAGTGGCTTGACACTAGTGCTGTTTCTGGCGTGGCATTCGTCAAAATTGCCTGTATTTATACTACTGTTGATGATTCGTTTTAGTTCACCTAAATGATTTACAAATTTTGTTAACGCAGCAAATGCCAGCTGGTTTATTGGTTGATGTCGTAACACGTAGGTTGGGTGGATTTCCGTAAAAAATTGTATAGACGAGAAAAAAAAAATGGAGCCTCGCTTTGTTCTTGGATTCTTTGGCGCACTCGGTCTTGATCATGGTCTAAACTAAACTCGCTAAAATAATGGGAAGTGAATTTGTGAATTCGTTGTATAAACATATATATACTCCGGGTGCATGGAGCAACTTATCCATTCAACTCCTCTTCAGCATATTTGCGTGTGTGAAGTAATTTATGCCTTCTTTCGTAAACATTACGACACAAGTTGCCAGCGCTACCTAGTTGTGTTACGGATGAAGTGGGATGATTCTATTGGCTTAGAAGGTTTGAGCGTAGTAAGTCGTAAACTCTGTGGGTGACATTTTGACTTCAAGAAGCAGGAGCCGTTACTACTTTTAATTTTTCGGTTATGTTTAGAGAGGCTATTTACAATCAACCCTTGTATTAATTATCTGAAGTTCGATAGCCTCCATTTTCTCAAAATGGAGAACCAAGAGAAGAATTAAATAGAAGCGATAAATTAATTGAAACCCAATCTTACAAAAATAACAATTTAATTAATTACTGAATCTTTTCAAATATTCTTAAGATCGACTTACTGAAAACTTCTATGACATGATAGAAGGGCATCAATCAAAGTATAAACTTCTATGAAAAGTGAAAAGTTTTCATGACATGAAAAAGAGCCTAATTAAAGTCTTCATTTTATCTTAATTAACCGGGGGCACATTTATTCATTACATAATTAATATATGTGTCCCCTACAAGTACATGGTATTTTGCGCCGATCGATCTACTTCTTGTCACTGGCTAGCTCGCCGCACAAACACTGATTATTTGTTGTATTGTCGAGAAGTTGTGTAAGGGCCACCCTGGTTACATCTTCATCCTGCAAAGGGATGAAGCAAATTGTTGGAGAGACAAATGTTAAAATTATTCCCCTTTCTGAAAGCCTTAGGAGAAGGTTCTCAGGTCCCAAATTCATAAACTTAAGTAAATCTACACTAGATTTTTGCATGCAGCTATGAAGTTTAAGGAAACAGTTCCTTAAGCATGGAGCCAATTTCAACTCGATCGATGCATGTTGAAGGATACAAAAAAGAGTAGTAAAATATTTGCACTGTAAAAGCAAAATTTTTGCCATCTGCTCCTACCAGATTACTTTGCCTGTTCTCTGACAAAGAAATACATGTTGAACTGAATTTGCACATTTTAAATGAAAATTCTTAAAGTTTAATCAAAAATATAAATTTTGGGAGGTGTTTTTACACATGAAATATTTCCCTATCTCATTTCATTTGCAAAGACTAAGGTTTTCCAGGTACCTAAGTCATTTATCTCTAACTTTTCATGCTTAGTTATATGATCAGTATCTCCATGAACACTACATAACAATGCTAAAACATAAGTTTGAGAAGAATACTTGCCTGAATCAATTGATTAAATGTGCCATCTCTCAATGCACTAGGCAACTCGCGGCGCAGACATTCTCTTGCCCTTCAAATAAATAATAGCACGGAATAAATAAAAAGTAAAAAAAAAACAAAGGCAAGTTTATAGAATGCATTCATGATAAAGATCAGCACAAGGGTCATATTCATCATGTTGTCAAGTTACAATAATTATTATAGAAGTTAGTTATTTGAGAAAAGAATTCCTATAAAAATTTCCAAATATATGTTCCTCTTGTATGTACCTCTTTCTTATTAAGTATATTTCAAAATAATCATAATAGAACAGCTCTACCTGAGGTTTTTTTGTTCTCTATCAGGTATATATTACCTGCTTTCACAATGACAAAATGATCATTTTGTTCTTCGTTTTATGGATTTTAATTTACCGGCACTCCCATGGAATTAAAAAAGATAGAAAAATAAAAAAAAATATGAATTTCATTAGAAGAGTACTCCACTTGAAGATACCTAGGATGAAGGGACAGACGCAGATAGCAGCGAATTATGTGCCTCAATAACCGTGCTGAAGGTTGTTCAGTAGAAGAAGCAACCATCGAACACAATATCATATGGAGGCAAAAAAAGCGCTCCGCAGTGGCACAAGCATATCTGAGCCCAATATCGGTAACCAAGATTTTCTCAAGTATGAATGTCGCCAACTAGATAAATAATGGAAGAGAGTAGACATATTTAAAGAGTTCTAGATAACAAGTTTAGGATATAGAACAAAGAATTATTTTAGGACAAAACTTAGAAATAGTCATGTGGTTGTTTTAATTTTGTTTATATAGACCTGGCAGGATGTCAAGAACTCCATGGTCACCAAAATAAAGTAGCAAAATATCAAACAATGTATAGACCAGATTACGTACCGTTTTTGAAGTTGGGCTTCCTTTCTCGATGGAGCAGAGACAGAGAGGAACGAATTCAGTTTGAAGAAGATACAGAATAACTTCCAAGTCTGAACCTCCCTGTGATGAAAACAAACAAGAAAATGAGAAATGAGAACACAGACAGAATCATTTTGTTCAGTTTATAGAATTTTAACTTTACTGGCGAACAGAAATAAGAAATGATAAAAAAATGTTACTTAAGATAGCACCTTCAATACAGCTCCAATAACACCCAAGCTGGTTACCCTCAAATGCTCAAAGGCTAAGCTTCGATCGGTGCTTAAAAGGGGGTAAATATAATAGAGAATTTGTGCTGAAAGAAAATCTGAACATTAGGTGACTATCCATTGACATATAAATTTAAGAAATTGAAAATTGAAGGAAACTCCTCCAGTTACTTGGAAAGAAAAGAAACAGAAAAAGAAAAGGCAAGCACTCTCCTATACCATCAAGAAGCTTTGATCTTAGAGAATTCTCAGAGGCTATGCACTGTATATATATATGAAAAATAAAAGTGACTTAGCGATGAAGATCTCGTATAACGAAAAAAAAGGGCTAAGGCTTCAATTTATTTTATCATTTATTATGACGAGTGCTATTGATTATTGATCACTATAAAAATCAGAGTGTTGCAATATTTGTCCTCGCCAGTCGTCCGTTTCGTAGTAGTTAGATGCCATACAATTAAGCAAGCAAAAAAGTGCCAAGGAAACGTATCAAATTTCAATCTATTCCAATCATTTCTTGCACCAAGTTGACACAGCCGAGTTCATTATTGGTGCTCAGTGCTCAGATATAGTATCTTACCCCTTGTAAAACATATGTACTATTATGTCAAACTTAAACACCAATTAAGGAAGGCATAAGAATGACAAATAAGGGAACATGGGAAAGATCGAACCTGGAAGAGGGAAAGCGCATTGCACACTCGAGTTGAATCCCCTGATGACAGTGTTGGAGGTGATAGGTAAGGATAAACTCTGATTATTTCCTGAAAAAGAGAGAAAAATACAAGTTCTCTTTTATCACATCACTATCTTTCAATGTGGTTATATATAGAGAGATATAAATTAAAGTACTTCAGAAGAACCTTATGCAGTAACTTGTGCTCATCTACCATCCATAGCAAGGTTATATAGAGGGCAAATATTATAGGTCTAAAAGAAGCATACTGATGTCCATGATATTAAATAGTGTGCACATACTTAAAATACTAAGAAAAGATGAACTTAGGATTCTGGAAATACTGACAAAAGGAGATAGTGAATGCTTTGCATGTCCCATTATATTTTTTATGTACACATGCTGACAATACTGATAATAAAAGATGAAAACAATAATAAAAATAGGTTTTGTTGATTTACCTGAATGAGCAAAGTTACAATGCATGGTGTTTGCCACAACAATATTGCCAAATTAGGGATAGTCTCCTTCTTCTGCAACAGAAATAGTTCAATAAAGGGGTCGTTTTTTGAGAAATAAAAATTGTTGTGCGTAGAAGTCGCTTTCTATTTTGAAGTTGACAATTTTCTATCTTGAAGAATAAAATATGTATGACAACTTAAATAGAAATATAGGTTGTATTTATACAATTTAAACTTAAAACTTTTCTAATATCTCTTAACGGTCGACATCTATTCTTCACCTTTTTCGACCGTTGGTACTTTTACCGTTGGAACTGAGATGATCAGTATGGATCATCATACTTCACTCAGTGCTTGAAGCTAAGCTCTTGATCATGAACTACTGAGCCTTTTTTTGTTTTGTAGTTTGTGAATTCCGATACCAAAATTTCCTTCTAGCTAGATGTTGTCTTCAAAAAGGAAATTTCATGAAAAAAAGACACCTTGATCTCTTCTCTTTCCTAAGATTGTCTGATAATCCCACAAGTATAAAGATTTATACAAGCACAGAAAATTGCAAAAACTCTAGAACTCCTAAATATCTCTATTTATTACAGGAGCGAGGAACGGAAAAAAGATGAAAAAAAAATAATTAATGGTTGTAAGAGAGAGTGCAAGCCCTGGAGAGATGGAGCAGTGCTTCTTCTCTCTTTTGTGTATCTAAAACATCACTTAGAAGCTGTTGTGCCTCCTCCATTGTTAAAATTGGTAAAAATTTTGAAATTTGTGAGTGAGAGAGAGATTTGGTAAAGATGTCAATTGGGGGGGGGGGGGGGGGGGGGGGGGTGAGAGAGAGAAAGAGAGAGTAAAAACAAAGAAGCAAAACTTTTCCATTATTTCTTGCTAATGATAATTAACTCCTCACTCTTCATGTTTTCTCTTCTCCAGTTTCTGCGAAATGGAGAGAACTACTAGATTGGTATCGGCCGTTCTGCAACTGCACAGAACATCTGAAACTCATTCAGATAACCATTCTGTCAGCAGACAATATAACCATGCAATAGACTAGCCTTTTTGAATTCATTTTGCTTAATTTAACTTATAAAATCATATCAATTGTTATCAATTCAACCTTATGTGTGTTAAGTATGTCCGTAATGTTGCCTGTGTTTTGGCTAAAATTGCAATGATGTATGTTAATTTGTTGGTGGATGGTAACATGAAGAAAACTAAAAGAAGTGAAACTCTAGTCTTCCTCCAGTACTTGAGAGACTTGAGAGGATCAGGCGAAAAAATCTAAAGTACGTGCATCGTAACGTTTTTCTCTGCAGCATGAAGGATGACCTAGAAAAAAAAATCAAATAGACTAGTTCTACTAATTTGAACAAGCAAAATTTTGACAGGAATATGCCATTTAAATCACTTCAAAATGTGTCCCGTTAGTGCTTTGGCATAGAAAGGACTCGAAATTAATGTTCTATTGCGTACGTATAAACCCACCACAAATTTAAATTATGTATGTATATATATATATATGCGTGGAGTGATGTATAAAGTAGTGGAAATATGCCCAGTGTATCTTTGGTAACTTAATTTATGATTAAATGAAAATATTTAATTCTCTGAACAAGTATATCATGATAATGTATTCCCCTATAGAACAGCATTTATTTATCATCGTAACCTCCTTCTTTTATAAAACGAAATAATTAAAGAGGCATAGCAGAAGTAATTGAATTTTGATCTTGGAAAACATTCAAAATTAACACAACAATTATTACTGAAAAGATGAAGTTAGTTCTACCCTTGAAAAGATGATGTAATTGCCATCTAAAGAAGTTATTAATAATTGGTTTGTTTTAAATTCAATCATTAATACAACTTACGTAATCACGCCCAGCACAAATGGCTAAGCCAATGCTCTCAATGTGGAAGATCAATTTGAAGATTTTTTTACTTTCAGAATAACAAAGAGAAATTTAATTTCAATGCTTAAGGTTGATACACTCCGGTATCGAAGTTTTTGGGATTTTTGTTCTTGATTAAGTCATTTAAATTAACATACTGTTTTAAACAATTTTGGCTGCCTTCTGTTGGAGGTGGATGGATGAACTAAATTGACAAAAAATTTAGGACGTGACCAACTTTCTGTAAAGGACTATATAATACTATGCTAGGCCTACTGTATTTTTGGAAGGGGTGCAAATGGATCGGATACGGATCAAATAGTGGTAAAACCATATCCGTATCCGCTTTTAATTGTCGGATACGGATACGGATCGGATATTAAACGGATACATACGGATACAGATCGGATATCGGATATCCGTATATATATATATACATAAATATTTTCATAATATATAGTAAACTATATAATATTTATCTACTATTCGGATACGGATAATTAAAATTCAAAACCATATCCATACCTAATTTTTGGATACATATGCGGATAGGGTCAGATAATATCCGACCCGTTTGCACCCCTATTTTTTGGCTAGGGATTTCATGTGAAACGGAACATATTGAAGATAATGAATCTAACGAGGCCTGGATGGATGAAGAAAATGTATAACTCCTGAAATTCTATCTATTTTTTATCCTATATAGTATTTGGCACATTTCTATGCGAATTTAAATGGATAGTCTTGAAATTGTAGAGGGTCCAAGAGTAACTAATACGACCATTAGTAATATATTCTAACGCTCTAAGATTATTTACTCAAAAGAAAATGAATGCTCTAGATCGAAATTTTTAATCTCTAAATGGCCTACCAAAGCTGTTGTTCAACATCTAACCATAAAAATCGTTACTACCACCTTCAAAATGTTTTCGAAAGAGCAATCTTTTTTATGGACCTGGAGAACAAATCCAATCATAATGAAAACTAAATTGAACATTTTTTTTCAGTCGCTTCACTGACAGATTTCTGTATTTAGACTAAACAACACAAATCACCCATTTCAAATTTTGAAAAAAGAGCTTGCAAATAGTTGCATACAGGACCTAGCAAAACTCTGTACTACATTAACAAAACAGTACCAGGTAATTAACAGTCTTCAGTTCTATAATTCTGTTTTCTTTCGGCCGAATCAAACCACCATATAAAGGATTAAACATCTAAAAAAAAAAAATTACAAAAAATTCATCTTATACGTAACAACTATTAAATTCTGAACAATAGACATTTTTTAATCAAAATTTGAAATTCTACCAATACCACCAGCCCCTGTAAGGTTCAAGAGTATTATGCATTAGCCTACCTGCACTGATCCAGATTTTACCCCTAGTTTACACCTTTGTAACAACAGTTACATACAGAAATTACAGAGATGGAATGAGATAATAACACTAATAATGAACATGCCCAACACTGACACCAACCCATTCCAAAAATAAAAAGGTAAACATATAAAACCCAGAAGAAAAGAATGAAAAGAAAAACAAAAATAGTCATACACATAAATTATGATGACATAGAACTTCCCTTTTCAGGACACCTGCTTGAGCACTCATTTTGGCACCTTATTCAGGATGGAGAACCAATATGCTTATTAGCCCCAATAACAAAACTTCCATTCTATTCAATATGCCATCCAGTCACACAACTAGATGCCCAGAAATCACCCTGCCCCAATACCTTTTCAATTTTGCACATTCTCACTTTCCTCTGTTTTCAGCTCGGCAACACCAGTTTCAGCAACTGGAATATCCACCTCTGTTTTCACCTCAGGGACTACAGTTTCAGCAACTGGAATCTCCACCTCTTTTCTAGGTTCAGAAATTTCAGTTTCAGCAACTGGCGTCTCCATCTCCTTTTTAGGTTCAACAATTCCAGTTTCAGCAACTGGAGTCTCCATAATTACTTCTTTCTCCACAATTTCCACGTCATCTTTCTCATCTTTTACAGGCAACACATCCTCTCCAGCTTTTCCGGCATCTGGTTCAACTGGAGAGGTTTTGTTCACTGGTGAGTCACCCAATTCCAGCTTATCACCTGCACTGACACTTGGTGGCTCAACAAGCCCATTTCCTAAGACGATGGTGGGGCCGTCATCGTCATCTTCTTCCTCATCCCCTTCAAGGGACGCCTCTAAATTACTGTTAGGGTTAGTTTCATTAGTTCTTTCAGAAGTTTCACCGATCATGGCCTTTTCTTCGGTCAAGTCGTCAGAGTTTGGGGACGGAGAAGGGATGGAACTGATGGAACTGTCAGTAACAGCTGTGCTGTCTTCAAATGCAAACCAGTTTGAATTTGTGAAGAGAGAACCACTGATAAATTATAGTTAAAAAAAAGCAGTTAATTTTAGCAAGTATGGTGATTTGTACAAGTTAATTTTGTCTCATGGTGATTTGTACAAGTCCCATTTAAAGTCGAGAGAGAAGATACCTGTCTTGGTTTTCACCCCCTAAACGGAGAGAAGAGATTACAACTTCAGCAGACTCATCATCAAAATATACATCCTATAAATTGATAATCAAGTTCCAACACCTTAAAATGTACTAAACAGTATCTTCATATATCTTTGTAGATCCTCTTACATTATTAAATTGATATTTAATGTAAAAGGGCAGATCGTAAAATTTCAAAAGGGAAGAGTATTTAAATGCCTTGATTTTTTTTGTGCCTCCACTATGCCTCCATCTTTTAAACTTTAATAGCAACAAATCTAAAACTCAAATTTCAAATTACAACCATTAGACATGATCTGTACAATTTTTCTACTCATACATAAAATATTACAGCATTTCAGTTTCATTTAGACTAGTATCAAGAGCTTGTAAAAATCTAACAATATGTGGCCAGTTTTTTAACATTGATTTTTCAAGTTATTGTTTTCCATCGAAACAATTTCAAAAATGCCATGATTTATTATGTGCATGTAGATAAAGTAAATATAGAACATGTCTAACAGTATTATCTTATTATTTGAATTCTAAATTTTTATTAAAGATTTAAAAAGTGGAGGCATAAAATTTGAACCCTTCTCAAAGGACTGGTAACATTTAAAAGAAACTAACTTTTCGAAAAAGAAACATTAAGAAAGCACTAACCTCATCATCTCTTTCAGCAGATGCTTGAGCCTCCTAGTAAGAAAAAAGTCAATTGGCTTTTAAATTATTTAAGTAGTTCCATGCACATTCTTCAATAAGTAAAGCAACAAAAAACGAAGAAAGAAAGGAAGGAGGCAAAAAAAATTATTGTACCTCCTAAAACACCCTCAAAAGCATTGCTGACACCAGCAATTTATCATAAATACTAATCATTTGAAAAAAAAATGCTTAAAATATCATTTTGATACTATTGATGGACCAGGCTACTTCAGATTTTGAGTTTTGCAAAAACGATATACCCATTAGTTTAAAGTAATCTTTTGTGTCAGTGATTTTGGGGGTATTTAAAGAGGTACAACACACTTTCTGAAGGATAAAAGAAAAGACGAGACCTCATCAATGTCATTGTCAGTATAGATGCCATAGCGAAATGCCTGGCTGAGGTTACTAGCAAGAGCTGCTACATCATAATCTCTGTGGAAATCCTCTTCATCACTGTCTCTTCCCCTATCCTGTAGTGAAGTTGGCCTCCTGTATTCATGTGATTCCACTGTAATTTATCTCAAATAATGATGATTCTTACTAAAATAACAATGGTAACTATCGTCAAAACAAAAATGATGAGGGGTATTATCATATATTGCACAAGTTCATGCAAAACGAGATGAAACTTCAAAAAATATGGAACATCTTGTATGAACCTACAAATTTAGGTGACACATTCATTCCCCATCAATTCAAAGAATACTCAAATTAATTCCCCGTCTCAGATCTACATGGGGGTGTTCAGCAACCAATACAAGATTAAATGTTAATCCAGACTAAGGAGCTCGTGTTCGGTAGAACAGATCAAGAAAGGAAGCCCCTTTGAACACTAAAGAAGGCAAGAAAGTCTTAAGGAGGCTTAATCCCATAGAAATGGTGCCTTAAGAATTAGGGCAAGGGGGGCTTAAGCTTAGGAATCCGGGAAAAAGATGCAAAACTTAATCCTCACTAAGGAGATATTGTTCAGACGGATTAAGTTTCTAAGGAGGCTTAAGGAGTCTTAAAGATGGGTTGCCGAACGGCACCCACGAGACCAAAATAATAGGTATACATTGCATAATAGATGTGAGATTTTGCAAAGTAAAACTATAGCAACAGAGAACAGGTATACATTGCATCATAATAATTGTCTAAACGACATACTAGCCAGCAACTACAAAGTTGACAAAACATACCCACAAGCCCACTGGTAGACATTTTCCAAAGCATTTCGTTTTCCCAGGACATCTTTTTGCCACTCCCCCCAATTGTTATTATCCTGAAAGAAAACAAATCATGGTCCAGTTTAACAAACAAAAAGAGAGAACATAATAATAACCAAGAAGTTAAATAAAGCCACCTGTAAGTGGGACTGGATGGTAGGGTTGTCATTAGCTAGCTGGATAAGCTTGTTTGCTATGCGTGTGATGTGGCCACCATTTCCTACTTTTGGTGGTGCTCGCCCCTCTGTCGGCCTTGTCGGCTAGGATCAAATAAGCAAACTTAAATATTCATGAACATATATAAACCCCAAGATTTTCTCACCCAATTGAGATGATTATACCTTAGATGAGTCGGCCAATAAAGTAGGGTTATTTTCTATTTCCAGAATTCTTCCAACAAGGTCACATTCATTTAGCAAGTGTTCTATAAGCAAGGCTTGCTTGCTCTCTAAGCAAGAGGTGATGATGTTTTCAACAAAATGGTGCAAGAAGTTATTGTAAGGATACCTACAGAAGAATACATTATAATTAGTTCATTGTAAGTTTCTCAACAAGGACAAATTTCCAGTATACATCCACCAAAAGAGATAAAGCATTCCGTAGTCTACAAACTTCCAACGCACTTCTCCTGTGTCACTGACAAGCATGTGAGAGGTAATTTGGGCAGCTTCACTTTTAGCAACATTATAGAGATATTTAACTAAAATGATGGGGAAAAGAAAGGTATACAGGATGAATCTCAAGGGTAAGTGCCAAAAAAAGATACTTATATTTTACAAGAGTTATATGTGGTATTTTTTAAAATACCCAAAAAGCCCATTAGTCACAACGTAAAAGTGATGAGTCATGGAGGGGGTGGTTTGGGTTTATAAGAAAAGGTTATTTTGCTAATATTCTCACCTTCTAATCCCTATTTCCAAACAATTTATAGGTTTACACAGGACACGGGTTCCTGTCACCATACAAAGGAAATTGAGATAGTACTGACATTGAAAAGGAAAATAGCTAAATGAGATACAGAAACCTACTCAAAGAATAAATCAATGACACGTTTTATTGCCCCCAGATTGACTAATTTTGCTTCAGCTGTCTCACTACCAATCGATAACAAAACAGAGATGAACTCTACAATCTGAAAAAGACATCTAGTGAATATTAATAAATTCAAGTATTCTAAAACAATGAAAAACTATTTTATTTTCTGAAGAAGTAACATATAACCACATGTAATTACTACCTTCAAACGGTGTTTACCAAGGGGTGGTTGTAAGGTACCGTAGGTGGTTGCTAAAGGAGTCTCAGCTGAAGAAATATCCAACAACTTCAGCAAATCACCTGTCATGTCATGTCACAACATAAGAAGCACATATATACATTTTTCACAAGCGTGTAAATATACCACTCAAAACATCTACATTCTTTGAGATCAGTGCCCGAGTATCTAAAATAGAGAAGTATTAAATTACAAAATTAGAAGAACTGACCAACGCTTTCTAGCATGCCATTGACTGTCTCAGGACTGGCTGTGACAAGCGTACCATGACTGAGCTGGCTTCTGAAAACCTGGTATGAAGATGATACCAGCCTCTTTGGATCCAACAGAGATATGCAAACAGATAATGAGTGCACCAGTACCGATCTTGGCCTTGAGGGTTCAAAGGCATGGTGGAACAGCCTCCCCACAAAACTGCATGATTTTCAAAGCACATTTTCATTAAAAACATTTAGTGTGACACCTACTAGCTTTGGTACTTTATCATAGCCCATACATAAACCTGTAGCAAATTAAACAGCCACAGCCTATAACATAAAATGATATTAGGAAAAAGAAACATGAAACAGAAGTTAATGCCATCCTATGGTATACGGAAGAAAAAACAACCATAAGAGACAATTCAACGCACTAACAAGCTGGCATTATCTGCAATTAAAGTTCTTCACTAACAGTTATACAAGAAAGGTAAAACAATTTATTTAAAAATAGTATACCTGGGACTACAAATCTTTGAAGCAAGAGCAGGAGGTGCATATCGAGTAATGGCACACAAAACCTCAGCTGCATTGGCATGTACTTCAGGTGAATCCTGACAAATATATAACAAAATAAGTAGACAGAAAAATTACCAACAACGAAATTCTATGAATACTCAATTCTTACAGGAAGCTCCACCCATTTTTGCATTGCTGCAGTTATATGAACTACTCAATATAACTCATATGATGCCATACCAGAAAATATATAATAATACTAACAATGACCGGTATTAATTTGTAGCTGTTACATTGCTGTCAGAGGTAAAAAAGATACATACTGAAGAGCTGAACTTCTCCACAATCATCTCTAGAACATTTGTATCATCTAGCCATTGCATCGCATCAGCATAGTTAGCATACATTGTTTCGTCAGCACCTATCAGTCGGATCAGTACCTGGTATAAATTCAAGTTTTTTTATACCAGTTAGGTTTATTTATTTAAAGAACATATGCACATTTCTAACATATAGTAGTTGGTAAGCTGCTCACCTCCATGATAGAAGTAATGCCAATGAGATCAACAAGTTGGTTAACAATTTCTGGACGTTTCTGCATAAAAACAAAAAAAAAACTAATATTAATTGAATTTAGATTTAAAATGATATAAAAATCAAAATTTGAAATTCATAGAGCAGTAATGCAGGGAAGAAGAGATACTTGAACATAATTAATGAGAGGAAGGGTCTTTCGGATCATCAAGCATAAGACAACCTAATATTCAACAAAGTTCATTCTTGATTATCATATCCCAAATTATACAGTTATTAATTTTAAGAAAGTATATTGACAACTGAAATGTAAAGTGTGTCACCTTGCTAAAGTAGCCAGCCAGTAATGGGCTGTGTGGTCTATCCGGTATCAGAAAGGAGAAGAGCAAATTCATGAGCTGCATAGGAAAATTACAACTTAAAAATGGTAAAAATATATGCATAAAGCAAATGAGCTAATAGTTTTTTGCAGTATATAATGTCAACTTCACATGTGAATGTATGGCATATAGCACTTGCCTCTTCATCCTCTACCAAGGTCCTCAATATAATGTCAACTTCACACGTGAATATCTCACATGCAATAAATGGAAACCTACATAAAAAATCAAATCAAATCAAGAGGAAAAAAAACTGTTAATAAAAAGTACAATAAACAAAGGTGGTAGATGTCAAATTTACCCCTTCAAAAAGAAAATATATCCCTGAAATCAGGGATTATGTCAAATATATTTCACATTAAAGTGATAAATTTAAAATCCCTAATACCTTATATTATATTCAATTTCAAATACCAAAAAATTAGAATGTGTTTAGAAAGAAAACCTACTTGAAAATTCGTTTCTTCTCAGCTTCTTCAGGAACTTCTTCAACAACTAATCGAAGCAGCTGTTCTACCTGGGTCTTCTCCCGCAAGCTAGTATTTAATATTTTGAAAAAGATACCAATGTAAATAGTTCGATCAAGCATAGTATTGTATGGAAAATTTAAACAAAACCAATGACAGACAGAGAGAGGGAGGGAAGGAGGGAGGGAGGGAGAATGTGTGTGAGAGAGAGAGATTACAAGTTGATTAGGCGAGTATTCAGTGCTTTGCACTCTTGAATTATGTCATCCTCATCAAGTAAGTCATCAAGGGTATAATTGTCCTTGTCCAAAATAGCATCAACCTAAAAGGTAGCAGAGCCAATCAATACAATATCCAAAAATACTAAACAGTTTAGACTATCTATTTGTTATTCGATTATAATTACAAAATCAGTCAAACATAACCAAAATTTCTAGACCATATGAACAAAAGAAACCAAATCAATTTTTAAAAGAGACAAAAAGATTTAATAAATTACCTAATACTGTATATGTTAGTTTCTTGTGTTATCTTTTAGAAGTTAAAAGCATGTGTACAATTAAAAATAGAAAGGCTAAATTTCAGGAACTCAAACATCAGAATATTTAAAAAAAAAATTCAATAATAGTAACTAGTTTATGCATGCTAATAGTGAAACAACATCTTCGAAGTGAGAGGGAGAAGGAGTAAACTTTCATTTAAACCCAAAAGGTGCCACATGAGACACCTTTATATTATCTCTCTGGCCTGGCTCGATTTTATGTTACGCCAGGCCTTATTGTATTCATATATTAATATATGCATCAACTGACCTTCTTCAAGCACATTAAAATCACGTGAACTTCATCAAGCAAATTGAAGTTACAATTTTGAGTCAAATGTCAAACCTAATTAAAAGCCAATTATATCCTACAAAATGCTTCTCTCAACAAAAAGAAGTTTCTTTTAAATTTTAATGGAAGTTGGGTAGTTTCTCACTATTTGTCTAGTCAGTGAAAGTAAATGACGCTTAATGTGTATTTTCTCACTAATCCTAAAGATAAATTAGCTGGCAGTATCCTCCTTATTGTAGAGTCAAATTAATAAAAACAAAATCAAATTTGAATAAAAGGAAGTAAATAATACCATACTAGATGGCAAATATATTCAACAAATGTTCCTCAGCGACTGAAGACAAGTGAATAAAAGGTACTATATAATAAATGTCATGTCCAGGGGCGGATCCACTCCAGTTGAATGGGGGTCAATTGACCCCCATTAATTTTCAAAATTTATAGGTTCATACATGATTTTCTATATAGTTTAGAGTAAAAGGCTTTGAATGTTGTAAAATTGACCCCCGACCCCCATACCCAACATGAAAATTTTATATGATTGACCCCCATAGTTTGAAAGTCTGGCTCCGCCCCTGATTATGTCACTGTTTTCTACACGGCAAACAAAATAATTATCTAACTATAATCTTATTAATATATTTTATTTTGTAAAATAGTCTAGTAAATTCCTTACCAGCTGTTTCATTGGCAGAAACAAACCTACTGTTATTATTTATTAATATATACCCAAAGGCCATGAACTTCAACATTAGCCCCCCCCTGACCCCGCCCCCATGATGTAATCATATGAGTAGGCAAAACCACATAAAACATTTGCACTGTACTATACTAATGAAATATGTTCATTGTGTAAAAGTAAATTTACAGACACCACGCCAATACAAATTCATGAAATTAGTAAGATACCACTGTAGCACTAAGAATTGAAGCTCAAATTGTATAACAATCAACCACTCTTGTAAATGACTGGTATAACATTTTCAATATCTCTCGCTGTCAGCTTCAAGCTCAACACTTGAGGTTTCAATAATTGAAACAAACATAAAGTATGTTTTTTTACAAAAATGACGAAATTAGAACACTAACCGGCGATGAGGCCGACAGCCCGGTCATGCGCCAGAACATCTTGACACGTGGTCCAGTAAGAGCCCCTGCAACCCAGATCTAGGCTTTCTACACCTAAGCAAATATCCTAAGATAATTCCGAAAACATCCAAATGAAAAACCCTAGAATTCAGACGCCAAAAACGAAGATTACTACAGAGATAGATATTAAAAGCGAAAACCAAAGACTGTAATCGAACGGAGAGATTGAAATTGAGTAGGGTTCGAGGATAATAAGAGATTTGGGGAAATCGCGAAAGGGGAAGATGTGAAAAGGGACTTTTCCGGATGGTGGAATAATCAATTGAATGCAACATGAGGCGCTGTCGCAGCTGTAAAGAAGTACAATAATACAAAAATACAATGGCTCTTGTACAAAACGGGCACTATTAAAATTGCATTAAGTATTATAGTTTTTACGAACTCGTCAAATATATATATAAGTAGATATATATGTATATACAATTATACACACACTTTTAGAAGTCCGGTATTATTTGCAGTATTCATTATTATCTGTCTTGACTGGATTTTTTAAAATAGTCAATCCTATATGACTGGATTTGTTAGTTGTGACTTCCAGATATTTTTGGTGAAGGGGTGAACATGATACAAGATATAAGATATATATATTTCTCAAATATATATAGAGAGAGAGGGGTTGGCTAATATCAAAACGTTTGTTCCGGAGCCGTGGTGCAACTTGGTTTTTTTATTTTCAAAGTTCAAACGGTCAATCCAAACCGTTAGATGTGATTTCTATATTAAAATGTGCTTAGAGATCAAATTTTGCATTTTTTGAAATTTTTTTACTATTTATTAAGCCAGTTTAAAATCGCTGATTTTAATAAACAATGAAAAATACAAGGCGATCCAGGCAGCATGAAGACAATACCCTCAGGCGATGGCTGGCATACGATAATTGGTGGGGACTGTTGGTACATTACAACATCTCAAGACTTGGAGGAAACCATATACAGCGGGTGTGGTTGGAAACCGGCCGCTCAATAACGCCACAGAGGAGAACTCTTTGGACTGTTATATGGGCGACAGGAACATGAGCACTTTGGAGGGAAAGAAACAGAAGACTCTTCTCTAATAAGCAAAGACTGGTTCATCGTCTCATTAATGATACGACATTAGAAATTGAGTTTTGGAGAATCAACTTTTAGATGGCATCAGATAAACCTGGTTTTATTTAAATTTACTTTTAGTTTAATATTTTTTTTATGAGATGCTAACCTCATTGTATAGATAGTAGAGGTGTGCATATTGCAATGTTTATTGGTGTTTGTAACTAAAATTTTTTTTTCAATATATCTGTTGCCAGTAATTTGCCGTCAACCATAAAAAAAAAATAGTGAAAATTTTTTGGATCATTGAAAACAGCGATTTTAAAATTGGCTTAATAGATAGTAAAAAAATTCCAAAAAATGTGAAATTTGGTCTCCAAGCACATTTTATTACAGATTGAATTTTGAACGGTTTGGATCATCAAAGGTATTGTTGAACATATGGGGGTCAATCATAAAAAAAAAAAATCATGTTGCGTATGGGAGTCAATTTTACACTAACTTTAGCATTTTACTCCAAACTATATAAAAAATCAAATATAATTATAAATATATATATATATATAAATAGAGGTCAGTTGACCCCATTCACTTAACTTCAATCCGCCATTGGTTGAACGCGAAAAACTACCTTAACTAATGTGTCTCTGCCGTATTTTAGCTAAAATAAATGCCTGATTGAGAAAAGAGTTAAATTTAGTTTAATTGAAAAAGGTTATTATGCATGAGTAGATTATCCTTATAATATTCTTACTATAAAATTATTTTAAAAGGCAAATTCGGATTTTTATATCATACCATGTTAAAATGTTCAAGTTTTTTTTTAAAATGATATTGCAAAGATAGTAAATTTCTAAAAAAAAATTAATTTTTATATTGAGCAACTTGAATTGATGATTCGAACATAAAAATATAAGGTTTGACTTGTTAGCGCATATCAGCCAATATGTTAATAGAGGAGGGATCCGATTACAACACTTTTGAGTTACCTACAAAGTTACCCTCCACATTTTCTACATTTTCAAAGTCCAAATCGTCGATCCAAACTGTTCAACATGATTATCTAAATAAAATGTGCTTGTAGATCAAATTTTACATTTTTTTGAATTTTTTTACTATTTATTAAGTATTTTCCAAAAACTAGTCAAATTCAGACCATTGAATTTTGTACCCATCTTAATAAATAGTAAAAAATTCAAAAAAATGTAAAATTTGATTTGCAAGCACATTTTATTTAGATAATCATGTTGAACGGTTTGGATCGACGATTTGGACTTTGAAAATGTAGAAAATGAGAACGGTAACTTTGTGGTAACTTAAAAGTGTTGTAATCGGATCTCTCCTCATGTTAATATTAGTAGGTTAGTTTAAACTATTTATATAATATTGTTTTAGAATAAGAATGAGATCAAAGTTTTCTAATTTTAAATATTAATAGAAAATATCTTAACTGAATTTCAAACCCGTGCGCATTTTAAACATAAATGTGAAAGAACAAAAAAGTAATTATATAACTACAATGAAACTTTATACTAACTTTATTGAACAATATGTGGGGGAATTTCATATATACACCATTTATTAAAAAAAATAGAATAAACCACCAAAGTGAAAAAAGTGTAAATTCAAACACATTAACACACCCTTGCAAATCAGTGACACCTTATCTAATTAAGCAATGAATGGGGAGAGATATACCGAAATTTTTATTAATAGAAAAAAGAATAAATTAATATCGACATTGAAGAACGATTTGTTGGAATTCGGAATATAACAAAGACATTATAGTCCGTAACGTCTATGATACGTTATGGACCATAACGGCCAGATTAGCACCTTAATTACCCACTGATTAGCAATATAAACACACGGGCCGTTATCGTTATGGTCCCGAACAGCCAGGGAGGCGAAGGAAAAAAAAAAACCGAGCCGTTATGGTCCCGAACAGCCAGGGAAAAAAAAAAATAAAAACCCTGACCGTTATGGTCCATAACGGCCAGGACGTTCTTTGAGTTTTGAGTTTTTATTGATTCTCCCATTGCGATATCAGATGTGACAGGTAGAAATTGTAAGGTAGAATTATTAGAAGATGGGTTGTTCTAGTTAATTGCATTCTATCCAATTATTAATATCAGATGTGACAGGTAGAAATTTAAAGTTACAAACAAAAGCACTGTAGTATAGTTTAAATTGACAGGAAAGATATATAGAATATTAAAACTCAAATGTCCCTGGCTGTTCGGGATCATAACGATTTGGTTTTTTTTTTTTTATTTGCTTCTCTGGCCGTTCGGGACCATAACGGCCCGTGTGTTTATGTTGCTAATCAGTGGATAATTAAGGTGCTAATTTGGCTGTTATGGTCCATAACATCCCATGGACGTTACGGAACATAACGTCTTTGTTATATTTCGAAATTCCGCCAAATCGTTCTTCAATGTCGATATTAATTTATTTTATTTTCTATTATTAAAAATTTCGGAGAGATATATGGATCCCACTATCAGTTCTTTATTTGGCCTACCATTAACAAAACTTAACTCTTTCCAACTATAGGACTTTAGATTTTAATCAATTTCATGTATGATTGGACATTTTCTGATATAGCCATGAAACCAAGAGAATATACAGGGAGAACAGTTCCCGGAGAGAAAGAGAAAGGGGAGGATGTAATATGTAATTTTTTATTAATTATAATTTTGAGAAGATTAAATATAATTAATTTGAGTTTTTGGTATATTTGATATATGTTAAATTTATATTGGGATAAATATGTGAGTTATTAAAATTAAAGATGACAAATACGTAATTTTATAGAATTTGAAATGATAAATAAGTAAACTCATAGTTTTTGAGTAGTTTACATGAAATCCCCCAACAAGTGAATCCCTGTCAAAATATCAGAATAGCTATAAATGTTTAGGAAAGTCGAAAATTAATAGATCTAGATATTCAAAATTCTCTTCATATCTAAATAACAATAATAATAATAATAAAGTTAGTAATAGTAATAGACTAATAGTGAACACGTAGAACTCAGGTTTAAAAATTAGTACCAGTTGGTATTTATTTAAAATTAACAATAATGAGGAACTTAATCCTTTTTAACTGAACAAAAAGTAAACCAATAACAATAAAAGCCGTTTTTTTTAACGATACAAAGATATCTGAATGCTACGATCTCTACGAGGAGAGCAGGGTGGGTCCGATGCCCATCGGACTCAAATTTGGGTTCGATGAGTTTCGGAACCGTCCGATCTGCTTTAAGATTCGTGCGCATGAATTTTAAAGCAGACGCGAAAGTTGTGAGTGCAAATCTTAAGCAGATCGGACGGTCATCAAACCCATCGAACTCACTTCGAGTCCGATGGGCATCGGACCCAAATTGACCTCCTCTACGAGTAACGAGTGAAGGACAAGTGAAACCTTAACCCACTTTAAATTAATCAAATAAAACAAATGTGAAGTAAAATTAGTAATCAATACTTGAAACCATCCAACAACACCTGCCGTTTTCACAGAGTCAGGTTGTAAGGATTTTACGAGTTCCACCGACAAAAACTGGTATGAAAATATAATCAACAAAAATTAGTAAAAAAAATAAAAATAAGAAAACATGATGAGTTGAATTCGAATTTTGTTGGCATATGAGAGAAAAAGAACTAATTTTATTAAATTTAAATTATTTACAGGCTACAAATATAAAGATCCATTAAAATATTTTCTTATTATATAATTTGTTATATTTGCCAATTAATACTAATTGATCTCTAATTGATACGTTATTAATATAATTAATCTCTAGTTAATTATTTATCTTCAACGCTGTCTTTCAAGTTGGAATCGTAGAATCTAACTTGTGTGTAAATTTTTTTTTGCCAAGTCTTTTCTCAAGCTCGCTAGCATTTTCGTACTTTACTGCGTAGGTGGCCATCTTCGACTTTTTTTTCCCAAATTTTTATTAATAGAAAATAAAATAAAAAATATCGACATTGAAGAACGTTTTTGTTGGAATTCGAGATGTAGCAAAAACGTGATGGTCCATAACGTCCAGGGCACTGTAGCTGGACGTTATAAACCATAACGTCCAGTTAATCTGATCGCTAATGATCTCTAATTAACAAAAAACACTGTAGCTAGACGTTATGGTCTATAACGTTCAGCTACAGTGATTTTTTTTCAAAAAAATCGTAAATTGAAGCAAGCAAAAAAAAAAAATGTAGCTGGACGTTATGGACCATATGTCCAGCTACAGTGTTTTTTGTTATTAGAGATCATTAGCGATCAGATTAACTGGACATTATCGACCATAACGTCCAGCTACAGTGCCTGGACGTTATGGACCATCACATTTTTGCTACATCTAGAATTCCAACGAAAACGTTCTTCAATGTCGATATTATTTTTATTTTATTTTCTATTAATTAAAATTTCGGCATGTGTCTCTGCATCCTACTGCTTGACTAGTCGTTCTAACTCTCTCTAAAGTTAGTTTGTGTATTTTAAACCTTTTTTTCTTTCTATTATTTTTTATTTTTTATTTTTAATTCGATTGAATCCTGCTCTAATATCATATTAAATTTTGAGAGGAAAATAATTAATTTTATGATTTATGATATTATTTCAGTCTCTTCTTATACGTGTCTATTTATGGACTACATAATTTAAAGAGCCATTCAAATATTTCCTGATTACACGCTAATTAATACTAATTGATCTCTAATTGATATTTTATTAATGTAATTTTCTAATTGGTTAAGTTTACCCAATTACACCATAGATCCACGCCATTTCTAATTCAAATAATAGGTTTTAGCCATCCTTCCAATGATTCACCTCCTAACATGACATTATTATGAAAAGCAGCCCAATTGTTGTCTTTGCAGTTGTGAATTTAGTAAAAATAGAATTCAGAATGGAAAGAAGCAAAAGAATCCCACAGCACGACATGCAAAATGTTCAAACTTTTCATCATTATCTTTGTAACAACGTCAAGTACTACCGAAATTTTTATTAATAGAAAATAAAATAAAAAAATATCGACATTGAAAAAATGATTTGACGGAAATTCGAGATATAATAAAGATTATGATCCATAACGTCCAGAACACTGTAGCTGGACATTATGATCGATAACGTCCAGTTAATCTGATCGCTAATGATCTAACAAAAAACACTGTAGCTGGACGTTATGGTCCATAACGTCCAGCTACAGTGTTTTTTTTTTTTTTTGCTTGCTTGCTTGAGTTTGCGTTTTTTGAAAAAAAAAAAATCACTGTAGCTAGAAGTCATGGACCATAACGACCTGATTTTTTTTTTTTTCAGCGCATCCTTGACCGTTATGGACCATAACGGCCCGTATTTTTGTTATACTAATTAGGTGCTAATCTGACCGTGATGGTCCATAACGTCTTTGTTATATCTCTCGAATTTCCATGGGACGTTATGGACCATAACGTCTTTGTTATATCTCAAATTTCCGCCAAATCGTTCTTCAATGTCGATATTTTTTTATTTTATTTTCTATTAATAAAAATTTCGGCAAGTACTACTAGCAAAATTTCTTACACGATTAAAAGCCTTCTAGCAATTTTTTGCTCCTATTCTCAACTATATTGATTGAGAGGAACATATATATATATATACATATCAAATTTAGGCACACCATATTCAAAAGTAAAATCCCCTAATACAAATTATCAGTCAAAGCTGGCAACGTAGTATATCAACAAAATCCTACAAGTAATGAATAGTCTACATCTCCACTGAGTCCCAATCGATTGTTCTGTCCTCAAAGGCAATACTAGATTGTGACTGAATCCTGCTACGTGACAGTCTACCCATCATTGCAAGACCTGAAAGAAAAAGAAAAGACAACTAAAATAAGCAAAATTCCTGCAAACCATCAATTAACAAAAGTATCCACGCATAAAATATTACTCTACAGCACATCTTACAAGCTATACATGACAGTACTACGTCTGAAACAACCTTTACAAAAGAATTCCCCTGAATGGTTTTCAAAATTTAAGGAAATTTCATGTCTGTATTTAAATGGCTAAAATTTTACACAAAATCCTGCAAATGAAAATATGTCAAAGATACCCCACAAAAATAAGAAAAGAGGGGGCATTTGAAATTAGGACATATATAAGTTTATTTCTTATAAAAGGGCATTTGAAATGCTACTCTTTTGCATTAAATAACCGTGATGATTAGAAGTTCAGAAGGACTGACATGCATAAATTTATTCCGAATCCAACAGATGATCCTAAGATTTGATATTGTTCAAAGTACGATAGAACAAAGAGAAACAATACCTTCCACAACTTTATAGAGAGATGACCACCACCTCTCAGCTGGGACCTGATACTGATTCAAAGTATCCTCTATCTCGCTATCATGCTTTCCTTGTAGAACATTCTGAAGAGTTATCACAGCATCCTTTGTTTTGTTGAGAATGTTGGCACCATCAATGATTTCCAACTTTTGAAGGTCATTTTGCGAAGAAGTGAGGCTCATGGCAAGTGCGTACTGGGCTGCTGCGGCCCACCTTGTGGTTGCCAGCCATCGCCTGTGCCCGTCTTGTCGCTTTGTTTCCTCCCTTTTCGATCTCTCCTCTTCACTGCCAAATACTAGCCCCTGATTTTTTTTTTTTTTTGTATTACAAAGGATTAATTTGCTTTTATGCGAATATGTCTTTTAAAAAGGTAATAAAAAGTTTTTAGAAGCAAAGGGGGGAATACCCTTAAATATTCAGCATTGCCGGCACCAGTACTCTGCACCATCTTTGAGAAAGCACTCTCTTGAGTGGACAACAGACTCTCAGGTGTGTCAAACTCCAGTATCTACAAGTTCAATATGAAATAAATAATAGACCATTACTTCTTTTTTTTAAATTAACTTTCTGGTGCTTGTATGTGGTACTAAATTAATGCTAATTAGCAGCAATGGGTATATACCCAATTTCACCTTAATTGATATTCCCCATTTCAACATTTCTAAGAAATCAACTTATTTGCAAATAAATACATTTCACTTTATTTTTCTTCATCTTTCAGAATAATTTAATATGTGCCTCCAAAAAATATCAAAACACCATGCCTACCCAAGCAAGAAATATATCACCTGCCCCTCCCCCAACACACACACACACAGAGAAAGAGACGGCCGATATCCAATATCAGTTACTTAGGGTCACAATGATTCAAGTGGGCTCATAGACATTTTATTATCTTTTGTCATACAAGTTGAACCTGACCCAACTTATCAGCAGGTCGAGATGATCTAATCTGCAACCTGTAGTGAGTCAGAGCATGTTGAACCAGGACCAAACCCAATAACCTATTGGGGACAGTCTCAGGCGGGTCGGATTACCGGTTAAGTCAGGTTCAAAAAATTGCCAGCCTATCCTTCGTGATTTCTTTGCTTCAATTCATATGGACAGTATGTGTTATCTCAAAAAGAGAGAAAGCCATTCTACCTTGCCAGCACTCAGAAGGAGGAGGCGGTCACAATCTATAACAGTGTTCAAGCGGTGTGCAATAATTAACATAGTGCAGGACTTGAACTCTTCTCTGATTGTCTTCTGAATCAGAGCATCAGTTCTGACATCAACAGCTGCAGTTGCTTCGTCAAGCACTAGTATTTTTGCTCGACGTAACAATGCACGTGCCAGACTGAGCAACTGCCTCTGGCCCACACTGAAATTCTCTCCCGCCTCGGAAACCTATATGTTGCACCATGTAATATTCTGCTCAATAACGAGGTCATGGTACTTCTGTGATTTTGTCATCATACAACTAAATAAGGTTCTGGTTTACAAGAAGGTTCTGATTTTGTCATCATACAACTAAATAAGGTTCTGGTTTACAAGAAGGACACCAAGTATTGTATCTTAACATCCTTAGTTGCAACAATACCCAATATTGCACCATCAAACTAGTATGATGGAGATGGTAGATCAAATGTAGACAATTTAACCCCTATTAATTTCCTACTGAAGGCCCTTCCCTTCCAGTTCAAGCACACACCAAACAGATAAAACTAATAAATATTGAGCTAGTTACTATAATTCAAGTTTTGGTGAAAGTCATGGACCAAAAAGGCACAGAAAATATGGGTTGTCCCTTGCAAGTACAATGAATATTAGGGGTACTTCACACAATAATTTTCCTTTCATGTAATTGAAGTTCTTTTATTAGAAAATGAAGGACCTCAGCATCAAGCCCTAGAGGATTCCTCCTAATAGCATCCTTCAGATGTGCTCTCTCAAGGGACTCCCAAAGATCTGCATCATTATGCTCCCCAAATGGGTCCAAATTAAACCGCACCGATCCTGCACATAGTTGTCACAGTACTGTACATTAAGCCTTGATTATTCAAATTGTAAACAATATTAGAATATTAAGAAGTAGCATCTAAGCGATTAACCCGCAAAGAGGGAAGAATTGAATATACCAGACCTGAAAACAGAACCGGAGACTGCGGTATGATACCCAACACCTTCCTCAGATCCCAGAGGCCAAATTTGGAGATATCACAATCATCTATGAAAATTGTCCCCTTCTCAAGCTCCACAATTCTGAAAAGTGCATTGAGCATGCTGGACTTTCCCGCACCAGTGCGCCCCACAATCCCGACCTTCTCACTCCCTTCAATTCTAAAACTAATACCGTGCAAAACTGGAGGCAACTCTGGGCGGTACCTCAACCATACCTCCTTAAACTCGATTACCCCAGCTGATGGCCAACCTGGTGGAGGCCTTTTCCCTTCTATGACAGGTGGGGCCTCAGGGGCCACATCAATGTAATTCCCAACTCGCTCCACTGCATTCAAACTGTTCTCTGCCAGACTCGCCAGCCGCAAAACTGCAGTGAGCAAGTTGGTAATATTCAAGGCATACGTAAGCAGAAGCCCCATGGTAGAGGCAAAAGCTTTTTGGTTCTCTAAATTATGGTTTTGCAAGACTGCAAATGTTGCGGTGAACCAGATCATGATACCACCTAAGGTTTCAAGCCGGATAGCCAGCCATCGATTCGCACTCATATTGACTAAGGTGAAACGAACATTGTTGTCCATTGATTGGCCATTAATGGCAGCCATTCGGTCATATGCCTTGTATGCACGAATTGTGGAGAGACCATTTAGGGCCTCGCCAAATTGAGCATAGACTGGCGATCGAGTTATGGAGTCCAGTCGTTTTACCTCCCGTGCAGTAGTCTGACAAACAAAGCATGCAAAAGAATGGACCGGTGAGAATTGATTGGAAATTTTGGAAAAAAGCATCTCCAATATTCTATATACAAAGCTCATATTCATATAAGAAAAGATACAAAATTTGATGGGATCTTTTTTTGCTGTTGTTCTTATTTCCAACTCCAATCATGTCGTTAACTAAGAATCACCAATAAGGCACCCTATAGAAATAGATCAAATTGAATTTAACAAACCAAACAGCTACCGGAAATAGTGAATTTATGCTATTTCACCAAAAAGCACTAGCACCAATGTTTCAAATTTTATATCACCAACAGATCACAATGTTAGGGTGCTATTTCAATAAACATATTTTGTAAACAGTAACATAAGAGGACTTCATTTGAAATCAAGAAAAGAAACAAAATCAATTAGCAAAAAAGCAGATGAAAGTTGTCTTTAACTATAGGGATACCTGGTAGTAGAGATATGCAGCGTAAAACAAAATCAAGAGGGGCATAATGGCCCAGAGAGACATGGTGCTGACAATTCCAATAAGGACAAAAGTTGAGAGAAGCTGAGACACTTGCGCCAAGAACATGTTCACAAATACTGCCACATTTCGGTCAATGTCGCCTAGGTCTTTGGCGAACCTGTTTATTATCCTTCCTAGTGGGTTTGTGTGGAAAAATACCATTGGTGCCCTTAATATTGAACTTAGCATGGCATCATGTAACCTCTTAGCAGCTCGTAGACTTGAGACAATGAGCCAGTATGAGTTTAAAAGAGTCACCATTACCTAAGAAAACGAGATTAGAAAGAAGTACACATGTTGGACAGTGTTTTTCCTGAATCCTCCAATAAATTGATGCTTTCAAAAGAGTTTTAAGGGAATTTGGGAAAAAGAATGAATAACTACATCTACAAAAAAATGAACCTTTCTAAAACTTGTACTTATATCCAAGATAATATTTGAAAATAAAGATAACCCGACTCAACCATGTAAGCTTGCGGGCTAGAAGAGTGATTTTCAGCACAAAAATAATTTTCCTTGTGACAGTAACAAATATAGATACTAAAACAGGGAAGAAACAACAAGTTGTGCAAAAACAAAATAATGTTAATAAAAGAGTGCAGAAAACAAATCTACCTGACAGAAAGAAATTATTGCATAGATAAGATTGTAAAAGCCAGGACTGTGATCCTTTGGTCCACTTTGATCAGTCCAAACACTCAACCAAGTGCTACTTGAGATGCGGAGTATTTCAGTTAATGCGTAACAGAACAATAGTATTAGCACCACCCACAAGCCTCCCAAGGCATTCTTATACCTAAATAAGCATCAATAAAATGTCAACAACCACTCATTGATGCATCAAGCACTACAAAGTTAAGATTTTTTATCTGTGATTATAAATTAGGTTGTCCTGCATTCCTTTAATTTGCACTTACAATCTTAATATTGTCAGTAATAAAACAGGTAATAATGAAATTGAGAATAAGGTTCTCAATTCTTTGTTGCTGAAAGCTCTGCTGCAGTACCAAGTAGGTACCTTCATTCATCTTAAGCACCAGAGACATTCCTGGATACTAAATCATCCAATAAGGTGCAAACAAAATTATCCTTACCTTGAAAGAACCTTCGCACTGACAACACCAGTTTCTCTCTCCTCCTGCTTAATCAGCATTGACTTCCCTTCCTTACCCTTACCAGCCTTATCAGCAACAGTTCCATTCCCTATAGCAACTGCATCTCCATTTACTTTGGTTCCATCTGTACCATTTTTATCTCCCTCTTTATCATCTTCCTGTTGTTCTTCCATTTTACCCGCATTTTCCATTAACTTTTTGAATAACTCACCGGTATCACTCAGCTCCTCAAATGTACCTTCTTCTTTCACCACACCATCATGTACCAATATTATTCTATCTACATATGGCAGAAAATGAAGCTGGTTCGTGACTAGCACTCTAGTTTTGTTTCTAAGCTGATCTTTGATGCACTTGTCAAAAACCTAAGATATATAATAGTTTGTATCCGTTAGCAAGATCCAAATAATATCAATTTTTTTATTATTTGTGTATGTCTTTTGATGTTTCATTGGGTTGATTTGACTTTATTTAAATTTTCGTATCTAAATTAGGTCTACATCAGTCTGCACATTGTAACAATAGCTATAGTCCCCAAACGACCATAAACTACCTAGTTCCTTCTTTTGGATTTGCTTGAGGTTTCTATTAAATTAATTTAAGTCTATTGAGCTTTTATGGCTGAATCAGATTCATCCAACAACTCAACCAAAGATTCTGGTAAATTTTTGTACTGGACATTTTAATCTTGTAGCAGCACCAGTAGTCGAAGACTACAACATTAGATTGCATATTCAATCTTACCATTTATAACTATCATATATAAGAAATTATTACCTGGCGACCAACATGAGCATCTAGAGCACTCAATGGGTCGTCAAAAATGTACACATCTGAATCTGAATACACAGCTCTTGCCATAGAAACTCTCTGCTTCTGGCCCCCACTTATATTAACCCCTCTTTCCCCTATCTCTGTCAGATCACCTCCCTGCTCACCAAGACAATAGACAATCAATACACAATAAGCTTAGGCAATAAATACACAACTCATTAGAAAGAATAACTTTGCCCACTTACAGGGAGTTGCTCCAGATCATGTTGCAGTGAGGTCACCTCAATAGCTTTCTCGTACTTCATGGGATCAAAAGAGGATCCGAACAAAATGTTGTCACGTACCTATGGGTAATAAAATATATATTTAAAAAAAGTTAATTATAACAATGTGAAAATAAAAAAAATTAGAAAAGACTAACATAAAGGAAATATTATTATGTAATAACATGGACAAACATTAATAAATAAATAGACAAATAAACTAATTAATTATATCAACAATATGTCGTCGCTGCCACTCCTTTACCATAATCATTCAAGCACAGAAGAAGAGGAACACAGAATATCAAAGCAATTTATGAATGCCAAATTGTCACTTCTGACAACTGTTTGACAAACTTTAGCTCTCGTTATATTGAATACCATATGTTGAGATTTGTATTAATTGTAGGGGTCTATTGGGAAATAGACATAATAGAGAAGTCTAGGGACTTGTTTGTTAGAATGTAAGAGGCTATATAAGCCCAAACTCATTAATCAATAAACAAGTTTTAAATCATTTACTTCTTTTTTGTATCAGAGCTAGGGTTAGGGTTAGCCACCACAGATCCGCTGCGGCACTGTAGCAACTGCGACACTGTAGCCCGAGATACTGTAGCACTCTAGCAATCGCGACACTGTAGCACTGTAGCAACGCGTCACTGTAGCAGCACCTCCTTCTCTCCCACTCGGCCGAGACCCTCCTCTCTCTCTCTCTCTCTCCACCCAAACCCTAGGCCGGTCACCACCTAGATCTTGCTTGCTTGATTGATTCGAGCCCGTGTGGGGGGGCGATACCCCACAAATCCCGAGGGAAGGATAATAGGGAGACGATCTCGATCTTGTTGATGAGATAGATCAAGATCGGATCAAGAAGAGAAAGGTAGGGTTGATGAGGAGGATCTCGATCTTGAGGGTGGAGTAGATCAAGATCGGGTCAAGAAAGGGAAGGAAGTCGCGAGTGATCTGCGTGATCTAGACTTGGATCATTGTGATTGAAGATGTCAGGAGACGATAAGAGTGCGGGAGGTAAAGGAGGTTTGGAGGCACTGGCGGGCATGGATCCTGAGGTTCTGAAGGTATTGGTCGGGCTCATACAGGGAGCTAGTGTCTCGACCAATGCCTTGGCACGTGTTCCACTGCAGGCGAAGCTAGATCTCCCTCCTATGGATCTGAAACTCGATGGACCGGCTACGTATCTCAGCTGGTCACGTCGGGTCAGGGCAGCTCTAGCAGGGAGGAGTCTTGAGGGCTATCTGACTGGAGCTAAGTTAGAGCCAGAAAAGGGTACTGCTGAGTGGACTGAGTGGAGTACCACGCTCAACCTGATGTACACCTGGATGCTTAACTCGATGGTTCCCTCTATTGCTGCCACAGTGGATGGCATTGAGCGTGTGGAGGATATCTAGGCGAAGCTGAAGAGGACATATGCTGGGAGTGGGAACAACATGAGGGTGTTCCAGATCGAGCGTGAGATAGATGCAGTGGTACAGGGAGATCGATCGATCCAAGAGTATGCCATAGATCTGGAGCGACTATGGGCAGACCTTGATCATTTCTCGCCGATGAGGAGCTGCAGGACCCTGAGTGCACGAGAGGTGAGCACTCGGCAGATAGGAGGACTATGCAGTTTCTGAAAAACCTCAACCCAGCATTTGAGCAGAGGACTGGTTTACTGCTGGCTCAGACGAAGGTTCCCCCACTTGAGGAGGCTATCTCAGCCATGATACAGGAGGAGAGTCGCATCGGGCTACAGGCTGGGAGGGGAGCACTCCCAGGGTTGCGATCAGCATTGGTGGTCTCGAACTCAGATAAAGCAGGGGCACAGGGGGAGACTCGCAGGTGTTACAATTGTGACGAAGTGGGTCATTTAAGCAAGGCTTGTCCTAAGCCACCTAGGATGAGAGAGACAGGTGGACGTGGGCAGCCTGGAGGCCGTGGTCGTGGCCGGGGGCCAAAGAGGTGGAAGAGGAGGCTACCGGGCAAACCTGATGGTAGCAGGTGAAGAGGAGGAGGCAAGTGTGGTCTTTACTGATGAGGACCATGAGTTCTTGGAGGCACTAAAGAGGAAACAAAGAGCAGCAGATGGAAAGAGTGTGGCCGATGATGCATCCACCTCGTCCTTACCCAGGGGTAACATTGCTACTTTTGCTCACTCAGCCACAGGTACTAGTGATACACATGCTCTTGCCTCTATATCCACCATAAGATCACCATAATGGATAGTAGATTCTGGTGCATCTCGACATGTGACAGGTACTGCTAGTGAGTTCTCTTCTTATACTCACCTAGCAGTGCCAGAGAGCATCCAGACAGCTGATGGTACAGCACAGCCGGTAATGGGTAAGGGTACAGTGAATTGTACCAATTCTGTGACTTTGTCCAATGTTTTGCATGCTCCTTCTTTTCCCGTAAATCTCTTATCCATTAGTGTCATTATACTCCAACTAAAATGTGTTGTTTCTTTTGATATTCCTAAGGTGGTCTTTCAAGAGAAGGGGACTAGTCGGAGACTTGGGACTGGCACGTGGCGTAGTGGACTGTGGTACTTGGACAGAGAGGGGATGGACTCCGCATTGACATCTATGGTAGAGAGAGAAGTAGGAGGATCTGGGAGGAGCACAGAGGATGTGTTGATGCTATACCACCAGCGCTTGGGACACTCTTCTTTTGGTGTTTTGAGTCGTTTGTATCCGTCTTTGTATGAAAAAGCGAATAAACAAAAACTTGTGTGTGATGCTTGTGAGTTTGGCAAGCTCACTAGGAGCTCTTATGTTAGTTCTGGTAATAGGAGTTCTTTTGTTTTTGATTTGATACATTCTGATGTTTGAGGACCTTGTTCCACGAGTTCTATGAATGGTTATCGCTATTTTGTTACTTTCATTGATTGTTTTTCTCGTGTTACTTGGTTGTATTTGATGAAGAATAAGAGTGATGTGTTTGGTTGCTTTAAAGACTTTCACAAGTCAATTCAGACTCAATACGGTGCAGTAGTGAAGGTATTGAGGTCTGATAATGGGACAGAGTATACCAACAAGGCGTTTGGGGAATACTTGTCATCTCAAGGAATACATCATCAAAGTACATGTCCATACACACCAGCGCAGAATGGGGTAGCAGAGAGAAAGAATAGACATCTTCTAGAGGTAGCTCGAAGCATGATGATCTCCAAGAATGTCCCAAAACAATTATGGAGGCAAGCAGTCATGACAGCTGCTCAATTGATCAACAGGATGCCCTCGAGGGTGTTGGAGTGGAAAACCCCGTGTGAGCTGTTGCAAAACGATAATAAAGGTATTCTTCCTTTGAAAGTGTTTGGTTGGGTGTGTTTTGTGAAAGACAACAGACCAACAGTGGGTAAGCTTGATCCCAGAAGTGTGAAGTGTGTCTTTGTGGGATATCCTGCTACCTAGAAGGGTTATGTTTGTTGGAGTCCGGTAGAAAAAAGACTGTTTGTGAGCATGGATGTGCATTTTCGAGAATTCGAGTCATACTGGAGGTGACTTCACCCTTCGGAGACTCGCCCGATACTAGAGGTATGAGGCGAGAGGGGGAGAATGGTGAGGGGTTGGTGAATGTGGGATCAATCCCTTTATCGATTCCTTGCTCTGTTGAGAGGGGAGGATCAGTTGAGGAGGAACATGAGAGTGAAGAAGAAGAGGAGGATGAGGAGTCCATAGGTGGTGGGACTCAAGCTCAGGGGGAGCTGAGAGTGTATACAAGAAGAAAGAGGCAGAATGAGGTACCAGTACCAGCGTCTGCAATACCACTTGTGCCATCTAGTCCCTTGTCCCGATCTACTCCGACTCCTGAGACACCTACACCACCCTCAGACTCAGACTACACAAGTGATATGATTCCTCTCTCTTCTCCTCTCACTCCCATGACAGTAAGGAGGACTTCTCGCAGGAATGCGGGAGTTCCCCCTGATCGTTATGGGTTCCACATGATATCGCTCAATTTGTCTCATACTCTAACATATCACCTGCACATGGAGCATTCATTGCATCTTTGGACACTATCTCTATACTCAAGTGTTGGCAGGTTGCTAAAGAGGATCCAAAGTGGAAAGCAGCTATGCAGGAAGAGCTTGGTGCCCTCGATAAAAACAAGACATGGGAGATAGGGCCGCTACCAGCGGGCAAGAAGGCAGTGGGGTGCAAATGGGTCTTCACAGTGAAGCAGACTCCAAAAGGGAAATTGATCGCTACAAGGCACGGTTGGTGGCAAAGGGGTACAGTCAGACGTATGGCATCGACTATGATGAAACTTTTGCACCAGTAGCGAAAATGAACACAGTCAGGACTCTCGTCTCTCTTGCGGTGAATGGTGGATGGAAGTTACACCAGCTTGATGTGAAAAATGCATTTCTCCATGGAGATTTGCTAGAGGAGATGTATATGGAGATACCCCCAGGTTTCAGCACAAACCAAACAACGGGCAAGGTATGTAGACTGAGGAAGTCCCTGTATGGATTGAAACAGTCTCCTCGAGCTTGGTTTGACAGGTTCAGGAGAGCTATGGTAGGCCTGGGCTATGAGCAGATCAATACTGACCACACAGTGTTCTTTCGACGACATGGTGGTCACATTACTTTGCTTGCTGTGTATGTCGATGATATGATTGTCACTGGAGATGATGAAGGGGAAATTGCTCAGCTGAAGGCGAAATTGGGGAAGGAATTTGAGGTGAAGGATCTAGGACAGCTTAGGTATTTTCTTGGGATTGAGGTGGCTCGTGGAGCAGAAGGGATCGTTCTATCCCAAAAGAAGTATGTTCTAGACTTGCTCACGGAAACAGGCATGTTGGGGTGCAAGCCTGCAGTTTCTCCAATTGATCAGAAGTTCAAGTTGAGCGCTGAGGCAGCAGAACAGGTTGATCGTGAGAGGTACCAGAGACTGGTAGGCAGACTGATCTATCTGAGTCATACTCGTCCCGATATCTCATTTGCAGTGAGCGTGGTGAGCCGCTACATGCATGACCCTAAGCAGGGCCATATGGACGCGGTGTATCAAATTCTGAGGTACCTGAAGAGTGCACCAGGGAAGGACTTGATTTTCAGAAAGAATGGACACTTGAGCATTGAGGGCTATTGTGATTCTGACTGGGCTAGTTGTGCCGATGACAGAAGATCCACATCTGGCTATTGCATGTTCGTAGGCGGCAACTTGGTCTCTTGGAAGAGCAAGAAGCAGTCAGTTGTTGCAAGATCGACGGCAGAAGCAGAGTACAGGGCCATGGCCTTAGGAGTTGCCGAGATGTTGTGGCTGAGAACTCTATTGGAAGAGCTCAAGGTGGACCAAGGAGCTCAAATGAAGCTGTGGTGTGACAACAAGTCAGCAATCAGCATTGCCAACAATCCAGTGCAACACGACAGAACCAAGCATGTGGAGATCGATAGGTTCTTCATCAAGGAAAAGTTGAATAGTGGACTATTAGAGCTGAGTCATGTAGCTACTAGAGATCAAGTAGCTGACTGCCTCACCAAAGGACTTAGCTCAATAGATCTATCTAGGTTGTGTGACAAGATGGGCTTAGTGGATATCTTTTGCCCATCTTGAGAGAGAGTGTTGAGATTTGTATTAATTGTAGGGGTCTATTGGGAAATAGACATAATAGAGAAGTCTAGGGACTTGTTTGTTAGAATGTAAGAGGCTATATAAGCCCAAACTCATTAATCAATAAACAAGTTTTAAATCATTTACTTCTTTTCCATATATGATTGTTCTTTCTTAAATTACTAGTTTTATTAGCGTTACTTACCGAGAAACCAATGAACTCTATCATGGTCAATGAATCCTGACTCAAAGCAAAAGTAAATAAAAAAGGCTACAAAACAGTTCTTACAGTGGCGTTAAAGATCCAAGAAATCTGAGGAACATATGCAACAGAGCCACGAACAACCACTGACGTGTTGGACCCAGCCACAGCTGGTAACTCGCCTAGCATTGCTGAAACAAGAGATGTCTTTCCTTCACCTGTACTTCCCACCACTGCCACTAGGCTACCAACTGGTATATACAGATTCACATTTGACAGAGTTGGTCTTTCCGCCTGTTAATTTCCAATATGGTTGCACTTAATTTATTTGTTCATTTTTACCGAATTTATAAGTCTGCTGTATATACAACTGATATGTTTCTATAATTGCAAGAAACATCCAACACATTCAGGGTAATATGCAGATATATCCAACCATTAAAATTAAGGACAAGACTGCTATCTCCAACTTCCAATTTATCCAAATCACTTTGAAACCATTTCGTGCGCAGTTGCAAACTCAACATGAAAAATACTATTTTTTTTTCCCAGTTTAAGCTTAGAGAAGAAGATCAGGCTCGTAGGTTAGGGCAGGCTTCAAAATCTAATGGCTTACCTTTCCATCACCTAATCAAATAAATGGTTCCTATAGCAACTAGACAAATTACACTGCTTGTTTCAAAACAATTGGTCAGATTTTGAATATGGAAAAACATTGCATATAATTTGGAAAAAAAGAAACAAACATATAGTGTTTGTAGCAATAATTTTAATCATACGTTAGATTCCCATGAGAAGAAGCCATCTTTTATTGAGATAGCAGGAAGCACAGGATCAAGAGGTGGATTGGGTAAAAGCAATCTCTCTTCACTCAAGAACAGATCCTCTAGACGTTTCAATGACACATTGGCATTGACAACCTTCAAAATAACAAATTACAGAAAGAGTCTTTATAGTTAGAGAAAGTAGGACTACAATTAGGAACATATTCATTTTAACTTCATGTATACATTTGCCAAGTCAAGCTATCAAAACCATTGAAAAATTCTGAAATATCACCTGCAATCCCCAAATAATTACCAAAAATATCCCTTTATCCCCTCCTCCACTACTTAAAGATATGCAAATGATATCCCGTTGTTTATATCCACATAAAAGTGAGGAAGAAAAGCCGGATGATTTGAATACTTTATGAAGATAAGAGAAGTGGAGTATATGTGATATTCCAAAGTTCTAAGTAAATTAACCTGTGATTGTTCTTTTTTTCAAGGGATATGCCTGATGTTTCGATCTTTTACAGGGAAAGAGCTGGCATCATTCTGAAATATAGTGTACCTGAGTGATTAAATTGGGAAGCATGAAAAGAGGGAACCTCAGCACAGCAAAGAGAGAGAGAGAAGTGAAAGCCTTAGCAGGTGTAAGATATCCCCCAAGCAGAGTATACACACCAAACGATACAACCGTTACTAAAACCGGTATGCTGTTCAATATAAAGCTATTCAACTGAAACAAAACAAATAAAAGAATAGCACTAGTTAGTATGTGTAATTATATGGATACAGGCATCATAGAGGTGTTAAACTCACCCCAACTACTTATTTACCTTTTATTTTATTACATCATTTTATTCTATTTTTTGTGTGCATGTGCGTCTGGTGGTGGTGGTGGTTTGTGTGTGTGTGTGGGGGGGGGGATGGGGATAGTGACTTACAGCAGCGAGGAGCTGAGCCTTACGAAACCAAGAGAGTTCATCATTACGAATTCCTTGCACCTTAGACTGAAAGCTTTGTTCCCATGCATAGCACCTGAGGCAACACATCGTTTTCTTTTAGAAAAAGGGACATTTAACATGATAAAAGAGAGTAGAACTAGGGTGTTCCTAAGTTCACCAAGCCTTTTTGTGAACTCAACTCTAAAATCTATCGGAATTACTTCAAATGACGAATCCAAACCATTGAAACCCGTCTACCTTACGAGTGATGCGTCTACTCACAAGTTTTTAAATTTTTTAATAAATTTTGTATAGTCAATTGATTAAAAAACGTTCAAAAAATGAATGCATTAAAATTAATTTATGAACCTTCTAATTTTGACCGCTTGACTTTATACTAAATTAAGTCGGAAGTTTAAATTTTTTGCATGTAGACACATCACTCGTAAGGTAGATGAGTTTCAATGTTTGGATTCGTCATTTGAAGTCCATCCGATGGGTTTTAGAGTTGAGTTCACAAAGAGGCTTGGTGAACTTAGGAACACCCTAGTTTTACTCGATAAAAGAATATATATGCATGTATGAGAAATATATACATACTTCACACTGTCCATGGCAGCCAATACTTCATTCATGAGGCCAATACGCTTGTCGGTACGCTGTAACCCTTCCTTTGTTAGCTTTTGCATTCGGCTAATCACAAGTGTCTGTTCAAGTAAGCACACAAAATGTCAGAATCTTGTGATATTTGAAACAGAAGTTAAGCTAGATATTACAAACAGGAAATATACCTGAATTGGAAAGAGAAAGACGAGCATCAATGCACCGACAAGAGAAGCAACACCTAATTGTGAGTAGAGGAGCACCACTGCTATGATAATACGAAAAGGAGCTGACCACAAGCTATGCAGTTGCTGGCATATTTGCTGAAGCATAAAACAAACAATAGAACTTGTTAAAAACTTACATGATTACTGGTTCACTATCAAGTTGACACGGATACTTAAAAGGAGACAATGTCCATGTTCATATTTGCAACCAAAATTCTTGAGCTGCTAGCACAATCATGAACATCTATGCATCAAAGAACTACCTGAAGTGCTTCAGCATCAGTTGTCATCAAGTTGGTTATCTTCCCAGATGCAAATTTACGGCGACTTTCATGGGTTAATCTCAGAGATTTACGAAAAACAGCAGCCACCTGTCATATCAACATACCAATAAATTGATTAGCGTTTTAACATTGATTTAAATGAGATGTGCTCTTGTAAGCTGAAACTCAACAACTTTTGGCTTCAGTTATAATAGTTAAGAGGAAATTTGGTTCCCTGGCTACGAGTACATTAGTGCAATTAAGCCAGTTCTTCGTTTGACTTGACCTTAACTTTTATGGTTGGATGTTTATTGTGAAGAACCCAAAAATGTTGGAGTGAATTGCACAAGGTACAAATAGAGGGTGTTAATCGTAAAATCTCTTGATACACTTGATAAAGTCAAAGGTCCATACCAAGGTGGTCCTGAGCCTCAAGCCAGTTCGCATCACATTCTGAAAGTATTGTGCTTCACACAGAACTCCAAGCGCCTGTTATTACGAGTACATCAAGAGGAATACAAAAATTTAGAAGTTAACATGTTCGTAGTCTTTCATTATAATATATAAAATTTTAGAAGTTAAATGTTTGTACCACTCCAGCAAAGAGTGAGAAGGCATAGATGTAACCGTTCCAAACTGGATCATCTCTTTGCATAGACTACAGTGGAAGCATGAAAAAATTTCTTAAATGATAACAAAAACACATGTATGTTAGGCAAAACATAAGGGAAATTATTCAGAAATTACATACAACTAATAGGAGGTTCAATATCACAGGTCCGACAAACTGAGAAGCATCATTGCCGATCTAGAAAAAAAATAAGAGCAGAAGTAATCAATAGCCAACTACAGAAAAGTGTGATTCTATTCTTCCTTAAATGGGTCACAACTTTTTAACCATCAAGTACACTGACATAGTTTAATTAGAAATTTTTGAATTGTACCTTGAAAAGTCCCCCAAGCCAGAATCTGTAAAGCAAGGAAACATTTAAATAAAAAAGTTACTTCTCAATTCATGAACACAAATTTTTTTAACCAAACAAAAACAAAGAGAACATTGAAATTACCGTCCACCAAGGCTACGATTAAGTGCCCTTAAAAGCCAAGGTTTAGGTTTCTGTGTTTCTTCAATCCAGCACTGCTGAAATCTGAAAGAAAGTGAGAGATATTCAATGCAAGAAAGATTGTTGGAAACAAATAATGAAGATATAATGTAACAATAATATACCTGGTATACAATGTCTCTGTTCGATCCCATGTGTCCAGCTTCCACACATCCTTCTCTGTAATGGGTCGTTTGTACCCTTGTTGCATTAGAGGCGTCATCCATGAAAAAAGTACCTCTGTGCAAAATAAAAAAAATATGTAAGTGACATAGCAATCCATTATACGCCACTTGGTATTGTAATCCCCAGTATGACACCACAAATTTTGAATTTTGCATGCAAAACCTCAGGAAAATGTTTTCGAGGAAGAAAAATCTTCGACAACATAAAAGCCTCAACAACAAAAAAATAAATATATTTTTGGATGACTTACTGGAGAAAATGCTAGCATGCCTCTCGGGACATATGTTTTCTCCACTTGCAAGAGGCTCATACTCTGTGTCGTCAGAAAGTGCCTCATTCCTAAGAGGCGTGTAACCAGCATATGCTTCCAAACTAGGCAAATGTCCCAGTAATAAAATCCCAAAAAGGAACTGCAGAATTAATGAAAACAATATTTACTCAGTAATAATAAATTAAAATAATGACAATAAAAAACTGTTTAGTAATTGCAGGAGATCTTTTCTATTTAACCCTTAAAACCAGAAAAAATTATCGTGTTCTCTACAGGAACATAGAATAGCAAACAAATGCCCCTCCACTGTAAGTTATGTTTGTAGAGGGAAAAATGAGGAAAGATTTTGATATCTTTAAGTGGCTGCCGATAAAAGACACATCTTCATGCTTTGTAAGGCTAAAAGGGATATTTGTGGTTCTGTAGGGATTAACTGCAACTTTTACTTATCTAAAGCACTGTTGATATCATATGAAAAACTATTTATTAAGCAAAAGAATAAATGACCTTGCATGCTAACTCAGCAACATAGAGATAAAGGCTCATTCTGCAAAGAACAGAGAAATAAAAAATGTAATTTTACTAAGCTGTGAAAATTGTAGAAAATAAGAAAAATAAACTTGTATATTACAGGTTTCCTTTTTCAAGTACTGGCTCAAGTTCATATGGTTTTGTTACTAACTGGATGTTCTTTATAATTGTCAGTAAACATATATTTTTGGGATTTATTTTAACTTTGATAGGTACCAAGTACTAAAAGTGTTTGCTGTGAAGATGCAAAATAGTACAAAAGACCAGAGAGTCTGAGAAAGTGTTGTACTAACGGTGAAAGGTAGTCTCTGACGGCAAAGACAAGATTGAATACAGTAATTTCTCCAATCAAAACATAGATCATCACAAACCGAATGTACCACCTAAATTCCCGTATGTATATCTTTGTTTCTGCTATAAGCATCACAAGCACACAACTCCAGGCTGCAGCTTCAATGACTACTGTCAGAACCTATGAAGGTGAATGGTAAATTCAGATGAGAAAGCTCTTTTTTAAAAACATATATTATACAACAAATTGCAATTAGATTAATACCAGAAATCTGAGAACCATATATTAAAATGTACCAGCTTCAAGTCAGGTTAGCCTGGTATGATACAGTTATGATACCAGCCTAATGAAACTTCATTTTGGTTTTCTATTATGTGCGCTGGAGAAACAAGAAATGTATCAAAATTATAAAAATAAAAATAAATAATGAGCAAATTATTGGGTATGGACTTGCATGGTACAGTCTCAGGGTTTAGCTCAACAAATTCATTACAAACATCAGATATTTGTATCTGGAAACAAAAAGACCAGTAAATAGGATCACCCCTAATGTATTATCATGACAACAAAAAAGTAAGCAAAAAAGATGTCCTACAAAAAGCAAGGAATTGTAATTCAGTAAAACTTTTAATAGGCAACTAACCTCAAAGGGTGCGAGACTTGACTGTCCATCCAGATTCACAATTGAATAACCCATTATGACCCGAAAGAGTGGTTCAGCCACACAAAAGGCCGTGAAGATCATGAGAACATAGCTGTAAAACTTTGACTTCATACTATATCTTTGCACCGTGAGATCCTTTGTGATTCGCCAAGTCCGGTAGAAGCAAACACCAAACAGTGCTAAATGGGAAATGCCCAAGATCACTGTCTGCATGCCACATGGCGTGTACACGCCAAATGCATTCTCTACAGCTTGAGACCATACACCACCTTGTACCGGCTGACAGTACCAGTCTAAGGGATCGAAACCCATCTTTGGCACCAAATTAAGTTATCAATTGCTTTGACTTGGATCCCTTAACGGTGTGAGCTTAATTAAAAACCTGTATCAAATGAATACACAGGTTTTTTTATTTATTGAACCGAGATGTTTTTCCAAAATCTTGTGTGAATTGATAAGTTTAAATGGTTGCTTCCGCTGTTCTTCTCTGATTTACTATGCATTTCTTATTAAAGAGAAACGGAAAGGTTCTAGGTTAGGTAAAAAGGGTACCATTTTGCAGTATTGCATTTATTAGAAAAGTACAGATTTTAATACACCCTTGGTGAGATCAGATGCTGAAAATCTTTTAATTCCTCTAGAAAGGATCTATTCCCCCGGAGAAACTAGGTATTAGCAACAATAACGAGAAAAGCTCGACCAAAACAAAATTAATTTCAAAAGTCAAATTCCTCTTCGGAAGAAACAATACTAACCCAAGTACCGAGATTCAGTAAGCATGAACAAGAGCAAAAAAAACGAAGTAGTGGCCAGGAAAGGACCTTATTTTACCTCATGATTTCGACTCATGAGCTAAAAATATCAAAGAAAAATCATGAACTTGGAAAAGACAAACTGAAAAGCACATATGCCAGTGCAGAAGTAACTGATTAAGTTTGCAAATAGAGCGAACTTATTCTTTGAAAAAGCAAACAACCTTTTCCCTGATCAATAAAACATTATCCGCTGGAGTAGAACAAATCAGAGCCACCCAAATGAAAATTACAAAACCAAATTAAATTTACCTTAAATCAGAAATCCAAATCAAACTCTCCTTCGATCCTCTCAAGTGAACATTCCATCTTATAGAAACGCAACGAGAGAAGCGAGAGAGACCACCTCCTTAGCTCGGGAAGAAAAGGAGAGGAGAATATATAGACAAGCACACCAAAGTCTCTATCCTCTGGGTCTGCGGTCAGAATGGAACATGTACGAAATCAATGGCATCATTAAACCTTCAAATCCTTTTATTATTTCCTCAAAAAAAAAATCCTTTTATTATTCTTTCTGATTGTTCTCCGGAAGAAATTTTTTATATTCAATGTTTTACAGCGATCGATGAGAGCCCATTAGATTCGGAGTCCATATCACCTGAGGTAACAGAATATTTCTGTTTATATTTTCGACCGTCCGATCAGAATCCGAGACAATCCTGCCCGAGATGAAATGCACTGGCTCCTTCAGTATTCGTGCTGATTCTGATCGGACGGTTCGTATCTAACCGAATATTCTGTTACCTCAGGTGAAATGATTTCTTAGATTCGGAGATGGGGGCAGAAGACATACCCACGTTGCCTGTTATTTTATATTGGTACAATGTACGAAATCCCAGGCTCCGTGAAGTAGAAATTCCTATGCGAGATGAAATTGTAATTTGTTGCGATTCTGACAATAATAGACAATACGATCTCTGTGAAAAGTATCTTGGATTAAACTTTCGGGTGGTAGACTGTTGTCTGTCGGAGAGGGGGGGATTTTTCTAAAACAATAATTAAAATAATTAATTTTAAATAAACAACATGATTACTACAAGATTTACAAAAATTATTAGAACCGAATTGCCAATTCGGTCCGACGGCATTTTTTTTCTTCGGACCAAATTGGCAATTCGGTCCAGCTCAATTTCACAATATAACTGTGTTGCCTTTCGTGTGGAGACTTTTTTTAGCCTGGACCGAATTGCCAATTCAGTCCATGTATTTTTATTTTTTTTAGAGACACTAAGAAGAGCAAAAATAAAGAAATCTAACACTGAAAATTTAAATTTTTTGTTTAAATTATATGTTAGATTACTTTTTTTATTTATAATTAGCATATTTATACTAAAACACACTAAATTACTTGAAATTATGTTGAATTACACTATTATTACGATAAATTATGTTAAATTACACTAAATTACACTAAATTACGCTAAATTACAATAAGTTCGCTAATTATGTTGAAATACGGTTAATTATGCTAAAGTAGACAGATTATGTGCCATCTTTCATGAATCATAAAAAATAGTAAAAATTAGTATTCTACAAGTTCATTATGTAACTAATTTACCGAGCTACTTGGATTGAATAATAGAAATGAAAATCTTAATCGGAAACTTCAACTCAAGTTTTGAGGCTCTTCCCTTTGTTTTTTGGGGATTCTGAATTTTAAAATCCGGCATCGCTAGCATGGACGCATGTATATTTTTGCAAGCTTTCCGAAAAGTGGTCATTTGCTGAAATCGGACACTCGAGCGCCGTT
>JAJGRW010001114.1:1794215-1890553 GCA_025461045.1 Carex parvula
CCATTGAACTTTCATTTTTCAAATCAAATTACTCTGTAACTTTTTCATTTAAAAAAATAAGAAAATATAACTTTTCCGTTAGTATTTTGGACGGAATGAAACATATTCCGTTATTATTCTAAACGGAATGGTATATTCCATTATGTTTTAGACGGAAAAGTTATAGAGTGACTTGATTGGAACAAATGAAAATAAGAGAAATAAATCAAACTTAAGTGATCAATTCGCGACAAAGGATAAAGTTTAGTGACCTCTAGCAAAATTTATCCTATCTTTTAAATCGATCCAGATTTGATGCACAAGCTATTTAAGAAATGAAGAACACATATGTCATTTTATATTTTTATTGAATAAAAATTTAAAAATCAAAGAAATATACATGGTTGAATGCATGCTATAACTATTCTTGAAAAATAAATTCTATATTTATACATTTATACAATTTTTTATCACTCGCGCTGTAGTAAAGTTAACTTAAACTTTGAATTTAAATCCAGACCGTTCGATCTACTTCAGCACAGGTCAATTTTAGTAGAAATTTTAATTTAAGACATTATTTTTATTATTCTATTACTTAAATTTATGTTTTAAGTATTTAACATTCTAATAATTTATACTGCTTTAGTCCCTACCCTAAAAGACTAGTTCTCGATTTTATACTGCTTTAGATGATATCTATCAAGATAAAAAAAGTTTCAATTCATTACGCCAATTCCTTGTATATAATTTTGCATGAATCTCACATACAAATTTTCATTTTGCTTTATCAGTTTACTGTTCGGTTGTGCTTCTTGTATCAAGCACACAATTTTAACTGGGTATATTTCAAACACAATATACTTGCCGCACATACTGTGCTACAAATATTTATGGCATTCTCACAAGTAACATAATACTTCACAACAAGCTTCAATACCATGGTAAACTCATCATAAGCTCACCTGCCACCCCCAATTACTGAATCCTTCAACGCATCTGTAGAATAAGCGTAAGAGTTGCAGTCCCACTGGTTTCTTTACTTTCTGAAAATTCATTGGTTGAGAAATTATGGCTTGCTAAATCCTTGAATTGCCATTCAGTCAGGTAACTTGGTCTAGCAGGTATTTCAGTGACTTCTGTGTCGCCTGTTAGAATTGATACAACACGTGACATAGACGGGCGCTGGTGTAGCGACGCCTGGGTACAAAGCAGAGAGACCCCTATAAGCCTGATAACTTGGTCCTCGTTAAATGATGTGATTCTTGGGTCTACTAATTCAAGCGCGCGTTTGTTTTCGTATAAGGTCCATGCCTGTCAAGAGGCAAATATAATTAGTGTTGTTGGTATTCTGTCCTATACATTATTACCTTTCCCCTTGGTCTGGTACATTGGTATACTATATGTACTGATTGGTATTGATTTTATTTATTTCCCTCACTTTGTACCTGGGCTACTAAAGTTTCTCATGACTACATTAAGTTTCCATTGTAGAAACAAACAAATAAACAGACTACAAAAGTATTAGTATTTTAGCCTTACCAGTATGTGCTTACTGGTAATAGCACAGATATCACATGTCAATGGCAAAGTTAAACAGAATGCATCCTGTTCAGTTTAATTAGTAGAGGTAGGATTGGAATTTAATAGTTGCAAAAAAATAGAGACCTTCTGGAATCTCCAGATATTTCTAAATTAACCAGCAAAGGCTATCTATTGACCACTTTAGAAGTTCATTTGATCCAAAAATGTGTCTAGATTGTAGATGAAGATAGTATATACCCAGTCAAGAAGATAAATTTGATCTGGTTCTAGGGTTGAGTCTGCATTCGGGCGACCGGCTACAACCTCCAATGCAAGGACCCCAAATGCAAACACATCTGTTTTATCGGTCAGATGGCCTCTCATTGCATACTCCGGTGCGAGATAACCTCTGTGAAAAAAATAAAAAAAATAAAAGGGAGAAAATAAAGTCAATCCATCGATTACTATAAATTTCCACAAAATTATCCAATTAAAAGATTAAGATAAAGTTTTGTTCCATACATCGTTCCAGCAACTCTAGTGCTCATATGGGACTGCTTGTCATCAGAGAGTTTAGCCAATCCAAAATCAGAGATTTTAGGGTTAAGATCCCCATCTAGTAGTATATTGCTTGCTTTGATATCCCGATGTATAATTTTCACAGCAGACTCCTCATGCAGATATGCCAAACCTTTGGCAACACCTAGGCATATCTCATACCGAGTGGGCCAATCAAGAAACAAGCCGCTCTTTTCTGAAAGACAAAAAAAAAATATTAATGAACAAACAAATGAATCCAGAAGAATGGTTTGTTTTATATTGGAATAAGGGTGGTCAGTGACTGAGAACCAGCTTTCGGTCTAGTGGCAAAGGCAATGCCCTCCGTATGGGAGGTCGCAGGTTTGAAATCCGAATGGGGAAATCTCTTGTGGAAATGGAGTATAACTCAGGGGAGGAAAAGTTGTGGAGTAATATTTAAAGGTTTTTGTTCTTAAGCAAAAGTTTGGGGACTTAATTGCTAAATTGACTGTCAAGCAAGGTAAATTTGGGGTAAATTTATTCGTAAAAGAAAATTCGAGGGTTAGTCAGGTATAATGCGGTTTAGCTAAAGCACAATAAGGTTAATTTGAGGGATATGTTAGGCCAGGCTAGGTTACACTCAAGGATTGTTTTAAAAAAAAGAGTAACATAGGGTTAATTAGAAAAACAATGTTAAATGAGGTATAACATCACAATAATGATTGCCAATTGATATTCTTGCTCAACACATACTAAAGATGGCTTGATCAAGGCTCCGATTCTCCGAATATTCATAAACCAAAAGAGGTGTGCTGCTTTCAATGCAACAACCATATAGTTTGACCAAGTTCTTATGCTGCACAGCTGAGATGGTAGAAATTTCTGTCACAAATTGTAGCTTTCCTTGGTGTGATGTTGCTGCTAATTGCTTAACTGCCACTACCCTACCATCTGGCAATGTTCCCTACACAAGAAAATAAAAAAATTGACCGAATGCAAAGTGTTGCACTTGTACTGGTATTGTCTCAGCAAATTCTTCTGACAACACACCAAAAAAAAATTGAAAGAAGAAAAGAAAAGAAGGAAAACCTTATAAACAGGGCCATATCCGCCTTCTCCAAGGATGTTAGCGGCACTGAATGTTTCTGTAGCAGACTTTAGCTCAGAATAACTAAACACATCTGGTCTATCAACCATCCCCAATAGCTCTGAAAATTTTGGGAAAGATGGTTAGCAAGAAATAAAAAAAAAAGAGACTTCATAATAAGAAGAAGATCCAAATTATCACTTGTGATCTTACTACAGATCAAAAAACATTGGGCGAGATCAGTGTTAACCTGATATGTGAATATGCAGTGCACATTGTTGGATATGTATGTGATTAAAAGACAGATTTGGGTGCATGCAGGTCAAATCCAAGATTAGATCTCAATTTTATGTACCTAGCCAGATCAGTTTCTGGAGTAGCAGCACATACCAATTAGTATGTATAAAACTGATTACCTTCTTTTACTGTTTCTTTTTGGTATTACTATTTAAGCCTAGCAAATAGATTGGATCTATTACTGGCAAAACCCATAGTACAAGACAAACTGACAATAGTAATGCAATATCTATAGAAACATCAATAGGTACATTGACAATAATACCTTCATCCATTTCTTTCTTTTTAATCTTGTGTCTCCAAACCAAAACTGCAAGCACGACCAATAACCCTGAAACCACAACTGCTACTACTATTCCTACAATCAGACCAGTTTTGCTCTTACTCGTACTTGGTTCAGCATTTGACACCGTAGGAATGAAGTCTGAAAAAAATTTAATAATTAAAAAATCAAAAGCACATAAACGAGACAACACAGTTTTTTTTTTTCTTTTTTCTTGGGGAATGGGGTATTTACCAGGAGAAACACTGATAGCTGATATTGCAGGTCCATAGTAGCCTTGTGTTGGTACACAACACGTCCCTTTACCAGCCCAAAAGAAATGTATCTCCATGAAATTATTTGTTACAGGTATAGTATAGTTTTTTACAACCGCTACAAAGGATCTTCCACCAGCCTCTTTTCTTATATTGAAGTCTTTTTCTTTTAAAGCTCCCTAAAAATAAGCAAGAAAGAAAGGTTTAAAGTAAAAGTAACGAAAACATGGAACCAGCAACACATCATGACTGCTTTGTGCTATATCAGATTGTTGGTGGCACTAGTAAATTGTAAATAGCAATTCCTGCTCCAATCAGGCATGGTAGTACAGGACAGAGACCAATAATTCTCACTTTTTGTTTGGTTAAAATCTTGTGCATTTCCTTTTACTGTTAGCACACTAGCTAGTAATGAGTCCATACTGCTAAAAAGTGGCACATAAATTTTGGATAGAAGCACAATGCAAGAACCTGGATATAGATATCAAAAATCCTTCTGCCTGTACTTTCCCATTTGGGTGGAGACAGGTTTGGGTAGGCAATCTCAGCAAATTGGAGTTTAACAGTATAATTCCCATTTTCAAGGCCAATCCCGTAATATCTCAGAGAAGATGCTGACATGCGTGCGTTTTGGAAAAGTTCAGAATCAAGCGTATTTTGAAACTGGGATAGACTTCCAATTATAAAAGTGTTACTGGATGCTTCTGCAAATGCTCCCACGTTGCTTACTCCCCATCTTGTTGCATCTGAAAGAAAGGAAAACAAAAGATTAATTGTTTGCCGGTTGGATGTGGTTCATTTGGGGTTGGTGGGGGAGGTTTACTTCTGCATTATTAGTACCAATTAGTGTTTCTCTGCATTATGAATTAAGAATTCACTATGCCTGCTAGCATATACCAGTCACATAATAGGAAGCAGCTGACAGGTTGGTGTTATCGGGTTGGTACACAGTGCCATCTTGAGCAGTTAAGGAATAGCCTCCGCCACATCTAATTGCAAAGGAGGAATCTGAAAAGTTAAAAAAAAAATTGAGGGTAATTTCCGGAAAAGTGTAACTGTTTGTACAGGAAGGAAAAACAGCTGCAACAGAAGAAGTGTATTTCCTTTTGTCTTCTTGCATTGGTATACAAAAGTGCTGTGTGTGCACATTGCATAATTTTTATTTTATTTTTATTTTTTTAGGGGATGGGGGACTCACACTGAGGGTTACCCTTGTAGCAAGGAATATCTCGCTGAAGGCATTTCAATCCTGGTGGCAAATTACTACAATTAATAGGAAAACTAATTAAGAAATGAAAGGGTAAAAAATTGAACCTATACAGAATATTTTGTAGTACCATCATCTTAAATTGATTGATCTTATCAGAATTAAGAAGTGGAAGTACCTGCTGGAGTTGTCTATGACAAAGTTGTTGGCCACCAAATTCCTTCGGATAAATAAACAGAGAGAATAAATTATGTTACTGCTCGAAAGGGAAACAATCAATTTGTAGAACATGGAAACTAAAAATAATGCAGCTGAGGCATTTATCAAAAACCCAACGTCCCTTCGAAAGTACCGAACAGGCAATACTGTTGCTCATTGAAATTTTGATAACAGAATTTTTTTCTGGACATGTGAAGAGAAAAGCAAACTCTTACTAACTACAACAGTTTTAAGAAAAGCAATGGAAACTTGTGAATGAATGAAGACAATGCAACAAATGAAGGAGGCTTTGCTTGATTGTCAAAACAAGAAATAAAAAAAAATGAGAATACTTACAAATGTAAATTGTTCTCTTTGTTAACCCAAGATGGAAAACTGCCTGAGAGCTGATTGTATGACAAATCTCTGTAAAAGTAAAAGTAGTGAACTTGTACATACATTTATATAAATGGATTTAATTAACATTCTATCATCTTATTAGTAGACATAATATCCATGGGGTATTACATGTTAAGTAGAGAGGAGCTTTTTCCAGATGGCAAGCTTCCTGTGAGGCTATTGTTCCCTAGAAATCTGTCAAGCAAATAAGAAAAATAAGAACAACCCAGAAGCCTTTCTAAAAAAAAAAAAAAAATTAAGACTATGCAAACAATTAAAGACAAAAATAACTTCTTACAAGTAGTTGAGGGTGCTTAAACTAAAAACAGACTGAGGCAACTGGCCTGATATATTGTTGAAACTCAAATCTCTGCAAGCATGTAACAAGAAAATGGAATTAGCAGAACCGCTGTGGAAAAATGAAGAAATTCTCTCTATTAAAACATATTGATAAAATTCTTAAAATAGATCCATACAGTTTCTGTAAACTTTCAAACTGTGAGAAGTCGATAGGGAGGGAATCGGATATCTTGCAATTCCTCAAGATTCTACATGAAAAGCAATTTATTAATAGTCTGGTACGCTGTGTCAATTTATAATTAACACTTGAGTTATTTCTAGACCTATCTTGCGATCAATAAGCTCCTTGCTCTGATATACCATTTTCAAAAGCTAACTCACGCAAGGAGCTTTATGTTTGACAAAAAGGATCATAAGGTATTAAATGCAAGTTCATCTGAGATATAGACCATACAGAGTGCTCAAAGATGACATGTTCTTAATGAAGTCCAGCGTAGAGCTACTACCATTTATTATGTCACCAATCCGTCTGCATAGAAAAGAGAAGGCAGAGAACTGGATAGGTTAAAAATTAGCAAAGTCATGCAATTATTTGCTTCCTCAATTATGTGTTTTTTTTTTTCATGGATTGATGCAAGTACCTTTGTACACCCTTTTTTTTCCTAGAATAATCATTTTTTTTTTATAATTTAGCATAGATACATTTGCCATCAAAACATGCAATTATAATTGCAAGTACTCGTTACTCAGAATATTACATAATGTAGCCTTTTAAGCACAAGAATAGGGTGTTTATTTGTCTAGAGTGCTGCACCAAGCTGATCCATGGCCATCCGATTTATAGGGAGTGAATTATAATGGAGGTCAAGTGGATCTCAGGACTGTCCTCTTTAACTTGTGCAGTGTAGGAGAGGATTTCAACACTAAGAATTGAGCTCACCTTTTTCTTTGACATCAAGAAATTTTGTATGGTACTTGATAGGGCTCAGCCCAAGCTCTTCGGGACATAAAGCTCTGGGCTTAACTAGCATTATTAAGGTCAACAAAGTCCATCTCGGGGTCACTCTTATCCACTCCATGCGACTTGTTCCCCGAGATTGGACAAAAGACATATCCGGATAAAATTGCTGAGATCACTCTCTTTGCTGTTATAAATAAAGACCTCCTGTCGTATTAAACTTTTTTTTTCCAAAATAGCATAATTTTTTGTATTCAGAGATACACTATTATCACCCTTTTGTGAGCCTCCAAAGAGCACATAAAGTCATGTATTGGCTTTCAATACTGAGCATTATTTAAGGGTCACAACATCTTTTTCTGAGGTAACTCGTATAACTATTATTGAGGAGATGATTTTATGACTTACAGGCTGGTTAATTTCACAAGATTGGCAAGATTTGCAGGAATTGGGCCTTGGAAAGAGTTTCCTTGAAATCTCCTGGAAGTCAAATTTTTGTGTTAGAAAAATGTTCACACCAAGTAGTATAAATAAACTAGAATGGATATTTTAACAGAATATTGTAACCACTTTTCAATAAGATGTTGCAGGATTAAATTCCTTTGCACATATATAATAAAGCAAAGAGAGAACCAGACTCCTCTGGTATGGTGGCTAAGACAATGCCCTCCATACAGGAGGTCGCAGGTTTCAAACTCTGAGAACCTCTAGCTAATATTTAAAGTTGGGATGTTTGATTCCCATCATCTTTTATCTCAGAAAAAAATATACTACAGCAAAGATAAACCTGGTGGCAGTTCATTATACCCATGCATGAACATACACACCGGAGCATGAGACATTTACAAATATGTAGAGGTACAGATGGTATGCTTAATAAAAACTTACAATTCTGTCATACTTGTCCAGCTAGTACCAATATAATCTGGTATTTTTCCAGTGAAAGCATTGTCACTTGCCCACCTGATAAGCATTAAATGTTCTCAATATGATAAAATTGATGAATAAGAGAAGCGATAAGAAAGAAGGGTAAAAAGTTACAAGATTTGCATGTTTGTGAGCTTGGAGAGTGTTTCTGGAAGTTGACCTGTGAGACCTGAACTATCCATGTACCTGAAGAATTGAAACATCGAGATATGTTTGACTACAGTATTATCAGCCTGCCCCAGTTCTATTAGTCTTTCAATAAAATTGACACCTTACCATTGCTGAAGGCTAGTCAAGTTCCCAAATTCGTCAGGTATTGAACCGCTAAAATTGTTAGTACCCATCCCCCTGAAATAAATATATTTTTAATGAATGAAATAATTGATTTTGGTAATTTTTCACAGTTAACGGGTCAGTCCTGAATAATGAGTTCTCTTATATAAACTATGGCACTATATGGCAAGACATATTTTCATTAATGTTTAGCTTTTTTATATAATTGGGGAAAGAAAATCCTTACAGGAGATTGAGGTTTTGAAGATTGGCCAACTCCTTTGGAATTGGACCCGACAATGCATTGATACCAAAAGACCTAATTATTTTGTATGTAAAAAGGTATCGATAGCATTAGTAAAGCAAGTATATGCATAACAAACAAATATTCATTTAACAAAGCAACTTCTATTCTCAATAGAAAATAGCTCTTACAGGGTTTGCAGTTGACTCAGGTTCCCAATGAAAGCGGGCACAGGACCCGTTAAGTAATTCTGATCCACTTTACTGAAACAAGATTAAAATGACAATTTTACAAAAAGAGGTAATACAGAACATCTTGAGAATGTTGCAACTTCAAACATAAAGTAGTTTCCAAAAATGAGTTCTAAAATTACATTCTGAAAGCAAAATTAAAAGGGAAGAAAGTGTAAGGAAAAAAAAAGAAAGAATACAAGAGCCTTTTAGCAATCTTCTTACAAATAATTGAGGTATTTGAGATTCTGGAGCTCATCTGGAAGAGTACCTACCACTTCCAATGCATACACTCTCCTGTTTTAATTCAAAGAGCCAAAACAAATAGATTACATACTAAGGACATAAGTACTGTAATTCTTGCAGCCACCAAATTTAGATTTCTGAGCAGCCTCTTCAATGTATAGGTTGGAGATATTGAAACATCCCAGAGAAGTTTTTCCAATAGCATAATAAAAATCTTCTATGCTCAAGTGAAATTATTTGTTTTGCAAATGGCACTCTCTGTTTTATTGTCCCCCTCAAAGGGTCCACATCCAGAGGCAGATCCAGGTTTTTGCATCAGGGTAAAAAAAATAGCGAATAGGATTTAAATAGCTAATCGGGTTCAAACCCATTAATTAATCGGGTACTAGATAAAAAACAATGCTTTAACTTATACTTTTCAATGCTCTGACTTATAATTTCTGATCCTCTAAATTATAATTCTAATTACCTATCATAATTTAAGAAATTTGTTTTAATTTTAACCCTAAGTTTAACGAATTACAAATCAGAATTCCAGAGGGGAGACAGAAAATATTTCGGGGGTGGGGTTGGGGGGGGGGGGGCAAAGTCGGTCGGGACCGATAAATATCCATAAAAATTCAAAATCCAGGGGGGCTAGCCCGGTCCAATGTGGGTCCCCCCCTGTCCACATCTTGTGATTTTATTTTGTCGGGTTAATAGACTGAAAATTGGCCAACATAACAACACAGAGTATACACAAGACTGCCATAGAAAAACGAAAGGGAAAAGAAAAGGGAGCAAGGTCAAGCAAAATTTGTATTAAATTACAAAATCCTTATGGATTTTTGTTTTCAATAAGTAGATTAATGTTTCACAAAAAATGGGTACATAAATATTATATGCCTAAGTTTATAGAGTATCGTGCAAAAACAAAATTTTAGATGGAATATTATACGGGCACTAAATTTATATTGGAACATACCGATATATGATTAATCTGCCAAAATCCCACTATAAAGTTGTCAGATAAACTTACAACTTGATAATATGACAGGTTTTGCTGGAGTTGTAGGTACAATCACATTTGATGCCTGGGTTGAACTGTCCATCATTGTCCAGGTCTTTACTGTCATCAATCGCCCACCCACTACATGGTTCGCCACTTATGTTCCATGTTGACGCTGGTGCCTTCTTTCCCCACCTTGCCAGTATAGTATTTAGTGCAGTCACTGCATCAAGAGGAGTAAATAGATAATTAGACGTGCATACAAATAAATGGTACAATTTGGCTACTAGATAAGTCTGGTTATGAAGTTGTTTGTGATGTAAGATGTAATTATATAGTTGTCAATGTGTATTGTATCGAACAAGCATAGAAACAAGGATCCAAGGTAGGATATATCATCCGAAATATAATTTTCAATTATTAGTTTTTTGCGTAAAAACAAAAAATGAGTTCACAAGATGATCGCATTTTTTTTTCAGAAATGAGTTTACAATATGGTTACTTAATAACAGCTTATCATGGCAATCTCTTCAACATCTCTCTAACTCAACAGATGGTCTATTTTGTATGGAAATGGAGCGAAATTGAAGTTTCTCAACGAAAAATGTATAATATTTTAAGTTATACGAGGCATAGAGTTCATTTTCGGAAGAGGGGTGGCACTAGAGTAGTTTTGTTGAAGGAAAGCAGAACTGGAAGCAAGGAATCGGTTGCATTGCTAGATTGTTGCTAGATTGTTTTGCTTTGTTTTCAAGTCATCATGTAGTTTTATTTAGAATGTTTGTTTGTTTGTTTATTTTAACTTCATCTGTGTAATATAATATTCAAATTATGTTTACTTTTTAACTTTTATTTATGATAATATATTGTCCATTGGTAATTTCCATGACTTTAAAGTAATATTTATACTGGCAATCATGATTTCCCAATGATCTGTTTGTTTTTTGTTTTTTTTAAACTGAACTTTATTTATCATGGTCCAAATGAAACACCTACCAGTTGATCAATTTGTTCCTTTTTTCTTAAAAAAAAAAAATACAAGTCTCATCACATCAAAAATTCTAGATTTAATATGAAAAGAAATTTTGCAGAAATGTTTTTCTACGTCAAGTTGTTTTTGTAAGAAATCACATGTTCTGGCAAGTGCAGCAAAGTCCCTCCATTGTTGGAGAAAGTATCTCTGCATCCCTAACATTAATCAAACATCTAAGATTTACCAGACTTTCAAGTTATGGGGTCAGATGTGGATGGAGTCAATCATATAAAACTTCCTTGCTACGTAAGGTTAATTGTACACTACCCATAAACAATATATAAAATAAGATACAAGTACAAAAGTTTTGAAAAAAAAATGAGGGTCAATTACCCCCATTCCTTTCAAGTACAGTCAAGCCAGAGATGCTTAGCCCATGATTTTAAAAAATTTAATAATGTATATTAAAATTTAATTAATTTTTTTAATAAAATATTTATATAGTCTCCTCATAAAATGCTAAATATGATCTTGTAACTTAGTGGTTGCGTAAACTTGAATTCAAATCTCGGCAGCCACACATTATGAAACTCCAATCTAAATTTTCTAGTTTTTTCTATGGTACCTAAATTTTTGATAGAATTAACAAATACATTCCAATTAATTGTCTACTATAAGTTAAATGCAATTTGCCTTTGGAGAAGGCCTCAATAACAGTAATATTGGAGTTGGAGGCTATTAAAAAGAGATGAGGAAATGTGCTATGTAGAACACATTCATCCACCCATTTATCAATCCGAATTAATGCATACATAGTATCTAAAAAACTTTGAAAAACTCATTATGTGATCTTCTAAAATAATAATGAGAGATTGGTCTAACCTCATAAAATGTTTTGTAAGAAATGATGGATGGTACTTAATTTATAATGTTTAGGTAGCTATCGATTAGGCTTAGTCTATTTGTTAATGGTTAGAAACTCATGATATGAAGTTTTAACTATTGGTCTGCATATTGTCAATGAAGTCAGAGTAGGTCCAATGCCCATCGGACCTACTTTGGTTCGATTAGTGTGGTGACCATCCGATTTGCATCACGATTTGTGCGCTCTACATCAAAATCCGTGTGAGTCTGTATCAATTTCCGTGCGAGCAGAACTTGATGCTAATCGTACGGTGTTAGAGCTAATTGAAGTTAAAAGTAGGTCCGATGGGCCATCGGACCTACTCCTATCTAATTCTCAATTGTCATGGGATCCGTTTGTAATTTTTGAGATGTTAGGTCTGTTGCACAATTTATGAACAAGACAGGGACTAACATGCTAAATTTCTTGTTCCGAAAATCCGAAGTTCATGATCTAGGCGGCTAGCCGGCCATCCCACCCTTTATTAATTTGGTAAAATTTATTTATTATTCAGGAATCAGGAGCGTTCGTACAGTTGTGTATTTAGAAAAATAAATAAATAAAATTATAATACCCCTCAGTCCCTCTCCAAGTTGGAAAGGCGCACTAAACCACCAATACATTGACAGATTGGCTTGACAGTCTTTATAAAGTTGGCCAGTGGCCACAAAGCGACAAATTCTTTTTGTTATTTATTTCAGGGATTTCTGAATCTTCTGTGGCTAAAACTAACCTTGCCTTATGTGTGGTCATCTATAGGGTATACAAGTCTTTAGTAAACAATGGTTGGTCATTGATCAAATAGCTCAAATCGCTCAATTAATATATTATAGTACATCATGCAATTACAAAAATTCTAACTTTAAAAATTTTATAGTTATTTTAAAATTTCAATGTCATTTAATATATCTATCTACTCGTCCACATCAAGAACCACTAAATTCTTATTATTGATAGAGATTAGAAGATCGATGCTTATACGAATGGATCTTAAGGTAGTGTAGAAATACTTAGCTACCTCTATAATTTAAAAAATAGATATATATATATATATCATGTGTATAATATTTTTTAGTTTTATATAGTTCAAACCCCTCATAAAATATTAAATGTGTATTTATATTTTAGTAATTAAAAAATATACTTTATAGTTGTGGAGACTTGAAATCAAATTCTAATAACACATTTTTCATCAATGTTTATCATCTCTATCTCTACAGAATTTGCAGTATAACACAAATCTTTGTCATAAACTTAATTTTTTTCTATACTTGCTTTAGAAACACTGGAAAAATATAAACACCCCATATCAAAATCTCTGAAATAGTCTATTACAAAGATATGTACCAGAGAATCTGAACTTTCTGGCATATGAGATGGTCTGGCTTTGTCACCTAATGTCTTTTATTTAGTTCCTTGACTCTTTGTTAATACAGAACAAACAGAAAAGTACCCACTAACCCAGCATTCTAAAATAATATGGAAAATTACAGAAGGGTATAAATGGAAAGATAATATCAAAACCATATATAAAAGCACTGTGCCTCCAATTGAAAAAAAAAAAAAAAAAAAAAACTGAGAAATTGTGAATTCTAACTAATGTAGAACATGAAATCATCGAATTAAATTCGGGTGATAAATATGATTTGGAAAACAAAATATTTTTCTTGAAAGTACTAGAAATCCTAGATGAATAACTTGATAAGTTGATTCCAAGGATAAATTAAAGGAAGGAGAATGAGTGAATTCTTTTATATATGCCCCTATAAAACGTTGAAATAGAAGAGTAGTCCTGCAAGATTTGTGAGCTGCCATATCACATAACCTGGCCCCAAGACCTCTTATGAAATAGAGGAGGGATCAACTTACAACAAATTTGAGTTACAACAAAGTTACAACATTCATTTTTTTCATTTTCAAAGTCCAAATCGTCGATCCAACCGTTCAACATGATTATCTAAATAAAATGTACTTGCTGATCAAATTTTATATTTTTTTGAATTTTTTTGCTATTTATTAAGATGGGTACAAAATTCAATGGTCTAAGTATGGCTATTTTTTGTAAAATACTTAATAAATAGTAAAAAAATTCAAAAAAATATAAAATTTGATCTGCAAGTATATTTTATTTAGATGATCATGTTGAACGGTTGGATCGACGATTTGGACTTTGAAAATGAAAAAAATGAATGTTGTAACTTTGTTGTAACTCAAATTTGTTGTAAGTGGATGCCTCCTCTATGAAATATACAAGTACAAACAATTTCATTTCGTGATGGTGCAAGAGTTCAAAATTGAATGCATATATGATTTCACCTTGAAATAGCAATTAATTTCTATGAGATACATACCTTCAATTGGGTCTGTCGTCGCTTGAGCAGATGCTTTTCCTGCTTTATACAAGATTGCGAGGCTTAGAATAAGTATTATTCCCAAGCCCTTCCTCAATGGAGAGCATAGCATTAGCATCTCTCTCTATCCCTCTTCAAAATCCCCTCTTTGTCTCTCTCTCTGGAAAGCTTGCCAGCGGCTGCTGAGGTTTGAAAATAAAAATAAAAAACAGAGTTCTTTTTCGAGTGGGTACGACGTCGGAGAGAGATATTTGTGCTACTGTGCATACAAAGTTGTTACATAGGTAGAAGTCAAGGTTCTAAATAGCAGTTGAGAGTAGGCCCGATGGGCATCGGACCTACTCTCGTTCGATGAGTTTACTCACCGTTGATTTTCTTTAAGATTCATTCAAAACTCTTTAAAATTCGTGTATTTTTGTTTTAATTTTCGTGCGGGCAAAATCTTAAATTAGATCGGACGGTCATCATGCTCGTTGAACCTAAAAGTAGGTCCGATGCCCATCGGACCTACTCCGTTCTCTCTAAATAGCGATTATAGCGCTATAGTTTTTAAGGTCTGAAAAAGCTATAGCGCAACCATAGCTAGTTATTTAGAATTATTATAAAAGAAAAGTGGTTAATAGCGTTATAGCTTTTGAGATCTGAAAAAGCTATAGCGTCGTTATTACGTAACTAAGTTAGCTATTTAGAACCCTAGGTAGAACAATAGAAAAATAAAAAAATAGGTCTCATATAGGTCCGATATTTTTATTAATATCCCACAAAAAAAAAAACAAATTATCAAATCTGCCCCCACCCCAAACTTATTTTTAAATCTACCACAACCGCCCGTCGGCTGGGCGGTCCACTTTCCGGACCTGACAGCCCAGCAGCTGGGCGGTCCACTCTTCACAGCTGACCGCCCAGCTGCTGGGCGGTCCGCTATTGTTTTTTTTTTTATAAGGGTTTTATGTTTTAATTTGTTTGAATGTTTTATATTAAATTGTTGTAATGATTTGTTTGAATGTTTCATATTAAATTGTATGATATATATTTATTATATGTTGACGATTATATTTTTATAATTGACGATTATTTTTATATGTTATGTAATTGTCTAGCTTTAATATAATTGATTAGTTTTATATTAAGTTTGTTAATGTTTAAATGTTTCTAAATGGTAATCGAAATGATAAGTCTAAACAACAAAAGTAGGTAATCTAAATGGTAAGTCTAAAAATGAAACATAACAATCCAAACACAAAATATAATAATCCAAACTAAAATACTAGAAACCTATCAAACTAAAAAAAATATAAAAACCCTAACGGCGATGACGAGGGCGAGGTCCGGAGAGGTCCAACCTATCAGGTGCACGGCGCTCCCTCTGCGACGGCGGACGCCTTTGGTGAACCTCATCCACCTGCATGTCATCGTGTACGGCCTCGCGCGCCCATGGGTCCTCCCCCAGGTGTAATGCATGCTCCACATGGATCCCCGCCTGTGTACGCAACACCCACGGATCGGCCTCCCAAGTAGAAGGATACGTGGCCGGAGGCGGTGTGCCAAATATAGCAGAGGCAAAACCATCTGCAGTGTGCGTCCCACTCCCACTGGCCTCGCCGTCGTGCTGTTTGGGCTCCCATCCGCCCTCATGTGCAGTGAGGTCATCCAATGAGAAGTCAACTATGCCGGCAGCTTCATCCTGCATGTAAACAATGTTACTTTTGCTACATAGAAATAACAAATAAATTAATTAAACAATGAAGTTTTGCTACCTCAGTGAGCTGCACTGGAACTCCATACTCGTTGTAGTATGCATTCCACGCGTTGTTGTTCAACACCCATTGGTGGATCGCCCAGCCTGAGTCATCATCTGCAGAAATGAAGATAAATTAATAAGAATGATCTTTTAGAGAGACACTTAATAATGATAATTTGTATGACATATTATTACCTACAGGAGGTGGCGGCATCTCATCAGCGTATATAGGGGCTCTAGGCTGCTCCGGATCTGGTGGTGAGGCCTTTATCTTGCGCCAATTGATGTCCTCCCCAGCATCGTGCAACATACCAACGAGGCGCCCGTCCCAGCCAGAGTCCTCCACGATCGGTGCACTGTGTTGGAGCATTTGACATCCTATCGCTCTCCAACTTTTTCTCGCCATGCACACCAAGCTGTGTGCCACTCCTCTAATAGCGGTCAAAATCTGCACACAATGTATTTTCATTATTATTATTAGAATATGAATAAATAACTACAATTTTTTAAGCATGTCAGTTTCATTTAAACATACTGAACGAGCATGGATCGGGCCGAAAAGCAAGTAAGTCCTAGATCCGTCACCCGTGAGTCTCCGTCGAAGAGCATCACCATAGTCCCCTTGTAGATAAATTGTCGGCATGCCCCATCTCTGGTACCAGACTAAATATCGCAATCTCCAGGGCCCGACCGGCGTAGGGGCATCAATAGCTGAAGGCGGGGTCCATAAGTGATACCCCGGTGATACAGCACGCTGGTAATGCTCCCAGAAACGCGTGCTCCAGTCGACATTGGGCTTTGTTGTGTTTAGTGCTGCAATATAAATTAATTAGTAACGTGTATGTCTGAACAAGTAATAAAATAGATAAACAATAAGGCAGTGGGTAGTTACCTGTGCAGCTGGGTGGTCTGCTGCTCGCCCAACTCTGGAAAATCCGGGACATATACATCCAAGCCAAACTGACAGGGTACTCGATCGGGATAGTGGTACTCAACTATCCAGAAACATACGCACGGCCCCCGATAAAAATAGAGATCTCTCTGCTCTAATATCAGCCGGCACAGAAGGTTCTGTGTTCGCACAAAAGTGTATCACAAAGTTTCACTACAGCAAGCTGTAGCTTTTAACCTTGATTTAACTTCCGACTAAGATTGCAAGTGCACAATCCTGTCGTATAGTCTAGTCAGGTATCGATCCACAGGACGGTTCAAAATCAAATCTGGAACTCTACTTAAATCAATTAGGTACTAGAAGTTGGAAAAGGTTGGTTTGTTTGTTTAATTTCCTAAATTCAATCAATGACAGAAATAATTAAATTGACAGAAAGTAAATTATGGTTTTTATCAAATAGAGAAAAGTGTTTCCAGGGTTTTCGATTTCATTATCAACTCTGCCTCTCGGTACCCCATGCGACCCGCGTACTTTCATATGCGACCCGCATAGAACACGCGACCCGCGTACTCTCATACGCGGCCCGCGTGGACCTCGAGTAAATGTAGCAGTTGTCTGTTTTTGCGTTGTTCTTTAGTGTAAGGATTCATTGACCGAACCTAATGTTCCTAAACCTCAACTCTCGTTTGTTGGCTTAATAAACCTAGTATCGGAAATGCAATTTCACCTTCTTAGATTTTTAATCTAAGTTAATTGTCTGGTTTACTAAAGGTAACCACTACCTCTCGATAAGTGGAAAAGTTCACCTCTCAGTTACTTTTTGGTCTCGCCTTGCGGCTCGTAAACCTACCTCAAATACTAAGTTTGGTTGAGAGAAACATCAGGGCCAAATTACAAGAAAGATGTTATAGACATCTAACAGTAGACAATCAAGAATTATTCAATCAACTTCAACAAAGCAATTAAAATACTACTCAAACAATTAAACACTAACATTCAACACAGATTCAAACATCATGCATACAAAACAAAGTATCAAACTACATCGTAACCCTAGAAACAAAGAAAACTACTCAAGCATAGTCAAAGAGAAAGCAAAACAAATAAAGATAAAGGAGTTCATAGAAAAACTAGAAGAACGATGAAGATTCGTCGCAAAACTCTCGTTCAGCTCCTCTTTTCTTCGTCTCCCTGCCAGCCGTCTCTCCTAACCCTAGGAATTGTCCCTCAGATACAGAATGCCCACCTCAGGTGCAAGAAATCCCCTCTTATAACTTTTCTGGCCGACCTTCCTTCAATTAGCCTCTGTTTCCAATTCTGCTTCTGTTTCTGAAAAAGTCTGACGCGACCCGCGTGGGATCTGACGCGGCCCGCGTGCCTTTGGCTCAGATTGTAGATCTTCTCTCAAGCTTTCCGAAAAGTGGTCATACGCTCAAAACGGAGTTACGAGTCAAAAAGTTATGACTGTTTTAAGTTCGGGTGCTGAAATTTCAGAGTCTGACGCTACCCGCGTGGGATCTTACGCGGCCCGCGTGTAGGGCTCCAGAACTCACAATTTTCCCTGATTTCGCTCGTTTTCTGCAAAGTAAGAATGAAAACGCAGCAGTACCACATTCTATAGATATTCAATAGATATTCAATGTAAAAGACATGATTTGGTGGTTTAAAACACAGATTTTGGTACATAAATTGGTCGGATTTATAGGTCTAATAATGAGACATCATTCTGCTTGTAGAACATGCGATAGGGGTACCAGGTGATGCTCGCCTCGTGAAGCATTTGAAGCTGACCTCGGACATACGAAATCCCCACGGTCCTCCCCCTGCCCGTGTCCTCGTACGTATGGGGAGTACCCCGGACGTCTCTCGGGGTCATCTCCCGTCCATAGCCCCGCCTGAGCTGGAGGAACAGGCCGACATACCGGTATATGTGACCAGGACCACTGCTGTAGTAGAAGAAGCGGTCCGACAATCTGCTTGTTCGTCGCCTAAATTTTGGACATGCGGTGCACTTCTGGTAAATATGGAACCCTAATATTTGTAATAAAAAAATTAAAATATTTGTACAAACTTACCAGACAAGCATGACACAAGCCCCAGTATAAGTGGGCGAGGACGGCTCCACCCTAGTTCCACCTCGACGGCCGATCAATGTGCCTCAGCAGAGAAAGAACATAATCGGAACTGCGTCACCGCTGGAATCGACAAACATGACGCTGCCACATAAATCCATGACAAACGCCCTCACGTACCTGCAATATAAATTAGAGACATAAATAACTACATTTTTTGTTGAATCCATAACATATTTTAATTTGCAACAGTTTGTGAGTACCTCAGAACGGTCCGTTCGTCACGTGTATCGGGGGTGATCCTACACCGGTGGAAGTGACTGCGGAGCGCCGCAAGACTAATGCAATATTTGGAATACCGGTACTCCTCCTCCTCCTCTCCTTTCTTCTTCTTCTTCTGCAAGTCCGTCGGAACGGCCCCCAGCAGCTCCGGTATCATGTCCATCAGGTCCGGATGGTCTGAGACACCGCCGATGGGGTCGCCATCTATCCGTAAACCCCATAAGGCGCTGACGTCACCTAGTGTGACTGTCATCTCTCCAACCGGAAGGTGAAATGTATGCGTCTCCGGTCGCCATCTCTCCACCAGACCGCAAACGAGAGCCTGGTCAATATCACAGTGAGGCATGGTGGCCAACTGATACAACCCGAGATGCATGATGCACTGCTCCATCAACGGGTGACGGACGTATGGTATCTCAGGGGTGCGATGCCTCACTGTCAACATCGTCGTGTCCTGCATTTTACAATGATTTCAATATAAACATCTAATTATCTGTAATATTAAATAATGCTATTTAAATTAGGAATACAAATCCAACGTACCTCCATAGATGCAAGTGAGACACGGTGCCTGACATGTGGGGTCCACAGAAGAGGACTAAATGTGTCCGGATGGTGAGGGGATAATCTCCAAAGGAAGCATCTGCACCGGACGTCTCTGCACCGGATGCCGCTGCACCTGATACCGCTGCACCTGATGCCTCTGCACCGGAATCCTCTGCACCGTGATCATGTGAACTCTCCCCCGTCTCCAGAGGGGCATCCCATGCACGTCCCCGTCTAGTTCTGACCATACTACATTTCAATAAACAAAAGATTCTATCTTATAAATCCTGATTTATAAACCCTAACTTATAAACTCCAATTTTGTCAACCATGAATTCTAATTTAACAATTCAACCCTAAACCCTAATTTAACAATTCAACCCTAAATCCTAATTTAACCGTTCAACCCTAATTTAACAATTCAATCCAAATTTAACAAATTCAACCCTAAACCCAAATTTAACAATTCAACCCAAATTTAACAATTCAACTCTAATTTAACAATTCAACCCTAAACCCAAATTTAACAATTCAACCATAAACCCTAATTTAACAAATTCAACCCTAAACCCAAATTTAACAATTCAACCCTAAACCCTAATTTAACAATTCAACCCTAAACCCTAATTTAACCGTTCAACTCTAATTTAACAATTCAACCCTAAACCCTAATTTAACAAATTCAACCCTAATTTAACAATTCAACCCTAAACCCTAATTTAACCGTTCAACCCTAATTTAACAATTCAACCCAAATTTAACAATTCAACCCTAATTTAACAAATTCAACCCTAAACCCAAATTTAACAATTCAACTCAAATTTAACAATTCAACCCTAATTTAACAATTCAACCCTAAACCCTAATTTAACAATTCAACCCTAATTTAACAATTCAACCCTAATTTAAAGAATTCAACCCTAATTTAACAATTCAACCCTAAACTTGGAAACCCTAATTTTGAATAATTCAATAGTGTCGGGAAAATCAACAACCCGCACAAGATAATTAACAATTCAATTCTACCAATCGTTCCAATGCCAACACGAGATACAAAATATAAATTAAAAAAAATATTTAGAGACTTACTCGAAAATAATCGGATTGTCGCCGAGATGGTCGAAAATTAGGGTTCGGGTGAGAGAGAGAGAGAGGAAGAGGGAGAGGAAGATAGAGAGAGAGAATGGCAGATTTGAAGAGAGAGAGGAAGAGAGGGAGAGAGAGAGAGAGAGAGAGAGAGAGAGAGAGAGAGAGAGAGAGAGAGAGAGAGAGAGGAAGAGAGGGAGAAAGAGACTTGGTAGTGAGAGAGGGACCACTGGTGGAGGTTTTCGGGCTGCGGGGCGGCGGAGCTGCGGGGCGGCGGGGCGGCGGGGAGGCAGAGAAGAAAAGAGAGAGAAGAGAGCGGTCTCGGGGGGGGGTAGGACCGTTTATAAAAAAAAAATAATAGCGGACCGCCCAGCAGCTGGGCGGTCAGCTATGAAGAGTGGACCGCCCAGCTGCTGGGCGGTCAGGTCCGGAAAGTGGACCGCCCAGCAGACAGGCAGTTGGGGTAGATTTAAAAATAAGTTTGGGGTTGGGGCAGATTTGATAATTTGTTTTTTTTTTGGGGTATTAATAAAAATATCGGCGTATAGGTCGTCCTTGAGTAGTAAAGTATCTCTGCATCTTTCCTTTGTATTATAGAGAAAACATAAATGAAAGGATGGAGTTTTTGCATTTGCATTTGGATTGAATATAACTTGTGTTTGATAAATGAAGTAAAATTTAAGCAAAGTTACGTTAAATCAGTTTAAAATATGGAAGTTTGATAATAGTGAAGTAGATGTTGTATTAAATAACAAGATTATTTTTTTGTATTAAAAATAAAATTGTAGATATGATATATATATTTTATACACATTATGCATTAAATTTTGTATAATTTGAAAATTATTTGGTCACTGGTTAAATGTCGGCCAAATTGAACTGTGAATTTTTTAAATTGCTTGATAAACTAATTGATTTTAAATTGCATCAAATTTGATTTAATGTACAATTTATTTAAACTATAAAAAAAGATATCTGGAATTATATTTCAATTAGTCTGATAATTTTGTTAGTCATTACAGTTCTTAAAAATATATATATGTTGTCAATATAACATATTTTATAAGTTACAGCAGAAGTTTAAAAAGCTTGAGGATCGTTAAGGATTTCTCTCACCCAAATTTGCACAGGAGCGAGGTTTCAAGTGTTTGATCCGACTGGTGGCTCATGAGAAGCAGCAAAAATTTGAAAATGGATAGTGTACCCATAAAATTTTTTGAAATAGCCAATTTTCGCATGAAAACGCTTTAGTATCCAATATCTCTGATAGGGTCATGTTTCAAGGACCCTCACGGATCTCTCGCATGCCATGAATAGATCGGGATTCGGACCCCTCTCAAGGGCCAACCCGAGATCAATATGAAAAGCCTGGGGTCCGTTAGCGATTAAGCCCAGTAAGGCCCCATAAGGCCTTGTCCAACGAGAGTCCAGCCCGGACTTGTCTTACAGTCACCACCCTCGTGTCCGTACAGAGCGGCTGTGATTTAGTGACCACCAAATTATACGGACGTCACCGCTCTTATGCGAGGATAACCGCCTTTATGCGAGCATAACCGTTCCTATGCGATCTCCCTTAACCGCTCTGACAACGCGGAATAACGGTTAGGGGACAACCTATTTAAGGCAAAACGCCCCATTAAGCAAGGGTCGAACTTTTGCTTGAACAAGCAAGATATCATACAAGCTAGAGTCAGAATATCTCCTAACCCTTCCCACTTCGAGAATCAATCTCGCTAACCTCGGCTTGCCTTCTTGAGACAGGACGAGCCCAATCCAACTACCTTTCTCACAAACAGCCTACTCTCCCCAGATAGGACGGGCGTATCAACCACCATGGGACCACTCTTTGCTCGCTTGCCTAAAACAACTAGATGGCTTCCCTTCAGCGAGACGAACAGAGACAAGAGTCGAGTGCTAGCTCTCCCATTACACCTCGGGGAATCAACAATAACCTCCAATAGGAGAATAACATTCGATCTCCTCTAAGCATGCCGCAAGGTGTGCATGTGGGAATGCCAACTGGGGAAACTTCTCCGGAGAACCATGTTCATCTCGGAGCGTTACTCCCTGGTTCGGCAACCCGACGCCGTGGTCTGACTCAAAATGCGGCAGCTCGGCTCTTCATTGCCGAGCAAACTCACTTGGTTGGTCAGTACTGATCACCTGTTATGTCGCACCTGACTCCGCAAGTGTATTCGTATTACCACTATGCTTACCCCTACTCACCGTATGATTACCCGTACCCGTAGTATGCATATTATACTCCTCCAGGACATCTTGCCCAGGGAGGGGATCCGAGAGAAGGCGAAAATGGCTAAATGCCGAGCGTGTTTTCAATGGTTCCACACCTCATATGAGGACGACGTAATAAGAGAAGGCAGTTCCAACATCCGATTTAGTTTTTGGAAATGCACAAAGTGTAGACCGGACATTTCTGAAGAGAATCAGATAGACACCGCAACTTCGGCTGAAATCGAGGTCGATGCACACTTCGAAGATACTGATAACGAGATCATGGATTAACAAACCTCGTCTTATTTAATTTACCTATTCTCGCATTCGCTTTTCCATACACTACTACAGAAAAAGAGATTGCACACGGACATTAATGGAAGAGCTACACGGATTTCCTGCCGTGTTTAAAGCCAGGGTGTATGAATAGGTCAGAAACTACACACGGATATTTAACTGTGTGTGATTATAATGATTTCTACACGGATATCCCCTAATTAACCGTGTACAAAGACCTGCCAGTGTCGCTCTCCAAGTTACCGAGCTACACGGATATCCCCTAATTAACCGTGTACGTTTACTCTTTCTACACGGCTTTGTATTAAAAGTCCGTGTAGCTATCTTAGCTATTATACACGGACGTTTGGTAAATATCCGTGTACAAATAATTGAAGATTTTGTTGTATTTCGCCTCCAGCAAGGCTATCATACACAGATTTTTCTAAAATATCCGTGTATGATTACTATTGCACACGGATTTGTATTAAATGTCCGTGTAGCTCTCTTAGCTACACGGACATTTGTTAAATATCCGTGTGCAATAGCTAATTTTTTTTTTGTTTTTTCTATCGTACACGGACGATTGTGAAATATCCGTGTATAATAGCTAATTTTTTTTTTTTGTATATTTTGTTTTTGGGCTAGCCTCCAGCTTTGCTAGCCAATTTTTTGCGACAGAAATTATACAAAATTCCATATAGCAATAAATTCATTCGAAACAGATTAATTAGCAAGAAATTCATATACTAAATTTATACCGCAATAAACAATCAGTCACAGAACAATTACTTTTATGCCCAAATTTCAAACAATTATTTTGTACCAGTAAACTTTAAATGATTGTAAAGAAAGTTCGAAAAGACAGTAAATGATAGGAAAAAGCTCAGTTTGAAAACAGTAAATGATGCACGAAAAGACCCTAAAAACTCTGAGATTGTAAAGAAAGTTCGAAAACTCTATATCCGACGGTTGGATCGGGCTGAAAAGTAAGTTAGCTTGGTTTTGGGGCTGTGGAGCTCATGTCAAAATTTCAGCCCGATCCGACGGACGGATCAAAAGCTATGCCCTTTTTTTGTGAAGCATGCGCAGGACTTGGTTAAACATCATGAGTAAAGCATAGAACAGATCAATTGCAATCATAGGAAATTAATATGAAGTACATACCGCTTATTATATATCTCAGATCTCAGCTGCTGGCCTCAATCAATTCGCAGAAATCTGATAGGAAAAAGCTCAGTTCAGAGAGATGTACTAAAAGACTTGATCAATATGAAGTTAAAAGACTTGATCAATATGAAGTACATACCGCTTATTATCTCAGATCTCAGCTGCTGGCCTCGATCAATTTGCAGAAATCTGATAGGAAAAAGCTCAGTTCAGAGAGATGTACTAAAAGACTTGATCAAAACGGCGCTGGAAGGGGAAGACATTAAAACCCTACACTTTTATACACGGCTAAAGTTATAAATCCGTGTAGCTCTCCAACTAAACATACACGGCTATTTAGTTATAAATCCGTATACAATTCTACTATTTCTACACGGATATATTATCAAAAATCCGTGTGTATATTCCTACACGGCTTTGTATTAAAAGTCCGTGTAGCTCTCTCAATTATTTGCACACGGACCTCTTTACACACGGATTTTTGGTTTCTAATAAACCGTGTAGCTCTCTCTAATAATTCTACACTGATTATTAACTAATTATCCGTGTAGAAATCGTGCAGATCTTTTGAACAAGTAAAAAATCATATTTTGTACACTGTTTTTAATAAAATTGTCAAATCCGTGTACAATGTGCAGTGTACAATGACTATTTTTGTAGTAGTGATATTATGTTTAGGTCTTATGGAGTTTATGGAGACAGAGAAACGAGGCCATCTTCAGAAACAAAAAAATACCTCCTTGGCTGTTGGCACAAAGGGCATTGGAAGATATGAAATTACGGTTTTGATTATGTGGGAGAGCAGTGACGCAATGTAATGGGGGAAGTAATGACACAATAAGGAGGACACTATTTATTTCATAAATACAAAACATAGTGTAATCAGCTGTAGGGCATGTAGTTGTAAACAAATCTATTAATATATCTTTGGTAGTCCCTACCAATTAAGTTTTCAAAAAAAAAAAAAAACAAGCAAGCGGTCGGTGAAATGAAAATAGAATATATGAGAGGATACAGATAAGTTTAATAAACAAACGTCACATCTCTATTTTATTAAATTGAGCTGCTAATTTTTCTCTAAGGCCTACGGCCCAATTTTCATAAAAATAATAATAATAACATTGGAGACTTCAATTGATTAAGGGGTCTACCATACCTAAATATAAATATGCTATAAATTAAACTTTAATCTTCAAGGAACTTCAAAGTTTATAAATTTCCAATTTCATAATTCGGGGATCCAAAAGAATTTAGTTTATAACTTTTGCCAATTTCATTATTCTCATTTTAATGTTTTTGCTCAATTCAATTATTATGAAATTTTAATCAATTGGTCAGAAATATATATATATATATATATATATATATATATATATATATATGAGGAGGGATCCACTTACAACAAATTTGAGTTACAACAAAGTTACAACATTCATTTTTTTCATTTCCAAAGTGCAAATCGTCGATCCAACCGTTCAACATGATCTCCACAATAAAATGTACTTGCAGATCAAATTTTACATTTTTTTGAATTTTTTTACTATTTATTAAGTATTTTACAAAAAATAGCCATACTTAGACCATTGAATTTTGTACCCATCTTAATAAATAGTAAAAAAATTCAAAAAAATATAAAATTTGATCTGCAGGTACATTTTATTTAGATGATCATGTTGAACGGTTTGGATCGACGATTTGGACTTTGAAAATGAAAAAAATGAATGTTGTAACTTTGTTGTAACTCAAATTTGTTGTAAGTGGATCCCTCCTCTATATATATATATATATATATATTTTATTTATGATGTATCTGTATCATATATATATATAGGTTGCTAATTTCTCAATTGCTCAATCATTCTATATACATTTGTAGTATATAACTTTCCTATATTCAATATGTTAAAATTTTCAAATTCATATCAGTCAAACAGATTATAAAAATGATTTTATAGTAATTCACTTCGTGTAACTTTGTTCGGAATTATACTACTTGTTCTTTAAATGTAACATATTTCACAGAAAAATACATTCAGATATTTTGTATTCTATTTTCATTTATTAATCTCATGGATGCATTTTGCATAATGTTACAAAAATCAACGAATCTCAATAATCTCAAGCATCACTAAATTGAAACGAGTTGTGTTCTGTGTAATATTGTGTAGCATACAATACCGAGTATGATATCCGGTTTTCAAATTTTCATACCGATTATTATTCTCGATGGAAATGATTTTTAAAAAAATTATAATCACATTAATCTCGTAAATTTTTAAGATTTAGTGATGTTTTTTAAAAAAAAAAATTTCTCTTTACAAGATAGCCACAAAAGTAAACCACTATCAATTCAAATTAGCTTGTGCTTCTTTGACCAGCAAATAAAATTTTTGTAGGAGAAAAATCATCAAAATATATGAAATTAGTTGTGGCACATTACGTAGGACAAAAATTAAAAATTTATACTATATCTTCTTAAATTTATGTAAATATAAATACTCACTAATTTATTTTATAAAATTAAATGACAGTACACTCGTTTAATTAACTGTTCCAATTTCAGTTTTCTGGTTCCTCGTTGCCTACAAACACATTGGAATTAAAATATCGTATCTATCAGAACTCAAAGACTTGCAAGTTGCAACAAGCAAACAATCATAATTTAAGAGACGCTAGTGATAAGCACAACGAACTCCGTAATTCAGATTCAGATTCCAGACGCCTCTTCAACCGATTTTTTTATTAATACCCTAAAAAAAAAATTACTGAATTTACCCTCGGTTTCGAAATATTTCGAAAAATACCCTGAACACCTCTCCGTTGGACAGTTTGTTTCCATACCTGACCGCCCCACAGTTTTTTTTTTTTCAATATTTTTATAGCAAACCACTCCAGTTGGCTATGTTTTTTTTAGAGAGATTATTTAGTATGTATAGAATGATTGTCTCACTGTTTCTATGATTTCTATTTTTTTTCTCTTTTTTTGGATACTCTTATTGATTTTGGTCTATATTGGTCTCACAGTAAATCTAATACAATTTGAATCCAAAATCCATTAAGAATAAGTAAATTAATAAATATTATTTGAGTTATTGCAAAGCTAAATGAGAAACATTTTTCTTTCAGACGGATGTTTATAAATACTCCAACAATTTCGATATGTGTCTTTTTTTTATAATGCATATGTATCAATTTTTTTGTAAGTCATTTCTCTCATTTCTAAAGCACATGTATGTTGTACATGTATTTATCTAAAACATCTCTTGTAAAGGGATAAAACGGCACTCGAGTGTCCGATTTCAGCAAATGATCACTTTTCGGAAAGCTTGCGAGAATATGCATGTTACGCCATTTTTCAAATTTTAGAATTGCAAAAAAAAACTAAGGAAAGAGCCTCAAAACTTGAGTTGAAGTTTTCAATTAAATTTTTCATTTCTAATTTTCGATATAAGTAACTCAGTAAATTGCTTATATTATGAACTTGTAGAATATCAATTTTTAATATTTTTGGAATTTTTTTATTATATATTTTATGATTTATGAAAGATGGCACAAAATGACTTAAAAATAAAAGAAAATTGTCAATATTTTATGAAAGATAACAAGAGTATATTTTCTTGGTACATGGGTTCTATACAATATCTAAAGTTCAGCTCTAGTTTCACACATATATATTTTATTTATCATATATTCTATTTACAAAATCTAAGAATATGAGTATTCAAAAAGAGAGAAAAAAAGAAAAAAAAATCATAAAAGCAGTGAGACCAAATTACTGTTAGTGTCTAATTTAAAAACATTTATTCTATACACACTAAACATCTCTAATATATACATATGAGTGACGCTATGGTGCTATGCATAGCACGGATGGGGTCCGTGCTACGGCTCAAAATTTTACTTTTCAAAATCGTAACGGTCGATCCGAACCGTTTAACATGATTATAAAATGAATATGTACTTGCAAACCAAATTTTACATTTTTCCAAATTTTTTTACTATTTTTTTGGATATGCTGTTTTTGGATGGTCCACAATGTTCAAATCAAGTGATTTTCGAAAAAATAGTAAAAAAATTCGGAAAAATGTAAAATTTGGTTTGCAAGTACATATTCATTTTATAATCATCTTGAACGGTTCGGATCGACCGTTACGATTTTGAAAAGTCAAATTTTGAGCCGTAGCACGGACCCCATCCGTGCTATGCATAGCACCATAGCCTCACTCCAAATATATATAACAAACCGCCCCACTGTGGGGCGGTCAGGTATGGAAGCAAACCACCCGACAGTGGGACAGTCAAGGCGTTTTTTGAAATATTTGAAAACCGACGGTATATTTATTATTTTTTTATTTTTGGAGGGTATTTAAAAAGAAATTGATAATTCATTTTATACAGGAACCCGATCCAATACCCAGCTCGGGCCGGCCTATAGATCTGACTTGTGGGCCATTCGGATGTCTAATTCTGAGAAATATATTATTTTGTTAATCTTTACATATTCGCATACTATAACTCTGACGTACTATTATTAATCAAAATTAAGCAAATTTACAATTGGGAAGTCAGAACTGACTTCAAAACAAATGTCTGCTCCAAGTTTGAGGGTTCAACGGTAAAAGATATAGCAACTCCTTATCCATTTTAAAGACACTATCACGTGGGATTTCTGTTTCAAAGTTCAAACCACATGCAATTCACACGATTCAATGTGTTATTAAATTATAAAATCTTGGTTCAATATATGACTGCTTTCCTCAGTAACAGGAAAATGGAAATAGATACGAAGCATCATAGAATCTTCCTTTGCCACCCAAACACAAATATTAATTTCAGATTGTCTCCATTCATTCCAAAACAGGAAATATCCATTAGTTGGTTTCTCTCATCACGGAGAGATATTTTAGAGTGGGAAAAACGTGCCGTGCCGTGACTAACATGCCGTGACTTTGGTCTCGTGCCGTGCCGTGTCGTGACCAAGTTAATTTTTCACGTGCCGTGCCGTGACCAAAATGTCAAGGGGTGGTCACGACACGCGAATGGTCACGCCAAGTGAGTCACGCCGTGCCTAAACGTGCCGTGACCATACGTGACTCGCGTGACTCGCATGACCATTTAATCATGATTTATGTTAGTTTATTCAAGATTTACCACTAGAACAATATCTAATGGTCCTAATTACACGTGACTCGCGTGACTACGTGTCGTGCCGTGACTAAATCTTTCACGTGCCGTACCGTGCCAAAGTTTCAAAAGATGATGACGGCACGCGAATGGTCACGGCACGGGACACGCGAGTCATGGCACGCGAATGACACACGTGCCGTGCCGTTCCGTGACGGAGCCGGCTCCGCCGTGCCATGTTTCCCACTCTAGATATTTCTATAATATAATGATAGATAGCAAATATATTGATAGGTTTAATTTATATATATGTTCGATCAGGTTTTCATCACGTAATAGCACCAATTATCATGTATTTTAGTATAATTTAGGATTAAATACCCCTAGAATCAAGTTACTGCATTTGTCTATGTGAAATTCGCAGGAAAACAAGAAAAAGGACCAAAGTGCGGACGCACTGAACTTTAGTGCGGCCGCACTAAGCACTTGGAAGAAAAATCCAAGGTCCAGCAAGCTCCAGAAGAAATGTCCGAGAGGAGTGCGGACGCACTAAACATTGGTGCGGACGCATTTCCTATTTAGCCGAATTTTTGTGAAGAAATCCAGCAACTTAGAAGGAAAATGCGACCAGAGTGCGACCGCAGGGAACCCGCATTTTCTACTTAGAGAAATTTCCACTCCTGAGCCAAAGAAGAACAGAAAAGTCCGAGAGTAATGCGGACGCACTGGGAAGCAGTGCGGACGCACTCAACACTTAGAGTGGAATTCAGAACAAAAAATGAAGCGCGTGCGACCGCAGTGCGGGCGCACTTGGGCCGCATTCAGCCTAAAAACTGCCATTTTGAGGATTTTCTATTTTCGGCGCATCAGACCACGTCCCAAAAGGTGGAAAATAGAAGGTGGAAACGTGGGGACACGTTGTGACAGATTTAGAGTGATTCCCCACGTCCATATGCTCCAGATCCATTATAAAATGAAAGGAATTTCATCTCCATGGGATCACCATTAAAAGAGAGAAATTCACGAGATAGAGCGTCAACCACAGGAGCGAATCAAGAGAAAGGAAGGCGAATTCTCACAGCAATTGCAAGGAAGACTAAGGTTTTGATTAGGGAAAGGGTGTATTCTATTTCTCTAGTTAGTTTCTCTTTGTCTTTACTTATTTTGTACTTGAATTCATGATGAATACTTGCATCTCCATGAGAGGCTAGTTTCTCTCTAGGGGTTTAGGTCATGTAGCATGAACTTGTTTAATTCTATTTTACTCGGATTTTAGTTTTTATTATGATTGTTTGATTTGATGTTAATTTCCATGATTTATCATTTGTGATGTTCCATGATTTACGACTTGACTTGTAGCGTCCCGCTTTGATCATTTAGACCCAAAGTAGATTAGGATCATATAGGATAGTGCAACTTGTTGTGCTTGACTTGTAGCGTCCCGCTTAAGTCTTCTTGATTAAAAGTAGATTAGGATCATATATGATAGTATAAATTGTGATTGCAAATACCTTGGGATTTGAATATTGAAGCGACCGAACTCTATTATTCAAATCTGGAAATATAGAAATTAAGATTAGGGTGTGGCGAAGGACTTAGCGGTGAAGCCAAAACTTGATTGGGACACCTTAGAACAAATATCGATATATACACTTGAAGCACGTGATTAAATATCCCTCTAGGTTAGTGACAGCCCTAGAATTCGAGGCACATTAATCCGTCCACCCAAGGTATTTGTATTAATATTTGTTCCAAAGGCTAACTTAGGTTAGAAACCCCGTCATAATCAAACATGAATTTAAACAAACCGAGTAGATAGAATTAGCAAGGGATTGTGGACCGAATACCCCTAGACTTCTCAAACTTGATTGTCACCCGATTTTATTGCTTTTTGTCACGAACTTTTAATTACTTTAATTTTCCTTCAAACAACGATTTTACACAAAACCCCCCCACTTTACTTTTATTGCTCAGTTTTAAAAGTAGTTTTCTTTATTAAAAATTAGTGTTTCCCTCTCTCCCTGCGGATCGACACCTAAATACTACAATCGATAGGTTGTGCGCTTGCAACTAACCTATTCTTTGAGTACGAAGGTTTATAAATTTTAAAGACAAAAATAGTACCAAATCATTATATCTAAAATACTCAACATATATCAATAGATAAATCTCATATTTATTCAACATTTAGTACGGAACGCATTTCTGGTGATTACCTTGTGCCTGAATCTAGAAGACAAGCAGCAGTCATAGCAGGTGAATTGCCTTCTAATTATTTATATATATATTGGTCTCTTTCGCGCATTGATTATTAGATTCGGCAGTCGGCACTGTCTGTCTATATTTTTCTTTGTTTCATTAGCTGGCACTAGTAGAAAAAAAAAACTGAAAATAGTGACAATTAATATTAGTTCAAAACATTTCGACGAATTAACTAATTAAAGTGCCTTCTTTTTTAACACATATTTTTAAAAATATTATTGACTGATGTGGAATAGAACTGTAAATAATGGATAAGCTAGTTCTGTAACTTTTTATTGTTTCATAAAATTTATTGAATTTTTTTTAGTAAAAGTTGGAGATCAAACTACTAAATTATTTAATATTCACAGAGGATTTTTTCCATCCAGATTTCAAACCTACGATCTCTCACACGGAAGACATTACCTATGCCATTAAATCAAATGTTAGTTCTCATAAAAAAATTACTGAATTAGACTAGCTTTTCATGCTAAAATTACTCCAAAAAACATACAAATGAAAAAAATGTAAAGCAAATTAATTTTGAATTGCTTTCATGAACTTCATCATTTATTTATCTTTAAATGTCTAATCTGAACATCACCGTCAATTTAAATAATTTATTTATAAGTAATAAGTCCATCTTAAATTTCATTCTCACAAAGGGAGAATATTTAACCAATGTAAAAGTAATTTGAGCCTTCAAGTATCAGAATTTCTTATTTTGGTCCTCCAAATATTTATAGTTCACTATTTGTTCCTAATTTTTTATGAGAAATAATCCAATGCTAATAGTCATTGATGTCAAACGGTGACAACTTTTATGCATGCTAAAATTAATAAATTTAAATGGTTAAAAGATATTTTATATTATTTCAATTATATGTATATACAAAAAAATTATAGGATTTTGACCATGTTAAGATAGTCATCAAGAGAGGAGATTAATTAGTCACCAAAATAAGGTATGTTGATTTCGTTTAGTTCTTGATGCATCCCGAAATAAAAGTCCAATGATGTAATTTGAGTGAGTCAATGATACTATGCATAGCATAATTAGGTCCGTAATACAGATCAATATTTATATATCAATATTTTCATTTTTGTCACACCCCTAATCCGGATGTGCGACAAGTCCTATCGCGTCTATTTACCATTCAATATACATAACATAAGACATGGATCTTTTTATGCATCGCCAATAGCATCCATTATTTTTACCACATCCCAATATATTTACAAGAATTATCTGACCATTTATAGTGAATGATGCTAGAGAAATACTCTTTGCACCATGTCAGATAAAATAATTCCAAATTCCATGGCCCTGCTGTCAATTATTATTCCAAAAGCGTTTCTCGGTCTTTGTCTAACAAACCTGTGAATCCCACAAGGGGAAGCGGGTGAGAAATAATAAATTATTCCTCAGTGCTAATTGTCACTCAGGTTATTTGATTCGAAGGAAATTCATATTCATAATGAAATCTCCGCACGAGAAACTAACAGTTCATTTCATAATGACGAATGCAAATGCTCAATAACAATATCCAATTGAACAATAAAAATTACATAAATCAATCAGAACTCAAAGGATCTTATCAGAATAAATGATTTGAGTCAAAATATTTTAAACCATAAAGTCTGGTAACGTTTGGTTTCTTAACTTTACAATTTCTAGTCTGGTAACACTAACAGATACAATAACATATATATGTCGTGTTATGACTTATACTGTTCTAACTATTCTGATACTTTGTTAACAGAAATATTACATAATCAATATCTCAATACTGTCATTATCGGAAAGAAAAGCAATGATAAGACAGTTCTAACTATCCTGAAATTAGTTAACAGAAACAATACGAAATCAATATCACAATACTGTCATTATTGGAAAGAAAATCATTGATAAGACAGTTACCACAATTCATTAGTCTTACAGTCACAATTCATATTTATTCAATATCTCTTACCCAACCGGTACTGGGTTCAGTTGGGGCCATTCACTATATGCGCATAAGGGTCATGGAGTAAAGTCTAGTAGCTAGCTAGACTTTACAATATATTAATCATTTTTCTCCACTATATATATGGAGGTTCAAGGATTATAGTATTCAATATTCAATCAATTCAATCACTGTGGTCTCAATCAATCATTTGCAATAAGAATCAATCAATCGATAAATAATATCAACATGACAGTCAACATACTTACCTGTAATTAGTTTCAATTGTATTGGGCTATGCATATGATGCAACAGTTCAATCAATACAGTCAATCAAATATTTAAAATGCACAGCGAGTTACGATTTAATTTCTAGTCATGAATCTCAGACTAATCCAATAACCCCGCACCTGTTAACGACGGGCAAGATATAAATTGATGTCGAGTTCATTATCCTCCTAACGTATCAGATGCGCTTGTTTCATTTAGATTTGCCGAGCGAGTTTGTACCTATATCTTAGAGTTACGAGTATAGATCAGTAATTTGTCACTTAAACATTTCAATATGTATTCTTTCAACGAAAAATCACATCTCCAAGAATTCCAACATAAAAGGAACTTAACGGGATCGTCAATAGCTTAGATAGGTATAATGTCAAGGGCATAGAGATTTATAAGGAATTATAAACTTTATCAGACTCATATCAATAACACACTAGTATATGTTAGTACACTAATTCATATTGACGTTATATAACCTTGACTATGTTATTCCATCCAATAATATGTCTTAAACACCAAACCTATATGTGATATAAACTTCTTCATAAAACCCACATTTTATACTTAAACTCATGTTTCAACCCGATATATATATATACACACACACACACATTGAAATGAAAAGTTAATATACATATATAGTTTTATGAAAGATACTACATATACACATTTACACCCAACAATACCTTTCAATATTCATAGAATACTTATATACATTAGAATCCTTAAAATGTCTTTTAAGATATTGTACTGTTATTGAATTGCTATATGAGGATATCAATTTTAGGTTGGGTATAAACTATTAACGAGTCCGACTACTATAACACTAGTGCCATTTCAAACTAAATAACACCACATCTTAAATTATTGGATCTACTTTAATATTCGTGTACAAGATAGGGCTGGAATGACACTAGTGTCTTGCACGAATATTAAAGTAGATCCAATGATTTAAGATGTGGTGTTATTTAGTTTGAAATGACACTAGTGTTATAGTAGCTGGACTCACTATTAACTTTAGAGTTAAATAAAATTAATTACTTTAAAGCCTGTATTGGTACATACCCGTACCAGTTTGGACAGAATTTTGTATATGGACCTATGTATTTTCTTTTTAAAAGAATCATTTTAGAAATGTCCAATATAATCCCACCAACATCAATCTAGTACAATAAATAAAATTTTGTTTACAATTCATGCTTGCATAAGAGTTTAGAACAAAATCCTGAATCCAATATGCTTTCCTTCGTGATTTGCCAAAAAAAAAACCCTCAAAAATCAAATTTTCTCATATATTGACATTTGAAACATGCATATGCTACTATTCACAGAGTCTTACATGTATATGGGTTCAAATGCCTCCATTTTTCAATTCTCCACCATGCCTCCATTTTTAAAAACTTTAATAACTCAAAATTTAAAACTAAAAAATCAAAATAAAACCGTTGGATATGATCTATATCATTTTATCTATGCACGTGTGAAAAATTTGACATTTCAATTTTGTTTTGGTTGTCATCAAGAGCTTGTAAAAAATGTACTAATATGGATAATTTCTAGACGTTGATTTTTTAACTTATTGATTCACATAAAAACAAAATCAAAATGTGATAATTTTTTATGAGCACATAGATAAAATAATGTAGATCATATCCAACGGTTTTATTTTGACTTTTAAGTTTTAAATTTTGAGTTATTAAAGTTTTTAAAATGGAGACATGGTGGAGGCACAAAAAATGGAGGCATTTGAACCCTCCTCATACTTTATACACATATAGTAGATAGTATAGGGTGTAAACGGATCGGTTATTATCTGTTCGGATCCGGATCCGATTTTTTACGGATACTGATATTCGGATATGGATAATTTGCGGATACGGATATTACTTATTGGGATACGGATACAGATATGGTTTCAATTTTTGAAAGCGGATACGGATACGGATACGGATATTATCCGTATCCGTAACTTTTAATTTAACGGATATCCGTGTAACTTTAATTTAACGGAAGAAGATGGATCAAAATTCTTTCGATATGAAAATATTATCTCATTCCATAAAAGATAAATTCCCTAACTATATGTACTCAAAAATATCTAAGGCTCTGCACACACTAAACATTTCTTTAGCAACGAGCATGCTTGGTATTTTACCGATGTCTGAGAAACTCTTCCTCTAGGTTTGAACCAGTGCCTATTATTACTTTTCTAGGTATGCAATGCCATTCACTTTCTTTGTTGGGGTGAATCATGACGGTCAATCCATTCTACTGATAATAGCGATTGATGTGTTAACAAAATATCATTAAACTATCTCTTTTATTTTAGAATTATATATGTTTAGAGAGAATATCTTTTGTGTTGGTATATTTTAATTAGAATTATAGTTATGTTGGTGAATTTTAGTTAATTAGATGTGATCGGTGAATTGGTGAATTTTAGTTATGGCTATACATATTTTTTAATGGCATAACATATATATTTTGAATTAAGAATCTGAATTATATCCGTATTCGTATTCGAAAAATATTCGATCAGTATCCGTATTCATTTAATATGCGATCCGTATCCGTATCTGTATCCGTATCCAATATATTTGATCCGTATCTGTATCCGAAAAAAAATACAGATACGGATATGGCTTTAGCACTATCCGATCCGTATTCGATCCATTTGCACCCCTAGATAGTATCCATAATCCCATATAGACAACTAGAACATTATAAATTTTCTTAAATTAATCTTTACTTAAGTTACAAAAAAAAAACAAGTTAAGCCATTCATGGATCTATTTTCAAGAACTCAATTTAAACACAAGATTTAGATTTTCACATACCATGAGTCTCACAAAACGAGAATAAGGAAACATCACCGTTTGCTAAGTCTCATAAACTTTTTGTTTGTTCCTTATTTTCCTTCACGTGTGAAATAGGGATAAGGCCCATAAAGAAAGTAAGGGTGAAGCATCCTATACAGACCACGTGGCCTTATTGCCACGTTGGTGGTTCTTTTCTTTTTCTTTTTCGTTAAGTTTGCATTTTCATTTATTTAACCTTCCACTTCTCTATTTTTGTAAATCAGTCCAAAATTAATTAAAAGAAGACCGAATCACATTACAAGATTTTAAATATCATGTATCTTATAAAATTTCTATTTATTAAGTATTTTACAAAACTAGTCAAATTCAGACCATTGAATTTTGTACCTATCTTAATAAATAGTAAAAATTCAAAACAAATGTAAAATTTGACCTCCAAGTACATTTTAATATGGAGATAATGTTGAACTGTCGGATCGACTGTTTGAACTTTGAAAATGAAAATATGCTCATTTTACAAATATGTCCTTAGGTGCATAGAAGAATTTGCCTAAAAACAAATGCCACTTGTTATTTGAATGTAACATATTTGACTGAAAAATATATCCAAACATTTTGTACTTTATTTTCAGATATTAATCTCATATACGTATTTTGCGTAATGTTACAGTTTTCAAAATTCTAATGGTCGATCCGAACCGTTCAACATGATCCCCATATGAATATGTACTTGAAGACCAAATTTTATTTTTTTTATATTTTTTTTACTATTTTAAAGATAGATAGAAAATCACTGTTTTTGTATGGTTCAGAATTTTCAAATCAAGTGATTTTCTACCTATCTTAAAAAATAGTAAAAACACTCTAAAAAATATAAAATTCGATCTGCAAGTACGTATTCATATGGGTATGTTGATGTCGTTTAGTTCTTGATGCATCCGGAAATAAAAGTCTAATGATGTAATTTCTTATATGCACAAGTGCAACGTATAATATGTATAATACATCAAATCAATTATCTTTGTTATTCAAAAATAAAAAAATATGTATGTGAGATTTAGTTTATATGTACCATATATCTTATCAATTAATTTTGTTATTTAAAAATTTCATAGATAGCTGTTTGAGATTCAATTTCATTAATTATATGCGTCCAATGTTCCTAACAGCATAATAAAATAAAATGTCAGCGAAACTAGCGCAAATCGGCGGAGATCACAACACTTCAGAGAATCAATTTTAAATATTCAGGATCACCGTAAAACTTGTGATATTCTATAACATATGATTAATGAACAGTATATAGCAACTAAACCTTATTGTCAGGAAAGATTGTGTCTGTACTTCGTCCTCTAATCAGAGACGCCATGTCACCGGCAAATAACAATTTTATTTTTAACAAGAGGCGGTTTCCAATACCTCATTCTTTTCATGCCTCATCATAACTCATATTTTATATCTTTATTTTTAAAGTCCAATATTTCGATCCGAACCGCTCAATATGATATCCGTACTAAAATATGTTTGGGGGTGAAATTTTTACTATTTTTTTAAATAAGCAGAAAATCACTGGTTTTGAACGGTCTAGATACAGTGATTTTGTACCTATCTTAAAAAATAATAAAAAATTTGCAAAAATTATAAAATTTCATCCTCAAACATATTTTAGTATGGATATCATGTTGAGCAGTTCGGATCGATATTTTGGACTTTGAAAATAAAAATATAAATAATGAGGTATGGTGAGATATGAAAGACATAAGGTATTGAAACCCTCCTCTTTGTCAAAAAGTAAAGTTGGTGTGCGATGAGCCAGATCTACACTTAGCCCAGGGTGCTAAGCCACTCTAATGATTTTGAAATTGTTAATCATGTACGTTGAAATTTAATTGAATTTTCATTTTCTTATAATTTTTATATAATTCTTCCTCTCTATAAAATGCTTGATGTGTATTTGTAGTCTAATAGTTAAGATTTTATTTTCTACTTGAGAGGTTTTGAGTTTAAATTTCACTAACCACAACTTAATAATTCTATATTTAAAATTTCAGCCCTCTCTTATGCAACATACAATGTCAGTGTGAGGTAAATCAACATAGAGAAAATTAGTAGAAGTTATTAAATATTGAAAACAAATAAGGGTAAATTGATTTATATTTAATGTACATAAATTTGCCTTTGATATATTTTTATTGATAAATTTTATCTGACAGGACAAAAAATCTCCAAACATTTGGTATATACGAAGATAGTATCTTTTTGAGTTAATGCATATCGACTATTTAATATTAAACGGAGCTAATTCAGCTCTTCGCCTATAACGCAGGAACTCTTTAATATTAGTACGAATCTGGATCTGTCTCTGTACAGATATTTAAGTGGATCAGATAGTTCAAATGCATTAACTAAAAGATTCTTTGTTGCGTTATTGCAGAGAATACGAATTCTATCTTATATTGGTCAAACTATATATTTGTAATTTTTAAAATTTTGGATATTGGATATTAATCGGATACAAGTACATATGTAAATACAGTTTTACTAAAAGCAATAATTTATAAAAACTTTATAACATGCAATAAATTTTATACAAATATAAAAAAGAATGAATATTAAAACAAAATTAAATTTCATATTATATATTTAACTATAAGAAGAACAATACAATTATCATATATGCTTTCATCTCCAGTTCGCATGTCTGTGGTCCTCTTTTTTTCATTTTGTCTTATCCAATGTTATTAACCCCGAAATTGTATAAAAGGATTGCGTTGAGATTAGTGAGAGTTTGTGGGGATCATAACATTTGACTACCGAAATAACAGGAAATTTTTTATCTATAGAAATTATTAAAAACAGATGTACAGAAATAGAAAGAGTACCTCATTTCCAACAAATATAGAAAGATCTGACTCAATGAGTCCGATCCAAGTTTATGGATCGGTCTCAATGGTCCAGATCCATCAATAACCTGATTTTCTGTGACATCTATCAATAATCTAATTTTCTGTGACATCAATAACTTGATTTTCTCAATGGTCTTAATGGTCCAGATGCCACAGAAAATTAGGTTACATTAGTGTTTTGCTAGAGAGGGCCGCAGAAAATCAGGTACATTAGCAACCCTCTCAACAGTTGAATTCTCTCGGTACAGAAAATCAGGCCACAGAAAATCAGATTATTGATGGATCTGGACCATTGAGTCAGATCTTTCTATATTTGTTGGAAATGAGGTACTCTTTCTGTTTTCGTACATCTATATTTAATAATTTCTATTGATAAAAAATTCCCGAAATAACATGTTCTAAATTATAAAAGTTGCAATAATTTTATAAATTTGACCAATAAAAAAGGTTACCAGCCTCTCTTGTTTGTTACAACCGAAGAAAGCGCAAATTCTGAAAAGTCAAAGATTACATAGATTTTTAATTTCTGTTAAATAATAAAAGCTAAAGGTAAAAATGGCGGCATTTAATGAATGAGAAAAATTCATGTATACCCTCAATAATATCATATTTACCATTTGAGGGTTCTAAAACTCATTTTACTCTTTGTTAAAATAAAAATAAAAATATGTAAATTGTTTCAGAGAAATATTTATTCTCCTAATTGGTCTTTTTTTAAAGCAAATGGTTCATTTTTCTTGTTTGTAATGCACACACAAACATATGCCTAAATGTCGTTGTTGTATACGTATCACAAGTTGAGAAATGAACTATCTGTCCTCGGAAACCAATTAGTTAGAAAATATAATATTTTTCTTACACACACTACATATTTTTATTTTTAATAAAAGATAAAATGAGTTTGAATAGAAAAGTCAATAAATTGAGTAAATTTGTGAGTTTTTGAAATTTGAAGGATAAATATGATATTATAATTTTGGAGGGGTTATACACAATTTCGAGATATTCGAGGGGTATACATGATATTCTCCCAAAAAAAAGAATTTGACCGACAAAAAGTTTGATGGCCGCCGCCCTTGTTTGTTGCAACTGTAGAGCGCGCAAATTCTAAAGTAGCTCTAACACCGTATGATTAGCATTAAGATCTGCTCGCACGGAAACTGATACAGACTCACAGGGATTTTGATGCGGAGCGCACGAATCTTGATGAAAATCGGATGGTCACCACACCCATCAAACCAAAGTAGGTCCGATGGGCGTCGGAGGACCTACTCTGAATTCAATTCTGAAACCTAAACCAAGTATGAAAGCGTTCTGAAATCTGAAGTCAATGTCATAGACTCCATAGATTTCTAACTTTCTGATATCAGAATTCAGAACTAGTAGTTGTATCAAATACCGAATAAAATAGACAAATAAAAGGCAAACCCCTCTCTCTATTTCTCTCTCTTTATAACCAATAACCACCAAATCTACACGCTATCTCTCAATCCTCCAACAGATACGGACGCCGGTCTGCTAACTTGCGTCGCATCTGTTTCTTCTTCTTCTTCTTCCATCAGAAAATTTTCTTGTAAGTCCCACGTTTGCTTTGATTTTTGGTTGTTTTGTGGCTCTTTCCTTTTTAGTTATTTGATCCGGGATCTGATTTTGTCTATTACAGGGATTTTTGAAAGTGGTATTGGGACTGACCGTCTGGTTACTGGCACATGCTGTAATTTATAATTTGATTCATTCATCTGCTTCCATCTTTTGGTAAACTCTACTTTGTCAATTTCATTAAACTTTTTATCAAATTAGTAATAAAGATTTTAGATCGTGATAATTATGCTATTGATTCTTATTTATTGTGAATGCGATCCCCTTGTTGAATTTGGTTACTGTATTTGATATAAAAATGATTCCTTTTTTGTTTGTGATTCAAAGAAGTTGAATAGCTTTTGGCCTTTTGATCTTTTGTTGGAAGATATTTTAGCAAGCACGTACTCATATTTTTGCTAAAAAATACGCTTTTAATCCAAGGATCTCATTTCCATTATTATATTCGAAAGGGCTAAGTTGAAATATCAATGTCATGCTTTCACATTGATCCATCAAGTGGGTTTTTTTGCTTAAATTAAGAGAGGGCCAATCATAGATAAGCTTCGTCTCTAGTTAAATATTTAACGGAGAATGTGTCAATTTGATGGTGGCCTCTAACTCGGTTTGGAATTTTCTGTGCTGTTTCATGACCTAATTCTAAAGTTTCTGTCCTTGGTGGGGTCCTAATTCATTTATTGTAGTTTTACTTTTCATACCAAGGTGTTAGATAAACCCTTGGTTGATAACAAAGGACTTCTCTTTTCCTCTTTTATACCCCTAAGAGCATTTTGAGATATCTGCCTAATACATTACACTTTGTATAGGTTGTCATTGATCAGAAGAGACAATCCTTAGGCTGGGAAATTGCAGATTGGTTAAACCGGTAATGAGTTGTTTGTGCGGCTTATTTGGAAAAAACAGTGCACTTGATACTGTTAAACAAAATGAAGGTACGTGCCGGGGTATTCATTAGCCGTTCATCTTAAATAGGGCTTATATAATTCAATTTTTGGTAATGATGGTTAAAATAATATTCAGCTAATACCAATTTAACAGCACTGACTTTTCTTTTGGGAAGAAATTGACTGAAGTACACTCAAGTTTCCTTTTTTTAGAAATTGTAATGTTACATTTTTTGTTTCTGCCATTTCTATGTATGAGTGTGCCGTGAGGGGGGTTAATATCTTACTTTTTCTTTCTCACACAATCTGTTACTTACTTTTACATACTTCTATATTTTCCAGATATTCCAGGTATCAATAGAATTAAAATATTCACTTACAATGAATTGAGAAAAGCCACCGATGGTTTTAGCTTTGCAAATAAGATTGGTGAAGGCGGCTTTGGTTCAGTCTATAAGGTAAGATCTCATTTTCAATATTTACCGTATGTTTATAAATAAGGTTCCTCTTCCAAGTTATATATTCTGCTGCCTCTGCAAATACACATCCATCATTTTCCCATGTCTGACACATAAAACTGTGTGTTATTTGTGAATAGTGCTCAGGTAGTAACTCTAAAATTGATTATTTGATCACATTTTTCTGTTGGTAGTTCATCTTCATAGAACATCAACTCCAATATCTAATTATCTTGTCTTGATGTTGAGTTCAATTCATCCCTGGGAACATGAGCTGATTATCTTTTTGTGCCTCTATTTAAAATGAGCTTATTGTAATTACCGGCCAATTTTTTAATAGTCACAACAATGTACCATATATATTGTGTTAGGTTTCTTTTTCAAATATTTTTAAGGTTTCTTTTTAAAAATCTTAAAATTTGGTTCTTCTGGAAAATTTGGTCCAATTTTGCAAAAGAAAAATTACCAAGCAAATTATTGGTTGTTATATGGAAAAACTAAATCATACTGCATTTCTGAATAAGATGATTTCGTCTAATAAATTTCTCTGTTTTATTGATATAGGGAAAGCTGAAAGATGGGACCATTTTGGCAGTTAAGGTTCTCTCTACAGAATCAAGACAAGGTGTGAGGGAATTTTTGACCGAGTTAACAATTATATCAGACATAAAGCATGAAAATCTTGTGAGGTTATACGGCTGCTGTGTTGAAGGCATCAATAGAATTCTTGTCTATCCTTACATGGAAAATAATAGCCTTGCTCAAACACTTCTAGGTATGAAATACACCAATTATTATTTCTTTTCTATTAGGTTACAATTTTTTGGGATGTGTACCTTTTCTAGGTGTTCAATATTGCTGTTCAGACAGCAGATGATTACAGTGCTAGCAAGTTCTTACCTGCACTGGTTCCATCTGACAAGCACTTTTCGCAAGTGCAGTATGCCTCTGCTCAAGAACTGGTTACTTTGGTTTAGTACCAGTACCGTACCAGCATGTATTGTATCATATCACACCAGTTATCAAGTCTCAGTTGTATCTCTGATTAATTTTTTCTTAATTTTTTTACCCCTTTACTGCCAGTTTCCAGTTCAGTCAGTTGACGATTTTTAAAACGTATTAAGATATCACCAATTGATTTGAATTTATTTTCCATTGCAGGTCGAAACCCTGATAATCTAGAGTTCAACTGGCAGACCCGTGTGAAGCTCTGCACAGGGGTGGCTCGCGGTCTTTCATTCCTTCATGATGAAGTCAGACCTCCTATTATACACAGAGATATAAAAGCTAGTAACATATTACTAGACAAAGATTTGACCCCTAAGATATCTGATTTCGGGTTAGCTAAGCTTCTCCCTCCTAATGCCACCCATGTCAGCACTAGGGTTGCTGGTACCATGTGAGTTCTTCATCTTCTCAATTTATCTTAACTTCAGAAAAAAAAAGGACTCCGAAGAAAAATGTGCTCTTATACCTCTTAAATTTTCGGTTAGAAAAAAAAATCCTGATTTTTATTTTTTATTTTATTTTATTTTAGAGGGTACTTGGCGCCAGAATATGCTATAAGAGGTCAGGTGACTAGAAAGTCGGATATATACAGTTTTGGAGTTCTTTTGTTGGAAATTGTAAGCGGCAGGTGCAACACCAACACTAGGCTGCCTTACGAGGATCAGTTTCTTCTTGAACGAGTATGTTTCATTTTTTTAACTTGAAAATTTTTCTTTCACTTCCTTGGTTTATTTTACTGCCGATTATTTATTTATTTATCTGTTCAAATGTTGTTTTGGGGCCACACTGAGACAGGGGTGGGGTTGACTTGGGACAAGTATTACCATTGATGATTTGCATGTTAACTAATGTCAATGTTTCTTGTGTTATTTATTTTATTTTGTTTATATGGACACTTGCACATATTGACCTTATTGAGGAGAATATTATGACCTTTCTTGCATTTTATAGACCCAATAATTGAAGAGAGAGCAAGTAGAGCAAATAAGATATTCAGGAAAATGATACAAATGAGAATCTGCTTTAACAAAGTTCTAGTTAAAAACCTAAACAAACATAATGTGCAAAAAAACTTGCAAATGAAAAATAGTTAGTAAAAAGCACACAAAAATTGAGTTCATTAAATTAGGTATCTTTTTGTGTAACAGACCCTATATTTTTGTCTTCATGCAGACATGGACATTATATGAGCAGGGAGACCTAGAGAAGATAGTTGATGCATTTTTGGGAGATGATTTGGATATCAAAGAGGCGACTCGTTTCTTAAAGGTTGCCCTATTGTGCACCCAAGATGCTACCAAATTACGCCCTTCTATGTCGACTGTTCTAAAATTACTTACAGGGGAGAAATCAGTAGGCTCAGAAAAAATCACCAAACCTGCAGTAATTAGTGATTTTATGGACCTCAAAGTAAAAAACACAAAAGAAAATAATAATTATGGTCAAGTATCGACCACTATTTCTTTATCGGGTATGGCAAGCACAGCATTTTCTTCTTCAGAGGATGATACCACACTTCTTTCAAGGACTTTCTCTGACAAGAACTAAAAGGGGAAACTCAATGCTTGCCGGGGGGTTCTTTTCGGGAGAATATTAAGGCTTGTAAATTTTGTGCATATATCCTATTAAGAAATGGACAGAGTTGCGAATTCTATTGTTACTATTCTTTCTTTCTTTTTATCTGGGAAAAGTTCAATGAACTTAAAATTTGGTCATTTCTTTTTTCCGAGCAGTGCATATACAAAGTTTTTTTTTCCTTTTTTATTGACCCAATTTGTGGTTATTAGTGATTCTTTTTTATATATTAATTAGCCAAGGATTTTAATTTGCAAAACCAGTCTCTTAGACAATCATATAAGAGTGACGCTACGGTGCTATGCATAGCACGGATTGGTCCGTGCTACGGCTCAATATTTGAGTTTTCAAAATCCTAACAGTCAATTCAAACTGTTCAACATGATTATAAAATGAATATGTACTTACAAACTAAATTTTACATTTTTTTGAATTTTTTACTATTTTTTTAGATAGGTAGAAAATCACTGTTTTTGGATGGTCTAGAATTTTTAAATCAAGTGATTTTCTACCTATCTAAAAAAATAGTAAAAAAATTTGAAAAAATATAAAATTTAGTTTGTAAGTACATATTCATTTTATAATCATGTTGAACGGTTGGGATCGACCGTTAGAATTTTGAAAACTCAAATATTGAGCCGTAGCACGGACCAAACCGTGCTATGCATAATACTTATCCGGTAACTTAATCATGGGCAAGTATTTTGTTCTTGCCTTATTTCTGCACTGTGTAAATTGATTGTACTCGAGAAAAAAGAACTTTAGTTTTCTAAGAAACAATTGTACCTTCTTAAGTTACAAAATACAATAACTTAGGAGCTTAATAGCTTGACCTTTACCTTAGGCTGGGGTTTACATAGATTCTTCTGGAAAGTAACAAACTTCGACACACAACACTTTACAAACTCTGGTACAACTAACCCTGCACTTAAAACAGGTTCCATGAAATAAAATTTCCTGAGATGTATGATGTATCCATCATTGATTGGCAAAGAGTTGGAATGTACGAATGCGTACTTTTGAGAAGGTCAATGTACTTTTGAAATAAAACTGCACGTACTTTTGAGAAGGTCAATGTACGAATGCACAAGCAATAAGAAAAGGGTTCTAGACTTCTAGTCCTCGTGATCCTTGACCAGTCAAATGCAGTTGCATGCAAGTGGAGTCGTTGCAGGTGCACGCGCAGTTTTCTCACAAAAATTAATTGAGAAGAAAGCAACCAAAGAAAAGATCAATGAGCTATCAACAAACATGTTGTAACAATGAGCTAATATAACTTTGCAAAGAGGAGGGATCAAGTTACAACAAATTTGAGTTATAATAACTATTTTTTTCATTTTCGAAGTCCAAATTGTCGATCCAAACCGTTCAACATGATTATCTAAATAAAATGTGCTTGCAGATCAAATTTTATATTTTTTTGAATTTTTTTACTATTTATTAAGTATTTTACAAAAAATAGTTATATTCAGACCATTGAAGTTTGTACCCATCTTAATAAATAGTAAAAAAATTCAAAAAAATGTAAAATTTGATCTGCAAGCACATTTTATTGTGGAGATCATGTTGAACGGTTTGGATCGATGATTTGGATGTTGAAAATGAAAAAAATAGTTGTTATAACTTTGTTGTAACTCAAATTTGTTGTAACTTGATCCCTCCTCCTTTTCAAAACTCAGTAGCGTTTTGTCAAAATAAATAAAATCTTATATTGACGGCTCCTTTTTCTTGTTGGAAAATTGAAACAGATTGCTATATTTCCTAAAAAACAAGAACAGACTATTGCTTTTACGGTGAAAAAATAATTGTAATGCCCTTCATATTTTAATTTATTGAAAACTGCTATTATATTAGTTCAACTACTATGTGTTTTTTTAGGGAATTATCAGCACATGTTTCTCTATTTTACCATATTAAAAGATTTAATTATATTAAAATTAATTTAAAGAAAAGGCTGTTGTAGAAGAATAAATTGAACGAACAAATGAAAATTGAAAGAAGCAAATAATTTTAACAGATTTTACACATATGTTACTCAAGTTCCATTTCATGAAAAAATAAATATGAATATCTCTCTTCCCTGCAAATTAAAAAAACATAAATGTTATACATACAGCCATTGCATATAGTTTCTTATAAGTAAAAAAATAATGTAATTGAGTTAAACGAAACTAAGAATTGTAAATATTAATTTCCACAAAGTCTGAACTGATTTTTGAAAGAGATGAGAAAGAACTAAACTAAAAATAAAGAGCAAATTTATTTTTTTCGAAAATAAAATTTTAAAAATTTGAGTGCTTGTATTGCTGTGCTGCATTGGTGTAATGTAGAATTAAAATAATGGTTGCTTTTATGATTCGTATAAATTACAGAGATTTGGTAACAAAAATGACAACAACAAAAAAAACTTAAGTTTCAACTGATATAGGGCTCAAAATGAAAAAAAAAAATGACTTGTAAACGAGGTAATTCCACTGTCAGGATGCAAGTACCGAGTTCTAACATTTTTTTCGGTGAAAAATCCGTAAACTAGCATTAAACAAAAAAGTACAGTACAAGATAGTTGCGGTACTACGAGTATGCAAGCACATAAAAAAATACATTTGGTACGTGCTCAAATTATATATCAGAACGAGCCATAGACCTATGAGTAGACCCACCCACTCTTACCAGTACATATAACTATATAAGTAGACACTCTATTACAGAAAATAAGCAAGAAAAAATAAGAACTAATACATGCCAGTATGAGCTGACAGTTGTTCATGCTCTGATGGAGATTAGTGAGCCATTAGTCATCATTGCCAGCAAAGCACAATGAGTGAAAAACAAAGTGAGCCTGAGATATCCAAAAACAACACAACTCATTTCCTGTATTATTAGATAAGGGTAAATTTCGTCCGAGGTCACTAAACTTTGCCTTTTGTCACGAATTGGTCACTCAACTTTAATTTGCCCCTCTGTGACGACTGAACTTTGTGTTTGTTTCAATCGTTAACATTTCCGTTAATAAAAACTAACATAATCCTACGTGGCTCCAGCTCATCTAACTTGTGTAATTATGTGAGTTATTGTGGGGACTTAAAACTATTTTTCTCTTTCTTTCCTGGCTGCCTCCTCCTCTCTCTCTCTCTCTTCGTGTCCTCCCTCTCTCCCGTTTATCTCCTCTCCTCTTCGCCTCCTCGCCAAGACGAAACCAATCTCCTTTGCACCTGCCCGACTGCCTTCTTCTCTCTCTCAGATCCCTCCTCCCTCTCCCGCTTATCTCCTTCTCCCTCTCTGATCCCTCCTCCTCCTGCCTGTACATCATACCATGCATACCAACTTGTGACACTAGAAAGATTCAAGGCGTCAATGGAATATCTTGTGCCAGTCAGAGGAACCACTGAATTTGTATCACCACTGCAACACCGCATAATGGTAAGAGCCAAAAGTGCAAGATTTAGAGAGATTTTGAATAACTGTAAGTTACAACATCTTACAACAATTCGGTTTTGTGATTTTAAAGTCCAAACAGTCAATCCAAACCGTTCAACATGATCTCTATATTAAAATGTCCTTGAATATCAAATTTTACATTTTTAGAATTTTTATTATATATTAAATATTTTACAAAAATTGTTATTTTTAGACAATTTTGAACCCTCATACAAAACTCCTCATATAATATAATAATTTCAAAAAGTTTTATTGTAATTTTGGAATTATAATTGGCGTTTCATGTTCAAATAGCGTTTCACTTTCCAAAGCAAGCGATTTGCCTATGTGAAAAAAAATCTTTTAAATTTGAAAAGGTCAAAGGCAAAATTGGAAATCAGGTGATAATAGAAGAAAGAAACTGTCCGCAGAAATTTGGGCCCACACAAAAAGGAGTAGAGAAAAAAACGGCAAGTAGCATACATCTCCATATTGTGATCTGTAAAGTAAGTGAAATGTCAAAAGTCAAATTTCATTTTTGAAAGGTCAATCGGAAGAGAATAAAGAAAGTGAAATTTGCATATTCATACCGTGATTTGTATTTGGAGTGGGGTCTGATGTCATTTTTTGAAATTGAGGATTGTGTTAGACTTGTAAATTATAAAATTATATTTATTATAATTTTTAGCTAAAAGTTAATTTCACTTTCATGTTAAATTAAAAAAAAAAATTTACTTTCACACAAATTTTTATAATATGTTATTCTGGTGTTTATTAGATTATTAATATTGTGCATGTAAATTGAATTTTCAAGAATGATTTGTGTTTGAAACTATGGAAGAGATGATTTATTTCGTCATGTATAATTTGTATAGAAATTAATGTATGTTTGAGAGAAAAACTATACTCTTATACCCCAAGAGATATTCTAAATCATGATAATATTTTTTCTGAACCAATTCTAAATGTAATGAATATTGAGCAAGAGTTTAAATATCTGCTGAATCATTTAAATATGAGAAAGATCCGGATAACCACCTTCAACTATGAGATTATCTTACTAATAAAAGAGATGGAGTTCGAAAATTTTATATACTTGAAGAATCGTATTATTTTGTGTTATATAGATATCAATTTTTTAAATAATTTTTAAAAATGACGTTAAGCTCCCATATCTTCAAATCCGAATTCTTCCACCGTTTGAAGCTCCACTACTACTCAGATTATCCTTTTATTAAGTGGAGAAGGATCATATATAGGCATAGTTTATAATCTGCATCACTTCTATATTCATTTTTTTTGAAAGAAGTGGTATTGCCACTGATTATTATTAAAATGAAAAATCAAAGTATTACACAGTATTGCCGGTACTACCAAGTTGGTACCATCTACACACGTACCACAAACCTAAATAATTATTAAGCAACCTACAAAAAGGAACTACCATCCAGCAACCACATAAAAGACCAACAACATAAAAAATGTAACCTACAAACCAACAATTCAGAAAAGCACACAAAACAAACACAATCCTACAAATGTTAACAACAGCTATAAAAGTAAAAATTTGCATTTAAGACCCTGCATCTTCCATATTCAACCAAGACACCATTTGCAACTCATCTTCACCATCCAAAGTTGTCCCTCCTCCACTAATAAGGATTGTAACCTGAATAACCTCCATGGAAATGGCCAACATGGTACCTGGCAGGTCCTCCACATCACAAGGCATAATAAGCTTTAGTTGCTTAGTTAAATCAGTTTTATGTTGAGATACCCTAAAGAAAGCAAGTGAAATAATCTTGAAACCTAAAGCTGAATATTCAAAATATTGTCATCACGAAAAACAATGTTGTTTCTATCCAACCAAAGTGACAGTAATCTAGTTCCCACCAGGTTTGCATTCTTCAAAGGAATACAGTAATCTAGTTCTCACAAATTAACCACACCCAAACAATCAAACACAAAATTATTATAATTTGCATATGTTTATTGTGTTATGAAAATCTATTTAATTTCTATGATTATTCGAAAACGTTGCACTAATACTTCGTTATTTAAGCTGCATATATTAGCACTTGCTACCTTCTCCTACTAATTAGCACTTGGAGTAATTCTTTACTTTGAATCTTTCAAACTAACGTAAATTAAAACAGAGAAAGTAGTTTAAATATCAACTTTACTTCATTTCATCTCAATAAAATTCAACTAGAAGAATATGAAATACAACTAGTACTGGCTCTCTTTCATGTTCTACTAGTTGTATTTCATATTCTTTTAGTTGAATTTTGTTTTCTTCTGGTAAATTTACTTCATTTCATCTTCTACTATTTGTTTTTCATATTCTACCAGTTGTCTTTCATCTTGTACTGGTTCTCTTTCATGTTCTACTTATTGTTTTTCATATTTTTCCGGTGGCCTTTGATCTACCACTGGTTGTATTTTCATCTTCTTCTAGTTTTCTTTCATCTTGTATTGGTTGTCTTTCATGTTCAACTGGATATTTTCCATCTAATACTTGTCGTATTTCATCTTCTTCTAGTTGTCTTTCGTCTTACACTAGTTGCTTTTCTTCTTCTAGTTGTCTTTCATCTTGTATTAATTGTCTTTTATGTTCTACTAGTTGTCTTTCATCTACTATAGGTGGTATTACATCTTCTTCTAGTTATTTTTCAACTACTTCTAGATGTTATTCATCTTATACTGGTTGTCTTTTATGTTATACTAGTTGTCTTATATCTACTACTAGTTGTTTTTCATCTTCTTGTCGTTATCTTTCATCTTGTACTTCTTATTTTTCATGTTGTACTTGTTGTTTTTCATCTACTACTGGCTATATTTCATCAACTTCAAATTATTTTTCATCTTGTACTAGTTGTCTTTCCTCTACTACTGGCTGTATTTTGATCAACTTCTAGATTTCTTTCATGTTCTACTGGTTGTCTTTCCTCTACTACTGGTTGTATTTCATCTTCTTCTAGTTGTCTTTCGCCTTCTACTTGTTGTTTTTCGTTTCCTTCTAGTTGTCTTTAATCTTGTACTTATTGTCTTTCATGTTCTACAATTGTCTTTCATCTACTAACGAATATATTTCATCTTCTACTAGTTGTCTTTCATCTTGTATGTCTTCCATGTTTTACTAGTTGTCTTCCATCTTTTTATAGTTGTATTTCATCTTCTTATAGTTTTTGTTTCATTTTGTACCGGTTGTGTTTCATGTTCTACTAGTTGTCTTTCATCTACTAATAGTTGTATTTCATCTTCTTCTAGTTGTCTTTCATGTTCTACTAGTTGTATTTCATCTACTATTAGTTGTATTTCATATTCTTTTAGTTGTCTTTCGTCTGCTACAAGTTGTTTTTCATCTTCTTCTAGTTGTCTTTCATCTTGTACTGATTGTCTTTCATGTTCTACTAGTTGTCTTTCATCTACCACTTCTGGTATTTCATCTATTTCTAGTTGTCTTTCATCTTGTACTTGTTGTCTTTCATGTTTTACTATTCATTTTTCGTCTGCTACTAGTTGTATTTCATCTTCTTCTAGTTTGTCTTTCATCTTGTAATGGTTGTCTTTCATGTTCTACTGGTTGTCTTTCATCCACAACTGGTTATTTTCCATCTCCTTCTATTTGTCTTTCATCTATTACTAGTTGTCTTTCATCTTTTACTAGTTGTCTATCATATTGTACTGGTTTTTGTTTCATCTACTACTGGCTGTATTTCATCAACTTCTAGTTTTCTTTCATCTTATACTAGTTGTCTTTCATTTTCTACTGGTTGACTTTCATATACTACTAGTTATATATCATCTTCTTCTTGTTGTCTTTCGTCTTCGACTAGTTATTTTTCATTTTCTAGTTGTCTTTCGTCTTAGATATGTTGTTTGTCATATTCTTCTAGTTGTCTTTCATCTTGTATTGTTTGTCTATCATTTCAACTTGTTTGTTGTCTTCGTATTGTACTGATTTTCTTTCATGTTCTACTGGTTGTCTTTCATGTTCTACAAGTTGTCTTTCATCTACTACTGGTTGTATTTCATCTACTTCTAGTTGTCTTTTGTCGTGTACTGCTTGTCTTTCTTGTTTTACAAGTTGTATTTCATCTACTACTAGTTGTATTTCATCTTCTTCTAGTTGTCTTTCACCTTCTACTAGTTGCTTATCATATTTTTTAAGTTGTCTTTAATCTTGTACTGTTTGTCTATCATTTCTACTTGTTCTCTTTTATATTGTACTAGTTGTCTTTCATCTACTACGGGTCGTATTTTCATCTTTTTATAGTTGTCTTTCATCTTCAACTAGGTGTATTTCATATTCTTCTTGGTTTATTTTATCTTGTACTGGTTGTCTTTCATGTTCTACAAGTTGTCTTTCAAGTTCTACAAGTTGTCTTTAATCTTCTTCTATTTGTATTTCATCTTCTACTGCTTGTCTTTCATCTTGCACTGGTTGTCTTCATGTTCTACTGGTTGTCTTTCATGTAGTACTAGTTGTCTTCATTTACTACGGGTTGTATTTCGTCTTCTTCTAATTGTTTTTTATCTTGAAATAGTTGTATTTATTCTTCTACTATTTGTATTTCATCTTATACTGATTGTCTTTCATGTTCTACTTGTTGTCTTTCATATTCTACAAGTTGTCTTTCATCTTCTTCTAGTTTTCTTTCATCTTCTTTTAGTTGTCTTTCATATTGTACTGTTTGTCTTTCATGTTCTACTGGTTGCTCTTCATCTTCTATGGGTAGTATACCATGTTCTTCTAGTTGTCTTCTGGTAGTTGTATTCTTCTTCTACTTCTACAAGTTGTCTTTCATCTTCTTCTTGTTGTCTTTCATTTTGTACTGTTTGTCTTTCATGTTCTACTTGTTGTCCTTTATCTTGCACTGGATGTCTTTCATGTTCTACTGGTTGTCTTTCATCTACGACGGGTTGTATTTCATCTTCTTCTAGTTGTATTTAATGTTGTACATGTTGTCTTTCATATTATACTGGTTGTCTTTCATATTCTACTAGGTGTCTTTCATGTTCTACAACTTGTCTTTCATGTTTAACTAGTTGTCTTTCATCTACTACGGGTAGTATTTCGTCTTCTTCTAGTTGTCTATCATCTTCTACTAGTTGTACTCTTTTTCTAGTTGTACAAGTTGTTTGTCATCTGTTTCTAGTTGTTTTTTATATTCTTCTAGTTATATTTATCTTCTAGTTGTATTTATCTTCTAGTTGTTTTTCATCTTGTACTGGTTGTGTTTCATATTACGCTGGTTGTCTTTCATGTTCTACAAGTTCTACAAGTCTTTCGACTTCTTTTAGTTGTCTTTTTTCTTGTACTGGTTGTCTTTCATGTTCTACTGGTTGGTTATCATTCATGTTCTATTGGTTATCTTTCATGTTCTACAAATTGTCTTTCATATTCTTCTAGTTGTATTTCATTTTCTTCTAATTGTTTTTTATCCTGTACTGGTTGTCTTTAATGTTCTACTGGTTGTCTTTCATGTTCTATAAGTTGTCTTTCATCTTCTCCTAGTTGTCATTCTTCTAATACTAGTTTTATTTCATGTTCTATTGGTTGTCTTTTATATTGTACTTGTAGTTTTTCATGTTCTACTTTGTCTTTCATGTTCTACAAGTTGTCTTTCATCTACTAGTTGTTGTTTTTCATCTTCTTTCTAGTTGTCTTTCACCTTCTACTAGTTGTTTGTCATATTCTTCTAGTTGTCTTTCATCTAGTACTGTTTGTCAATAATTTCTACTATTTGTCTTTCACATTGTACAGGTTGTCTTTCATCTACTATTGGTATCTCTTTTCATCTACTACGGGACATCTTCTTCTAGTTGTATTTCATCTTCTATTAGTTGTATTTTCATCTTCTTCTATTTATATTCCATCTTGTACTGATTGTCTTTCATGTTCTACTGGTTGTCTTTCATGTTCTACAAGTTGTCTTTCATCTACTACTGGTTGTATTTCATCTACTTCTAGTTGTCTTTTGTCATGTACTGGTTGTCATTCATGTCCTACTGGTTGTCTTTCATGTTTTACAACTTGTATTTCATCTTCTACAGGTTGTATTTCATCTTCTTCTAGTTGTCTTTCACCTTCTACTGTTGCTTGCTATTCTTCTACTTGTCTTTCATCTTGTACTGTTTGTCTATCATTTCTACTTGTTCTCTTTTATATTGTACTAGTTGTCTTTCATCTACTACGAGTTGTATTTCATCTTTTTATAGTTGTCTTTCATCTTCTACTAGGTGTATTTCATATTTTTCTTGGTTTATTTCATCATGTAATGGTTGTCTTTCAAGTTCCACAATTTGTTTTTAATCTTCTTATAGTTGTATTTCATTTTCTTGTCTTTCATCTTCTACTGCTTGTCTTTCATCTTGCACTGGTTGTCTTTCATGTTCTACTAGTTGTCTTTCATCTACTACTGGTTGTCTTTCATTTGCTACGGGTTATATTTCATCTTCTTCTAGTTGTCTTTCATCTTCAAATAGTTGTCTTTCTTCTTCTTCTATTTGTATTTCATCTTGTACTGATTGTCTTTCATGTTCTACTTGTTGTCTTTCATATTCTACAAGTTGTCTTTCATCTTCTTTTAGTTGTCTTTCATATTGTACTGTTTGTCTTTCATGTTTTACTGGTCTCCCTTCATCTTCTATGGGTAGTATACCATCTTCTTCTAGTTGTCTTCTGGTAGTTGTATTCTTCTTCTAGTTCCACAAGTTGTCTTTCATCTTCTTCTTGTTGTCTTTTATTTTATACTGTCTTTCATCTTGCACTGGATGTCTTTCATGTTCTACATTTTGTCTTTCATGTTCTACTGGTTGACTTTCACCTATGACGGGTTGTATTTCATCTTCTTCTAGTTGTATTTAATGTTGTACAGGTTGTCTTTCATATTATACTGGTTGTCTTTCATACTATTAGGTGTCTTTCATGTTCTACAAGTTGTCTTTCATGTTCAACTAGTTGTCTTTCATCTACTACGGGTAGTATTTCGTCTTCTTCTAGTTGTCTATCATCTTCTACTAGTTGTATTCTTTTTTCTAGTTGAACAAGTTGTTTGTCATCTTTTTCTAGTTGTTTTTCATATTCTTCTAGTTCTATTTAGCTTGTAGTTGTTTTTCATCTTGTACTGCTTGTGTTTCATATTCCGCTGGTTGTCTTTCATGTTCTACAAGTAGTCTTTCATCTTCTTCTAGTTGTTGTTTTTCTTCTACTGGTTGTCTTTCGTGTTTTACAAGTTATTTTTTATCTTCTTCTAGTTTTCTTTCATTTTCTTCTGGTTGTCTTTCATATTGTACTGTTCGTCTTTCATGTTCTACTGGTAGCTTTTCATCTACTACGGGTTGTATACCGTCTTCTAGTTTTCTTTCATCTACTGCTAGTTGTATTCTTTTTCTAGTTGTACAAGCTGTCCTTCATCTTCTTCTTGTTGACTTTCATCTTGTACAACTTGTCTTTCATGTTCAACTCGTTGTCTTTCATCTTGAACTAGTTGTTTTTCATGTTCTACAAATTTTTTTCATGTTCTACTGGTTGTATTTCATCTATGAATGGTTGTATTCATCTTCTTCTAGTTGTATTTAATCTTGTACATGTTGTCTTTCATATTCTACTTTGTGTCTTTCAAGTTCAACAAGTTGTGTTTCATATTTTTCTATTTGTCATTCATCTTCTTTCCATTGTCTTTCATCTTATACTATTTGTCTTTTATGTTTTACTAGTTATCTTTCATCAACTACGGGTTGTATTTCATCATCTTGTAGTTGTCTTTCATCTTACTAGTTACATCCTTCTTTTAGTTGTACAAGTTGTCTTTCATCTTCCTCTAGTTGTTTTTCATATTCTTCTAGTTGTATTTCATCTTGTAGTCTTTAATGTTCTACTGGTTGTATTTCACCTTCTTCTAGTTGTTTTTCATATTATTCTAGTTGTATTTCATATTCTTCTAGTTGTTTTACATCTATGAATGGTTGTCTTTCATGTTCTACCGGTTGCTTTTCAAGTTCTACAAGTTGTCTTTCATCTTCTTCTATTTGTCTTTCTTCTTGTATTTGTATTTCATGTTCTACAACTTGTCTTTCATATTGTACTAGTTATCTTTCATGTTGTACTGGTTGTCTTTCATGTTCAACAAGTTGTCTTTTATCTACTACGGGGTGTCTATCACTTGTATTGTTTGTCTATCATTTCTACTGATTGTCATTCATATTGTACTGGTTGTCTTTCATGTTCTACTGGTTTGTCTTTCATCTACTACGGGTTGTATTTCATTTTTTTCTAGTTGTCTTGCATCTTCTACTAGGTGTATTTGATCATCTTCTGGTTGTATTTCATCTTGAACTTGTTGTCTTTCATGTTCTATTAGTTGTCTTTCATGTTCTTCAAAGTTATCTTAAATATTCTTCTAGTTGTCATTCATCTTCTTTTTATTGTCTTTCATCTTATATTGTTTGTCTTCCAAGTTCTACTGTGTGTATTTCATTTTTTATTGGTTGTCCTTAATGTTCTACTGGTTGTATTTCTTCATGTACTGGAAGTCTTTCATGTTCTACTAGTTCTCTTTCTTTTCAACTGGTTGTCTTTCATCTACTACCAGTTGTATTTCATCTTGTAATGGTTGTCGTTCAAGTTCTACTGCTGGTCTTTCATCTACAAGTTGCCTTTCATTTACTTCTAGTTTCTTTTATCTTCTTGTAGTTGTCTTTCATATTGTACTGTTTGTCTTTCATGTTCTACTCTTTTATCTTGTACTAGTTCTCTTTCTTGTTCCACTGGTCGTATTTCTTGTTCTACTAGTTGTATTTTATGTTTTACTGGTTGTCTTTCATCTACTATGGGTTGTATTTCATACACTTTTTGTTGTCTTCCATCTTCTACTGGTTGTCAAGTTGTCTGTCATTTTCTTCTAGTTATTTTTCATATTCTTCTAATTGTATTCATCTTCTTCTGGTTGTCCTTCATGTTCTACTGGTTGTGTTTCATATTGTACTGGTTGTCTATCTTGTTCTACTAGTTGAGTTTCATGTTCTACGAGTTGTCTTTCATCTTTTTCTAGTTGTCTTTCAGCTTGTACTGGTTGTCTTTCATGTTCTACTGGTTGTCTTTCATATTGTACTGGTTGTCTTTCATGTTCTACAAGTTATCTTTCATCTACTAGTTGTTGTGTTTCATATTTTTCTTGTTTTCTTTCACCTTCTACTAGTTGTTTGTCATATTCTTCTAGTTGTACAAGTTGTCTTTCATGTTCTACTGGTTGTCTTTCATATTGTATTGGTTGTGTTTCATGATGTACTGGCTGTCTTTCATTTTCTTCTTGATGTTTTCCATATTATTCTAGTTGTATTTCATCCACTCATAGTAGTTTTTCATCTTATACTGGTTGTCTTTCAAGTTCTACTAGTTGTATTTCATGTTCTACAACTTGCCTTTCATCTTCTTCTAGTTGTCTTTCATCTTTTACTGGTTGTCTTTCATGTTCTTCTGGTTGTCTTTCATGTTATACAAATTGTATTTCATCTACTACTGCTTGTATTTCATCTTCTTCTAGTTGTTTTTCACCTTCTACTAGTTGTTTGTCATATTCTACTAGTTGTCTTTCTTCTTGTACTGTTTGTCTATCTTTTCTACTGATTGTCATTCATATTGTACTTGTTGTCTTTCATGTTCTACTGGTTGTCTTTCAACTACAACGGGTTGTATTGCATCTTTTTCTAGTTGTCTTTCATCTTCTACTAGGTGTATTTGATCATCTTCTGATTGTATTTCATCTTGAACTTGTTGTCTTTCATGTTCTATTAGTTGTATTTCATGTTCTTCAAGTTATCTTTAATCTTCTTCTAGTTGTCTTTCATCTTTTTTTAGTTGCCTTTCATCTTCTACCGTTTGTCTTCCAAGTTCTACTGGATGTATTCATCTTGTACTGGTTGTCTTTGATGTTCTACTGGTTGTATTTTTTCACGTACTAGTCTTTCATGTTCTACTAGTTCTCTTTCATTTCAACTGGTTGTCTTTCATCTAGTACCAGTTGTACTTCATCTTGTAATGGTTTACTTTCAAGTTCTACTGGTTGTCTTTCATCTCAAGTTGCCTTTCATATATACTTCTAGTTTCCTTCATCTTCCTGTAGTTCTCTTTCATATTGTACTGTTTGTCTTTCATGTTCTACTAGTTGTCTTTCATCTTGTACTAGTTGTCTTTCATGTTCCACTGGTCGTATTTCTGGTTCTACTAGTTGTCTTACATGTTCTACTGGTTGCCTTTCATCTACTACGGGTTGTATTTCATCTTCTTCTAGTTGTATTTCATCTTGTAAAGGTTGTCTTTTATATTCTACCAGTTGTCTTTCATATTCTAAAGTTGTCTTTAATCTTCTTCTAGTTGTCTTTAATCTTCTTCTAGTTGTTTTACATCTTATACTTTTGTATTTCAAGTTCTATTGGATGACTTTCATCTTGTACTAGTTGTCTTTCTTGTTCTACTTGGTGTCTTTCAAGTTCTACAAGTTTCATTTCATCTTTTTCTAGTGGTGATTCATCTTCTTCAAGTTGTCTTTCATCTTGTACTGGTTGTCTTTCATGTTTTACTGGTCGTTTTTCACGTTCTGCAGGTTGTCTTTCATGTTCTACTTGTTGCCTTTCATCTATTACGGGTTGTATAACATCTTCTTCTAGTTATCTTTCATCTACTGCAAGTTGTATTCTTCTTCTAGTTGTCTTTCATCTTGCACTGGTTGTCTTGCATGTTGTACAGGTTGTCTTTAATGTTCTACTGGTTGTCTTTCATCTACTACGGGTTCTATTTCATCTTCTTCTAATAGTATTTCATCTTGTACATGTTGTCTTTCATATTCTACTATTTGTCTTTCATGTTCTGTTATATTTCATCTTGTAATGGTTGTCTTTTCATGTTCTACTGGTTCTCTTTCATGTTCTACCGGTTGTCTTTCTACTACTTGTTGTCTTTCATCTACTACGGGTTGTATTTCATCTTCTTCTAGTTATGTTTCATCTTCTACTAGTTGTAATATTCTTCTATTTGTATTTCATCTTTTACTTGTTGTCTTTCATATTCTACTGGTTGTCTTTCAAGTTCTACAAGTTGCCTTTCATCTTCTTCTAGTTGTCCTTCATTAGTTGTCTTTCATCTTGTACTGGTTGTTTTTCATGTTCTACTGATCGTATTTCATATTGTACTGGTTGTCTTTCATCTACTACGGGTTGTATACCATCTTCATCTTGTTGTACAAGTTGTCCTTCATCTTCTTCTATTTGTTTTTCATCTTCTTTAATTGTCTTTTATCTTATACTGTTTGTCTTTCATGTTCTAATAGTTGTCTTTCAATTTGTACTAGTTGTCTTCCCCATGTTCTACAGGTTGTCTTTCATGTTTTACAAGTTTTCGTACATCTACTACTGGTTGTATACCATCTTCTTCTAGTTGTCTTTCATCTACTACTAGTTGTCTTTCATCTGGTACTGGTTGTTTTTCATTTTCTACTAGTTGTCTTTCATTAACTACTAGTTGTCTTTCATCTACTATGAGTTGTATTTAATCCTTCCAACTGTCATTCATATTCTATAGGTTGTATTTCATCTTCTTCTAGTCGACATTCATATTAAACTATTTATCTTCAATGTTCGACAAGTTGTCTTTCATCTACTATTGGATGTATTTCGTCTTCTTCTAGTTGTCTTTCATCATGTACTGGTTTTATTTCATGTTCTACTTGTTGTCTTTCATCTTTTACAAGTTCTATTTCATCTACTAATGGTTGTATTTCATCTTCTTCTAGTTGTCTTTCACCTTCCACGAGTTGTTTGTCATATTCTTCTAGTTGTCTTTCATCTTATACTGTTTGACTATCATTTCTACTGGTTGTCTTTCATGTTCTATTGGTTGTCTTTCGACTACAACGGGTTGTATTTCATCTTTTTCTAGTTGTCTTTCATCTTCTACTAGGTGTATTTGATCATCTTCTGGTTGTATTTCATCTTGAACTTGTTGTCTTTCATGTTCTTTTAGTTGTATTTCATATTCTTCAAGTTATCTTTAATCTTCTTCTAGTTGTCTTTGATATTTTTATAGTTGCCTTTCATTTTATACTGTTTGTCTTCCAAGTTTTACTGGATATACTTCATCTTGTACTGGTTGTCTTTGATGTTCTACTGGTTGTATTTCTTCATGTACTAGTCTTTCATGTTATACTGGTTCTCTTTCATTTCAAGTGGTTGTCTTTCATCTACTACTGGTTGTCTTTCATCTACTACCAGTTGTATTTCATCTTGTAATGGTTTACTCTCAAGTTCTTCTGGTTGTCTTTCATATATACTTCTAGTTTCTTTCGTCTTCTTGTAGTTCTCTTTCATATTGTACTGTTTGTCTTTCATGTTCTACTGGTTGTCTTTCATCTTGTACTAGTTGTCTTTCATGTTCCACTGGTCGTATTTCTTGTTCTACTAGTTGCTTATATGTTCTACTGTTTGTCTTTCATCTACTACGGGTTGTATTTCATCTTCTTCTAGTTATATTTCATCTTGTACAGGCTGTCTTTTATATTCTACTAGTTGTCTTTCATGTTCCACAAGTTGTATTTAATCTTCTTCTTGTTGTTTTTCATCTTGTACTGTTTGTCTTTCAAGTTTTACTGGATGACTTTCATCTTGTACTAGTTGTCTTTCTTGTTCTATTGGGTGTCTTTCAAGTTCTACAAGTTTCATTTCATCTTTTTCTAGTGGTTCATTCATCTTCTTCAAGTTGTCTTTCATCTTGTACTGGTTGTCTTTCATATTTTGCTGGTCGTTTTTCACGTTCTACAGGTTGTCTTTCATGTTTTACTTGTTGCCTTTCATCTACTACGGATTGTATACCACCTTCTTCCAGTTGTCTTTCATCTACTGCTAGTTGTATTCTTCTTCTAGTTGTACTAGTTGTCATTCATATTCTACTAGTTGTCTTTCATCTTGTATATTGTTTGTCTTTCATGTTCTACTAGTTGTCTTTCATCTTGCACTGGTTGTCTTTCATGTTCTACTGGTTGCCTTTCATCTACTACGGGTTCTATTTCATCTTCTTCTAATTGTATTTCATCTTGTACATGTTGTTTTTCATACTCTACTATTTGTCTTTCATGTTATGTTATATTTCATCTTGTTTTGGTTGTCTTCCATATTCTACCGATTCTCTTTCATGTTCTACTGGTTATTTTTCTACTACTTGTTGTTTTTCATCTACTACGGGTTGTATTTCATCTTCTTCTAGTTGTGTTTCATCTTCTACTAGTTGTAATATTCTTCTTTTTGTATTTCATCTTTTACTTGTTGTCTTTCATGTTCTACTGGTTGTCTTTCATGTTCTACAAGTTGCCTTTCATTTTCTTCTAGTTGTCCTTCACTGTATTGTTTGTCTTTCATGTTCCACTAGTTGTCTTTCATCTTGTACTGGTAATTTTTCATGTTCTACTGGTCATATTTCATATTGTACTGGTTGTCTTTCATCTACTACGGGTTGTATACCATCTTCATCTTGTACAAGTTGTCCTTCATCTTCTTCTATTTGTTTTTCATCTTCTTTAATTGTCTTTATCTTATACTGTTTGTCTTTCATGTTCTAATAGTTGTCTTTCATATTCTACTGGTTGACTTTCATGTTTTACAAGTTTTCGTACATCTACTACTAGTTGTATACCATCTTCTTCTAGTTGTCTTTCATCTACTGCTTGTTGTCTTTCATCTTGCACTGGTTGTTTTTCATTTTCTATCGGTTGTCTATCTTTCATCTACTACGAGTTGTATTTAATCTCCTTCCAATTGTCATTCATATTCTATAGGTTGTGTATCATCTTCTTCTAGTTTTGTTCATTTTCTTCTAGTTGACATTCATATTAAACAATTTGTCTTTCATTTTCTACTGATTGTCTTTAATGTTCTACAAGTTGTCTTTCATCTACTATTGGCTGTATTTCATCTTCTTCCAGTTGTCTTTCATCGTGTACTAGTTGTATTTCATGTTCTACTTGTTGTCTTTCATCTTTTACAAGTTCTATTTCATCTACTAATGGTTGTATTTCATCTTCTTCCAGTTGTCTTTCACCTTCCACTAGTTGTTTGTCATATTCTTCTAGTTGTCTTTCATCTTGTACTGTTTGACTATCATTTCTACTGGTTGTCTTTCATATTGTACTGGTAGTCTTTCATGTTCTACTGCTGGTTGTCTTTCATCTTCTATTAGGTAGTTCATCTTCTTCTGGTGGTATTTCATCTTTTACTGGTAGTCTTTCATGTTATACTAGTTGTATTTTTCTCTTCTTCTTCATGTCTTTTATCTTCTTTTAGTTGTCCTTCATCTTGTATTGTTTGTCTTTCATGTTCTATTGGTTGTCTCTCATGTTCTACAAGTTGTCTTTCATCTACTACATGATGTATTTCATCTTCTTTTAGTTGTCTTTCATCTTGTATTGTTTGTCTTTCATATTGTTCTAATTGTATTTCATATTTTTCTAGTTGTTTTTCATCCTTCTATTGGTTGTCTTTCAGGTTCTACTAGTTGTCTTTCATTATCTACAAGTTGTCTTTCATGTTCTACTAATTGTATTTCATCTTTTTATAGTTGTCTTTCATCTTCTACTATGTGTATTTCATATTCTTCTTGGTTTCTGTCATCTTGTACTGGTTGTCTTCATGTTTTACTAGTTGTCTTTCAAGTTATACAAGTTGTCTTTAATCTTCTTCTAGTTGTATTTCATCTTCTTCAAGTTGTTTTTCATCTTCTTCGGCTTGTCTTTCATCTTGTACTGGTTGTCTTTCATGTTCTACTGGTTGTCTTTCATCTACTACTGGTTGTCTTTCATTTACTACGGCTTATATTTCATCTTCTTCTAATTGTCTTTCATCTTCAAATAGTTGTATTTCTTCTTCTTCTATTTGTATTTCATCTTGTACTGATTGTCTTTCATGTTCTACTTGTTGTCTTTCATATTCTACAAGTTGTCTTTCATCTTCTTCTAGTTGTGTTTCATATTGTACTGTTTGTCTTTCATGTTCTACTGGTTGCCCTTCATCTTCTATGGGTAGTATACCATCTTCTTCTAGTTGTCTTTAATCTACTAGTAGTTCTATTTTTCTTCTAGTTCTACAAGTTGTCTTTCGTCTTCTTCTTGCTATCTTTCATTTTGTACTGTTTGTCTTTCACATTCTACTTGTTTTCCTTTATCTTGCACTGGATGTCTTTCATGTTCTACTGGTTGTCTTTCATCTACGACGGGTTGTATTTCATCTTTTTCTAGTTGTATTTAATGTTGTACAGGTTGTCTTTCATATTATACTGATTGTCTTTCATATTCTACTAGGTGTCTTTCATGTTCTACAAGTTGTTTCATGTTCAACTAGTTGTCTTTCATCTACCAAGGGTAGTATTTCGTCTTCTTCTAGTTGTCCATCATCTTATATTAGTTGTATTTTTTTTTCTAGTTGTACAAGTTATTTGTTATCTTTTTCTAGTTGTTTTTCATATTCTTCTAGTTGTTTTTCATATTCCATTGGTTGTCTTTCATGTTCTACAAGTAGTCTTTCATCTTCATCTAGTTGTTTTTTTTCTTGTACTGGTTGTCTTTCATGTTCTACTGGTTGGTTATCATTCATGTTCTACTAGTTGTTCTTTCATGTTCTACAATATTTCATCTACTAGTTGTTGTGTTTCATCTTCTTCTAGTTGTTTTTCACCATGTACTAGTTGTTTTTCACATTCTTCTACTTGTATTTCAATTTAGTTTAGTTGTCTTTCATCTTATACTGGTTGTATTTCAAGTTCTACTGGTTATTTTTCATCTTCTTCTAGTTGTTTTTCATCTTCTGCTAATTGTTTTTCATATTCTTCTTGTTTGTTTCACCTTCTACTAGTTGCTTTTATATTCTTCAAGTTGTCTTTCAACTTGTACAGTTTGTCTTTCATGTTCTACTGCTTGTCTTTCATGTTCTACTGGTTGTCTTTCATCTACTACTGATTATCTTTCATTTACTACGGGTTGTATTTCATCTTCTTCTAGTTGTCTTTCATCTTCTACTAGTTGTATTTCATCTTCTTCTATTTGTATTTCATCTTATACTGAGCGTCTTTCATGTTCTACAAGTAGTCTTTCATCTTCTTCTAGATGTCTTTCTACTTATACTGGTTGACTTTCATGTTCTACTGGTTTCTTTCATGTTCTACGGGTTGTCTTTCATGTTCTACAAGTTGTTGTATTTCATATTCTTCTAGTTGTCTTTCACCTTCTACTAGTTGTTTGTCATATTCTTCTAGTTGTCGTTCATCTAGTACTGATTGTCAATCTTTTCTACTATTTGTCTTTCATATTGTACTGGTTGTCTTTCATCAACTACTGGCTATCTTTCATCTAGTACGGGTTGTTTTTCATCTTCTTCTAGTTGTCTTGCATGTTCTACCAGTTGTATTTGATCTTCTTCTATTTGTATTTAATTTTGTACTGATTGTCTTTCATGTTCTACTGGTTGTCTTTCGTGTTCTACAAGCTGTCTTTCATCTACTACTGGTTGTATTGCATCTTGTTCTGTTTGTCTTTCATATTTTACTGTTCGTCTTTCATGTTCTTCTAGTTCTACTGGATGTCTTTCAAGTTTTACAAGTTGTCTTTTATATTCTTCTAGTTGTATTTCATCTTCTTCTAGTTGTTTTTCATTTTGTACTGGCTGTGTTTCATGTTCTACTGGTTGTCTTTCATGTTCTGTAAGTTGTGTTTTATTTTCTTTTAGTTGTCTTTCTTCTTGTACTAGTTTTTTCTTTCATGTTCTACTGGTTGTCTTTCATATTGTACTTGTTGTTTTTCATGTTTTACTTTGTCTTTCATGTTCTACAAGTTGTCTTTCATCTACTAGTTGTTGTGTTTCATGTTCTTATAGTTGTCTTTCACATTCTACTAGTTGTTTGTCATATTCTTCTACTTGTTGTCTTTAATCTACTACGGGTTGTATTTCATTTTTCTTCTAGTTGTGTTTCATCTTCTACTAGTTGTAATATTCTTCTATTTGTATTTCATCTTTAATTTACTTGTTGTCTTTCATGTTCTACTGGTTGTCTTTCATCTTCTTCTAGTTGTCCTTCATATTGTACAGTTTGTCTTTCATGTTCCACTAGTTGACTTTCATCTTGTACTGGTTGTCTTTCATGTTCAACTGGTCGTATTTCATATTGTACTAGTTGTCTTTCATCTACTACGGGTTGTATATCATCTCATCTTGTTGTACAAGTTGTCCTTCATCTTCTTCTATTTGTTTTTCATCTTCTTTAATTGTATTTATCTTATACTGTTTGTCTTTCATGTTCTAATAGTTGTCTTTCAATTTGTACTAGTTGTCTTTCTTGTTCTACTGGTTGTCTTTCATGTTTTACAAGTTTTCATACATCTAATACTGGTTGTAAACCATCTTCTTATAGTTGTCTTTCATCTACTGCTTGTCTTTCATCTTGTACTGGTTGTTTTTCATTTTCTACCTGTTGTCTTTCATCTACGACTAGTTGTTTTTCATCTACTATGAGTTGTATTTAATCTCCTTCCAATTGTCATTCATATTATATAGGTTGTATTTCATTTTCTTCTAGTTTTTTTCATCTTCTTCTAGTTGACATTCATATTAAACTATTTGTCTTTGATGTTCTACTGGTTGTCTTTAATGTTCTACAAGTTGTCCTTCATCTACTATTGGCTGTATTTCATCTTCTTCTAGTTGTATTTCATCGTGTACTGCTTGTATTTCATGTTCTACTTGTTGTCTTTCCATCTTTTACAAATTCTATTTCATCTACTAATTGTTGTATTTCATCTTCTTCTAGTTGTCTTCTACATTCCACTAGTTGTTTGTCATATTCTTCTAGTTGTCTTTCATCTTGTACTGTTTGACTATCATTTCTACTGGTTGTCTTTCAAATTGTACTGGTAGTCTTTCATGTTCTACTGCTGGTTGTCTTTCATCTACTACTGGTTGTCTTTCATCTTCTACTAGGTGTATTTCATCTTCTTCTGGTGGTATTTCATCTTTTACTGGTAGTCTTTCATGTTATACTAGTTGTATTTTCTCTTCTTCTTCTTGTCTTTTATCTTCTTTTAGTTGTTTTTCTTCTTGTATTGTTTGTCTTTCATGTTCTATTGGTTGTCTTTCATGTTCTACAAGTTGTCTTTCATCTACTACGGGATGTATTTCATTTTTTTTCTTTATCTTGTATTGTTTGTCTTTCATGTTGTATTGTTTGTCTTTTACTGGTAGTCTTTCATGTTATACTAGTTGTAATTTCTTTTCTTCTTGTTGTCTTTCATCTTGTATTGTTTGTCTTTCATGTTCTATTGGTTGTCTTTTATCTTGTACTGGTTGTTTTTCATGTTCTACAAGTTGTTTTTCATCTACTACGGGTTGTATTTCATCTTCTTCTAGTTGTTTTTCATCTTGTATTGTTTGTCTTTCATATTGTTCTAATTGTATTTCATATTTTTCTAGTTGTTTTTTATCCTTCTATTGGTTGTCTTTCAAGTACTACTTGTCTTTCATTATCTACAAGTTGTCTTTCATCTTCTTCTGGTTGTTTTTCATATTCTTCTAATTTTCTTTTATCTTGTACTTTTTGTCATTCATGTTATGCTGGTTGTCTTTCATGTTTAATAGTTTTTCATGTTCTACATGTTGTCTTTCATCTACTACGGGTTGTATTTTATGTTCTTCTAGTTGTCTTTTTTCATCTTCTACTAGTTGTATTTCACCTTCTTCTATTTGTATATCATCAAGTACTGATTGTCTTTCTTGTTCTATTGGTTACCTTTCATGTTCTGCAAGTTATTTTTCTTCTTCTTCTTCTTCTAGTTTTCTTTCTTCTTGTACTAGTTATCTTTCATGTTCTACTACTTGTCTTTCATATTGTATTAGTTATCTTTCATGTTGTACTGGTTGTCTTTCATGTTCAACAAGTTGTCTTTCATCTACTAGTTGTTGTGTTTCATCTTTTTCTAGTTGTCTTTCACCATCTACTAGTTGTTTGTCATATTATTCTAGTTGTCTTTCATGTTCTACTGGTTGTCTTTCATCTACTACGGATTGTACTTTATCTTCTTCTAGTTGTCTTTCATCTTCTACTAGTTGTATTTTATCTTCTTCTATTTGTATATCATCTTGCACTGATTGTCTTTCATGTTCTACTGTTTGTATTTCATGTTCTACAAGTTATCTTTCTTCTTCTTCTAGTTTTCTTTTCATCTTCTTCTAGCTGTCTTTCATATTGTATTATTTGTCTTTCATTTTCTACTAGTTGTCTTTCATCTTGTACTGGTTGTACTTCATGTTTTACCGGTTGTCTTTCATCTACTACGGGTTGTATTTCATCTTCTTCTACGGGTTGTCTTTCATCTTCTACTAGGTGTATTTGATAATCTGCTGGTTGTATTTCATCTTGAACTTGTTGTCTTTCATGTTTAATTAGTTGTCTTTCATGTTCTTTAAAGTTATCTTTAATCTTCTTCTAGTTGTCTTTCATCTTCTTTTAGTTGTCTTTCATCTTATATTGTTTGTCTTCCAAGTTCTACTGTGTGTATTTCATCTTGTACTGGTTGTCCTTGATGTTCTACTGAATGTATTTCTTTATGTACTGGAAGTCTTTCATATTCTACTGGTTCTCTTTCATTTCAACTGGTTGTCTTTGATCTACTACTGGTTGTTTTTCATATTCTTTCAGTTGGCTTTCATCTTGTACTGGTTCTCTTGCATGTTCTACTTGTTGTTTTTCATGTTCTACCGGTGGTCTTTGATATACCACTGTTTGCATTTTATATTTTTCTAGTTTTCTTTCATCTTGTACTGGTTGTTTTTCATGTTCTACTGAATGTCTTTCATCTAATACTTGTCGTATTTCATCTTCTTCTAGTTGTTTTTCATCTTACAGTAGTTGTTTTTCTTCTTCTTCTAGTTGTCTTTCATCTTATATTGATTGTCTTTCATGTTCTACTAGTTGTCTTTCATCTACTATAGGTGGTATTTCATCTTCTTCTAGTTGTTTTTCAACAACTTCTAGTTGTTAATCCTATACTGGTTGTCTTTTATGTTATACAAGTTGTTTTATATCTACTACTGGTTGTTTTTCATCTTCTTCTCGTTATCATTCATCTTGTACTGGTTATCTTTCATGTTTTACTGGTTGCCTTTCATCTACTACTGACTATATTTCATCAACTTCTAGTTGTTTTTATCTTATACTGGTTGTCTTTCCTCTACTACTGGCTGTATTTCATTAACTTCTAGTTTTCTTTCATGTTCTATTGGTTGTCTTTCCTCTACTACTGGTTGTATTTCATCTTCTTCAATTTGTCTTTCGTCTTCTACTTATTGTTTTTTGTTTTCTTCTAGTTTGTCTTTAATCTTGTACTTATTGTCTTTCATATTCTACAAGTTGTCTTTCATCCACTAACGATTGTATTTCATCTTCTACTCGTTGTTTTTCATCTTCTTATAGTTTTTGTTTCATTTTGTACCGGTTGTGTTTCATGTTCTACTAGTTGTTTTTCATGTACTAATAGTTGTATTTCATCTTCTTCTAGTCGTCTTCTTCTAGTTGTATTTCATATTTTTTTTAGTTGTTTTTCGTTTGCTACTAGTTATTTTTCATCTTCTTCTAGTTGTCTTTCATCTTGTACTGATTGTTTTTCATGTTCTAATAGTTGTCTTTCATCTACTACTTCTGGTATTTCATCTATTTCTAGTTGTCTTTCATCTTGTACTTGTTGTCTTTCATGTTTTACTATTCATTTTTCGTCTGCTACTAGTTGTATTTCATTTTTCATCTTCTTCTAGTTGTTTTTAATCTTGTATTGATTGTCTTTCTTGTTCTACTAGTTGTCCTTCATTTACTACTAAGTTTATTTCATCTTCTTCTAGTTGTCTTTAATCTTCTACTAATTGTTTTTCATCTTCTGATAGTTGTTTTTCATTTTGTACCTGTTGTGTTTCATGTTCTACTGATTGTCTTTCATTTAATATTATTTGTATTTCATCTTCTTCATGTTGTCTTTTATCTTATATTGATTGTGAATATGAAAGACAATGAGTACGTGAGAAAGACAACTACAAGAAGATGAAAAACAACTAGTAGAACATGAAAGATAACCAATAGAACATGAAAGAAAATCAGTACATAATGAAAGACAACTTGTAGAAGATGAAAGACAACTAGAAGAAAATAAAATACAATCATTAGTAGATAAAAGACAAATCATCAGATACTTCATTTCACGTCAATAAATGAAATAAAGTTACTCCATCTCATTAGGTCTAAAATATCATCCTAATTTGATATTTTATTATTTTAAGTTAATTTAAATTTCGCATCCCGATAATTTCAATTAAATTAATTTAATCTTTATAGTGATTTGTAAATTAACATAAATTTATTACCTAAAGCAATAATACAAGTGAAAAGAATGCATAAATTTCTAAACTAACAAATATCATAGAACGTATTTTGATCTTTTACATTAATTATTACTTTTTATGGAATAATCTACTTAATTTACTTCATCGCTAAACATTAACGGATTATAAATAAAGTATGTGAAATAATTATTACTTCACGTTACTCTTCTTTATACTTGTCAAAAGGCAGTTAGTAAAGTATGCTGAAGCATATTTCAGAATCTAGCTTTCAACAGCGAGGGAGCATTGATTGACATCTCTTAAAATAATTATTAATGAGTGCAATTTTTTATTAAGAGAACATTAACTTTGTCAGTAGACTAAAAACTGATTCTTTTTTAGTGCGAAATTTTTAAAATGACCAACTTAAAAAATCCTAACAGCACATTTAATAGACGATCTCGAGAGAAATTTTCGAAATCGAGATTGAACTTTTGAGATAAGGGAAAAGGAACCTCGGTTTTCAAAGAGGGAAAGGGAGGAACTTTCCTGAGAGAAAGAAGACGGAAAAAAATCAGAGCAAAATGTGTCGCTAGTGAGTAGGACCCACTTATCAGTGACATTGTAGACAGAACAGTAAATGAATAGTGTTCTCCGGATCAAAAGTTAGATATATATAATAGATTTAATTTGCTCATCTATATCTAAAGAATACTAGAGAATACATACTCTTAAGGGGTAGTCCCTTTTGAGGGACTGCCCCTTAGAAAAAAAGTTCTAAAAATGTTGGTTATTGGAAGATTGAAAGTTCGATTTTTTTCTCGAGACTTTGCAGCTTCTGCAAAGTTTTTTTTTAAAAAAAAAGGGGCAATCCCTACTATTAGTAAGCTTGAAGTTTCCTGGAAAATCCTTTTGGCTTCTTTTATTAACAAAATTACTAGCTTTCCTCATTAGTAAAGTCAAACGTCCTCTCATCTCGACGACCCATTCTTTATACACGTGTTTTTTCAATACTACAAGAACTTGAGAAACCAAAATGAAACACAGCAACTCCATCCATATTACATTTTTTCAACATATCACCTTTTTTATTCACTTGAAATCACTTTTAGTCATATTACTATTTTTCTTAGAGTTTTTTTTAATTCGAAGATAATCATTCAGTTTAAGTTCTCAATTTAATGGGTTATATTGGATGAGTAATAAGTTCCTTTTCTTTTGAATAAGAATAAATAGTCCGAAAATTTACTTGTGTAATAATAACTTTGCTTTGCAGGCACGAGAGGGCAAAAGAAAACATAACCTGCTTGATTCATTGAACAGGTGAGCCCGCAAACAAATGCAGTTCAGAGGCCCAATTTAACAGCCCATTATTATTTTGGTGTAAATGGATTTGGGCTTATAAAATGCAGAAGGCTAGCCTACTACAAAACAACAGGCCCGTTATAGTATGTGAAACAGGGATCCGTATCCTCCCATAGCTAAGAGACGATATTGGAGAACATAATGGCTGGTTCAAAACAGAGCATTCATTATTGAAGTGGTCACAGCCCCAGGTTTCCATGAATTCACTGCCCCAAGGATTCCATTATTAAATAGTAGGTGGCTTTTCTATGGAACGTGGCAATTGTTTAGCTCTATATAAAAAGCCAAGCAGGAATATTCCCAAGTTACTCCTATAAAATGTGAATATGTGATAATATAATTGTACCCACAGATACAGATACAGGTTTTAGCTGACTCCTCAAGCGCAGAGACTTGAGTTTTTAAATCCACCCCATATGCTTTTAGTGGAACTTAAGGTCTATTCAGAAATAATAAAAGATTTAAGAGAATGCAAGCACTTACAAGAAAACTGATTTGTATCCTTGATACTCCAATTGCTACTGCCTGACATGGATACCTTTCTCTTCATGTACTACATTTACACAAATGTTTTTGTATAATAACATTAACTCGGACATAGGTTCGTATATATAAATAAAAAAATTAGTATCAACACAGGTCTTCTGGGGTTATAGCCGATAGGTATTCTGTTTTATTTTGTTTACATAAAAACATCTGAGTGGTATAAAATAAAAGGGGGAATTTCATGTATCCCCTCAAAAATCTTGAAATTACATATTCCCCCCTCTATAATTCATAATATCATATTTATCCTTCAAAAGTTCAAAAAATCACAAATTTATCAAATTTGTTGATTTTTCTAATAAAACTCATTTTAAATTTATAAATTACCCATTTTAACCTTTCTCCATCTTTTCTTTTTATTCTTTCTCTTCGTTCCCCAACTGTATCTAACGAATTCAAACCATCGGACTCAAATTTGGGTCTGATGGGTTTCGGGACCGTTGATCTGCTTTAAGATTCGTGCGCATGATTTTAAAGCATACGCAAAAGTTGCGGGCCCGAATCTTAAAGCAAATTGGCCGTCATCGAAACCATCAAACTCACTTTGAGTCCGATGGGCATCGAACCAAATTGACCTCGTACTACACGTACAGTTAGAGTGGGAAAAATGGCACGGCGGAGCTGGCTCCGTCACGGAACGGCACGGCACACGTGTCAGTTACATGCCGTGACTCGCGTGTCCCGTGCCGTGACCATTCGCGTGCCGTGTGCATCTTTTGAAACTTTGGCACGGTACGGCACGTGAAAAATTTAGTTATGGCACGTCATGTAGTCACGCAAGTAACGTGTAATTAGGACCATTAAATATTGATTTAATGGTGAATCTTGAATAAACTAACATAAATTATGATTAAATTGGTCATGCGAGTCACGCAAGTCACGTATGGTCACGGCACGTTAGGCACGGCGTGACTCATGTGGCGTGACCATTCACGTGCCGTGACTACCCCTTGACATTTTGATCACGGCATAGCACGAGACCAAAGTCACAGCGTGTTAGTCACGACACGACACGTTTTTTCCACTCTACGTACAGTATACAGTATTGCTGTATAAACTACACCGTCCCACTAGCGTCATGTTATAATACAAAATCAACCTTTTGTGTCGCAAATTAAAGAGAAACCAGCAATTAACATGTTATTATTTTTTAAAGTTAGCCTACTAACGAATTTACAATATTTTTAACCTTACACTACTTCAATTTCTTTCATGGAGCAAAAAATTAAAGCATACAGCTTCATTTGATAATACTAAATGATTTCAACTAACGCAAGGTGACAATATTTGATTACGTAAAATTCTTTTTTAACCAATGATTAGTTAACTTCTCCCATATTTTCAGGGTCCGGATCCCCTAAAGTAACCAAATCTTTGGGTTTTGGATCGAGACTGTCCAATTCGAATTCGTCGCTCAAGATCGTTTCGGGATTCGATTTCGTCATCAGGTTATGTGCGCTCACTTCGGAGATAGATTTTCGCAGATTCAAATCGGACGGTCTCGATCCAAAACCCAAAGTTTGGTAAATAGCCAACAGTCACTAGTCAATATTATCAGTACATATTACTTAACAAGAAAATGGTAAACATGCAGAAGCATAAAAACAGAGAATAAAAAGATAAGAGATGCCACAAAATATATCCCATTAAGAGCACGGCAAAAAGAGTACAATGTTTTATGATAAAAGACATTAAACCATATATTTTTTCTCCTTTTTTTTTCTTTTCTGTCTAACATACTACTGTTATAACCAACTAGCCACTTGCTAGTTACTGCTACTCACCTCATTAGCAGAAAGCCTCCATCTTCAGCTTTCAATTTTTCTATGTTTCTTTCCTATTACATGTCTTTGAACAGTTCGTCACTCAGCGCAGAAAGGGTTTATCAATAAGGAGAAGCACAGAGGAAGAATGGTTCATATGCACTACACGGAGGGTTGAGGGTTGGAAGAGTTAAAAGAGAAGAAAAACAACAGAGCAGGTTGGACACTATTTTTCTTTTTTTTACTATTGGATTTAAGGGGCAAAATTAAAGAAGGCAAGAATATGAGGGGGGAAGAGGGGAGAGGATATTTTTGGTATTTTTTTTGTTGGATATGAGGAAGAAATGAAGAGAAGTAAAACAATTTTGGAAAATAAGGGAGAGCTACCTACTAAGCAGGAAACCTACATTGACATCAGTCTTGCTACTATCAGTGAGCAACTACCAAGGTTATGCTCTTACTCAACAACTCATGATCGCGCAATTTTCCACAAACAAACCAGCGCGTTCCCTGGCAACTAGAATCTCCCAAGGTGAATGCGGGTCCCCTTCAGGGCACCATGCATAAATCACTACCCCATGAGTCTCCACCACCCATTGCCCCATGATCACTATCAGGTGGTCCCCACAGCCTCTGAACGCCATGCCCCACCCACTTGCCGATGCCTGCACAGGCAACCCCTTCACCACATGCCAGGTGTTGTTTTCCTTGTTGTATTTCTTCACGAGATTGATGTCCTTATCTGCTGCATAAAGCTGATTGTTTACCACGGCCAAGAGAGGCGGCGACTGGGAGACCCTAACCCCAATTGGGCACATGTTCATGATCCGGCGCCAAACCTTAGTTTCCAAATCAAACTCCTCGCCACAAGTCAACGACTCACTATCTTGAGTCAGACCGCCTATGGCATAAAATTTGCCGTCCATGAAAAAACCAGCCGACAATTTGCGAGCCTGCTTCAAGCCTGGTAAGGGTTCCCAGATGCCTGTTTCAGAGTTGTACATTTCGGCCAAGTTAAGGACCTTTCCAGTAAGGTCGATTCCACCTGCTAAGATGGCAATGCTGTTGAGGCTAGCACACCCGAAAAGGCATCGTCCATGGAGCATCGGCTGGGCCCGTGACCACTGATTGGTGACCAGGTTGTACATCCAAATAGCGAGCTCAAAAGTTTGTCGGCCAAAAACCAGAAGTTGAGTTCCGACCGCCAGCGACTCCTTGTCGGCCATTTTGAAGCACTCATCGCACGGGATTTGAGGCATTGGCATCCACCGCCTTATCGAAGGATCAAAGCCCTCCCATGGCATGCGGCTACTAGATACGTATATCCAGTGCTCTTGAATCCTGAGTGTCTGTCTGAGCTTATACAAATAGCCACTTGAGATTAATGATTTTAATCTCCTGCTTACACATGCAAGGACGGGATAGTTCGACCGGCTTGATACTGCGAGGCAATCTAGGGCAAGTTCTTCAGGTAAACCAGGCAGGAGACAGTTGGCTGAGTGCTCATCACTGACTATCTGACATTTCGAGTGAAGTTTGGAAATGATCTGCTTCCTCGAGTGCGAGATAGAGAGATCAGGGTTTGGGATGGATATATTAGTTATTAGTTTTTTTAAGGTGTTTGAAAGAATGTCGCTAGGAGATAAGAGGTATGCAAGTATGCTTATATGCAAGGCATATGGGTCCCCACCTAGGGTTTTCAGGAGGTGAAGCAGAATGGTGATTCGAGCAATAATCAGAGTTTTAAACTGGAAGAACTGGGAACTGTCCATTTTGTTTCGGGTTTGCTCCATTTTGTTATGGATTGGAAGGCTTGTTTCAGATTTGCAACCTAATTTTTAGAATGAATGAACGAACAAAAGTGGTTATGGTAATAAACTCCTGCAAGGAAATGGAATTGGAAATAACAATGTTAAAAACTCAATGAAAATTAAGATACATAAAGAAAGCATTGCATAAAGAAGTAATTTATAAGTTGGCAATTGTACAATTTTAGTTGCACATCTACAATAACCTTTTACATGTTTCAAATTTCTTTTTATCACTTGAGAAATTGAAATTCTATTTGTTTTTTTAAATATAAATATATTCATAATATCACTTTTTTTTAACTCTGATTTACATCCCCTTTATTTTTGTTACATTTCTAGGGAATTTACAACAGTATTATGTTTCAACCAACAATATCTCAATAAGATATCTTCCAAAAAAGATTCACTTGTAAATATATATAAAATACCGCACACAATATTTGCGGTACCTTCATTGCTGCCGTAGTTAAAAATTAGATATTAAACTTCTACGTTACCCGTTTATAGTCAGTTTGAGAATTCAACAACAATTGGTTATAAATTAAATATATCTTATCGTTTTTAAAACCCATAATTAAAGGCAACTTAAGTAACAAAAGGTACTTCTCTTTGAGGATTAAAACTAATCTATGGCTGCAAAACGGATTATGGGAAATTTAGATAATATTTAAACTTGAAAATATGAAAATATGAATGCTTGATAATTTTTACACAAAATTAGATGATTTCTTCCTTTACCTTATTTAATATCGATTTAGATTAGTGACATGTTACACATCACCTGAAGAAATTAATTGCTTTTAGAATTTCCTGAAGGGAACATCATGTAACATCCTAGAAATTAACCTACATTTTGATTTGGGTATCAAAGCTCTTTAATGTAGGCTAAATCACATTAATTTCCAAGTCACAAAATCAAAATCAGGTATTGTTCATAACTGAAAGGTATCACATTGAACTGGACATGAATTAAAAAAGAATACATATGCAAAAAAGAAAAGCGTGCTTGTGTCAGCGTGCGTGCGTGCGTGCGTGTGTGTGTGTGAGAGAGAGAGAGAGAGCGCACCTCACTGATCTCCAGAGATTAATCTGTTAAATCAACAGAGAGAACATCAGGATATCAAACTAGACGAGAACCAAATAAATCTAAGAAAAAGATGGAAAAACAAGAAAGTAGAACTTCACCTTTTTCCTTTTCCGAAAAACCTCAATCAACTCCAAAATCTGAGAAAAAAGAGAAAGCTAAAAACTATCAGTTCTACTCTAAAACTAAAAAGTGATATGTACCAAAAAGAATCGCAACAAATTTTAACTGAAGAAAAACTGTATAGAAAACAAAAATCTGACCTTTCTCTCTGTAACCAATAGCGATTGTCAACTTCACTACCTGCGAAATGCCGCGTCATCCCATCAGCCATAAGCCGAAAGAACAACACTTTTCAAAATGAAAAAGAAAAGGAAGCAGGGGCGGAGATGAGTAGAAATAATCAAATAAAGCTTCGATCTTACCGTTTGTTCCTCTCTTAAGCCACTTCTCTCGGTCCAATCAAAGATCGCCTGACAACCCTCTCTAATCAGGTGGTGGAGTCCACCATCAGTCGCCAATTGTCGGACGAGAGAGGAGAAAGAAAGCAACCGAGAGAGAGCCGCTCGACTGAGAGAGAGAGAGTGTGTTATATATTACTATATTAGTGCCTGGATGGCTGGATGGACGAGAGTAGAAATATTTTATGAGCGGAAGAAATGGATGGATGGGATGGAATTAAATGACCAGGGAGCCTTTTATAATTAGGAAGAAACCAGGGGGGGAGGAGCAAACCGATGGGAAAACCACTGTTCTCGCCTTCGGTTTCTGTGTTCTACTGTTCTTACTTCTTACTACTACCTGGCTCGGATCCATATCCTCGACGGTACCGTAAAAGATTCCCTTTTACAGTTAGCTATTTACGGTTGAGATTAACTCTCAGCCGGTTTAGGATTCGGGCTGACTGAGGGGGCAGTATTATTGGACTTTGAGATTCGTGCCAAGTTTAAAATAACGGTCGAGATCAAGTAATTGTAAAAGATTTCCTTTTACGGTACCGTCGGTGATATGAATTCTACCTGGCTCTGGCTGCTGGCTGGCTCCAATGAAATGAAGCTTGAAGGATAATCTGTGAAGAACTTTGGCATTGCCCCCTCAAATGACAAATTTTACATGTAGCAGATTGTTGGGTTTCAGTTTAAAGAGGGATTTTGGAGATGGAGTCATTTAGATTTTTTTTTTTTCTTCTCTCCATCTGCTTTCGAATATTATATCTATTGAAAATATAAAAATTACATTTATTTATTATTTTATTTTATTTTGTAAAAATAATATTTTTATTATCGCCGCATGTCTATCGTTTTTAGTAAAATAGCTCTATAAATTTAGTTATTTTTGGTTTGTTTTCAAAGGACATGTATACCTTCAACCAATTTCCTTGTTTAAGTTGATATAAGCAATTGTGCACTTACTTATAATCTGTGTGATTATTAGTTTTCTAATGCATAAAATTATATAGAATATATCGATATAAACATACTTAAACTATAATCCAAGCATATCCTTCTTTAAGAATGATTTGTTTTTTATTTTGTTCTTACAGTTAAACACATTTTTAGATCGCCACTGTCGTATATTTCTTAATTTGATTGATCACAACATAAAATGTTAAGCAAAGTATTTCAATAATTATTTTCATATTAAAAAACATTTTCTATATTATGAAATCAATATTTTGTTGATGTGATATTAAGGACTTGTTGGAAAATCATTTTATTTTGCAGAAAAATTTAAAATATGAACCATACATACATGCGTTTTACAATTTCATAGATGAGGAGGGTTCAAATGCCTCCATTTTTCATGCCTCCACCATGCCTCCATTTTTAAAAACTTTAATAACTCAAAATTTAAAACTTAAAAGTCAAAATAAAACCGTTGAATATGATCTACATCATTTTATCTATACACGTTTAAAAAATTATGACATTTCAATTTTATTTTGGTTGTCATCAAGAGCTTGTAAAATTCGTACTAATATGGATAATTGCTAGACGTTGATTTTTCAACTTATTGATTCACATAAAAACAAAATCGAAATACAATAATTTTTTATGAGCACATAGATAAAATGATGTAGATCATATCCAACGGTTTTATTTTGACTTATTAGTTTTAAATTTTGAGTTATTAAAGTTTTTAAAAGTGGAGGCATGGTGGAGGCACAAAAAATAGAGGCATTTGAACCCTCCTCTTCATAGATATATGGACACTTTGTTTTCTGAAGATTTCCAGATCAATTTCGACTATTTGCAGGGGTTCATTCGACAATTGTTCCCAATTTCAGAGACAATTTTATTGCAAGAAAATAGACAAGGTGATAAAGGGCACTTTAGTAAAATTAAAAACCACTTGGGAGTAGCACGTAATTACTTTCAGGCAGTGCATCTTTTATGCCCATCTGGAATCTTAACTACAATTCTAACCCATGCAATTTCTTCATCTCCCAAGTGTCTCTATCTACAACTGGCGGCGATTAATACTAAAACAAAAAGCTTATCAGAAATAAAAAATAAACAAAGCCCGTGCAAAATCCGCGTTGCCAAAGCGAACAGTCTGGATCGATGACCAAATTATTTGAACGGCTTAGATTTAATCAAAGATAAACCCAGCGTGCAAAGAGAGCGGTCAACCAGAGAAGTCATCCTGCAGGCCTGCACGTGAGGAGATAATTTCCAATTATTTTGCATTCTAAATATTGTATGCACCAGGTGTATAAATTATTAATAACAAATTACATATCAGTATTATAGATAACACTTGCTTAGTTGCTTATTGTTTATTTGTAATATAGTAGGACTATTCTTCGAACGAGTTTTTAACTTTTTATCTAAATTATATTTGTTGTGTTATAGATAATAATTTTATAGTGCGTGTATTTACTGACCTTCTTTTGAGACATAGAGTACGTAATGAACCGGGTTCAGTCACTATTTTCAACCTGAAGTGGCCACCGCAAGAGCCATAACCCGCTTTTTGTTACTCTCTGTAATTTGTGTTAGACTTGATATCTAAAGTTCCGAGTTGATAGATCTTTCAATTGTGGGACTAAAGTTTTGAGTTCCGTCTAGACTGCAGAGTGACTTTGGCTTGATATCCGAAGTCGCTGAGACTAAAGTTTGGCAGACCAACTCCCAGCGACTCGTTGGTTTTGTAATTTGTAATTTAGAAAGTGTTTAGAACCGGAATCCATTAAGAATCTAAATCCGTTTAAAAAAAAATCCGAACCCGAATTTTGCCTACCCCTGACTCAAATTCTAGCTACGCCACTAGTTATGACTAGATAAGAAAACCTTATACTAGCGTTTGATTGTTTGCAATTTTTGCCAACTAATTATTATATGTGTGTTTGTAGAAAGTTTTCGATGATATTATGGTCTAGGGTGTTGAATGTTGGTTTGATCTGTAAAAAATATTTCTGGAAAAAAAAAATATTTGAACTAGGTTCTTTAGTGGACCTCGCCTACCTCACACCTTGTGGCCCAGACATTTTTCCAATCCGCTAACAAACAACTTCTTAAGTCCAGCAATATCAGGCTCTGATATCTGTTTTGAGTTCCATCTAGACTCCAGAGCGACTCTGGCTTGATATCCGAAGTCGCTGAGACTAAAGTTTGGCAGACCAACTCCCAGCGACTCGTTGGTTTTGTGATTTGTAATTTAGAAAGTATTTAGAACTGGAATCCGTTTCAAAAAATAATCCAAACCCGAATTTGTCTATCCCTGACTCAAATTCTGACTACGCCACTGGTCATGACTAGATAAGAAAACCTTATACTAGCGTTTGGTCGTTTGCAATTTTTGCATGTATGTCCCCTAAAATGCTTTATCATTTTAGACAGAAATTTTTATTTTAAAAAATATATCAAACATTTTGTCAAAAAGGAACATGATGGAAACATTTTTCGATCCACTAGAAAAAAGTCGATTCAATTCCTTTGTATATTTTTTGCGATTAAAGATTGAAGTCTGCATACAAACTCTGAAACCGAATCAAGAAAATGTTTAAAGAAGTTCCTTTTATTTAATACATTTTTAAAAATAAAAATAAATACATTTTAGAGGGGACTATTTCTTAAATCACACAACAAACTTCTAACGCCATTTAAACTACGCGCAGTGCGTGCATTAAATTTTAGGTACAGATGATTTAGTCAAAGTTACAATTGATTGTGTTTCCAATTTCAAAATTTTAATGATAAACTTCTAATTATCATCATTAAAATAATTTAATGTAACTGAATTTAGTGCGCGCATTAATTGTATAGGTCATAATTTTAGTCCAGATGCAATTTATTTGTTGTCAAAGTCTATTAAAATTCGCCCATGACAGTTTCACAATTTAGTTGTCCACCACCAATGCATGTGTTGCTATGCAACTTTTCAGACGAATTTTTTATTTTCACCATTTTTGAAAAAAAAAAAAAATAAACCAAACAGGCAGCTTTTTTTAAAAAAAAAAAAAATTTTTTACCACGTCTGAACTTGTGAAACCAACTTTCTTCACAAGTTCAGATTGCAAACGTGGTAAAAAAAAATGGTTATTTGATTTATTTTTATTTTTTTTAAAGATGGTAAAAATAAAAAATTTCGGAACTTTTCAGTTTCAACCTTTAATATTATGCACAGGTACAATTAAAAGAATGTAATAAAATCTACTCCTTTTCATTGTTTACTGATGTTTTTAATTCGTATAATTTTTGTATAAGCACATATAATTTGGAAATCAAATTTACATTTTTTTTAATATGTAGAAAATTATTGTTTACTATGAACTAATTCAATTCAACAACAACAACAATAAATAACGTTTGAAAACAACATACTGGAAAAATCGGAACAAAAATCGGTTGTTATTCCAATGACCGTTCAGATTTTTTCGTGTGAGAATCTCAACAAAGATACTTTTTCATATGCGGATCTAAAAGAAATAAAACGGCTGCTATTAGAATTTTTGAAGTTCCTTACCTACACCGAATGGAAATAGAAATCTCCAAAATTTAAGAAAATATGATATATTTTTCTTATTTTATTATGCATATGAATATAAAAAAAATGAATTGAATATTTTTTGACAGTGGTAAAACATATAGTTTAATGCAGCAGAAACATAATTGGCTCAATTCATGCAACTAGCTCAATTAAACAGAAAATTCCTACCTTAACAAGTTTAATATGTTCAGCTCAATTCATACAACTTAATTTTAAAATGTTCAATTCATGCAACTTATATGAGTAGTTAATAACCTCTCTATAATTGGCTGTAAATCTTCTCCTACCAACCAGTCGTTACCTCTTTGTTTCATGAATCATGCTACCCTACCATTCTACCAACCATAGTCATTAGTCGTTACTAGAGTGGAAAAAACATGCCGTGTCGTACCGTGACCAAAATGTCAATGAGTGGTCACGGCACAAGAATGGTCACGCCGCGCGAGTCACACCGTGCCTAACGTGCCGTGACCATACGTGACTCGCATGACCATTTAATCATAATTTATGTTAGTTTATTCAAGATTTATCATTAAATCAATATTTAATGGTCCTAATTACACGTAACTAGCGTGACTACGTGACGTGTCGTGCCGTGATTAAATCTTTTACGTGCCATGCCGTGCCGTGTCAAAGTTTCAAAAGATGAGCACGGCACGCGAATGGTCACAGCACGGGGCACGCAAGAGTCACGGCACGTAACTGACACGCGTGCCGTACCGTTCCGTGACAAAGCCGGCTCCGCCGTGCCATTTTTTCCACTCTAATCGTTACCTCTTTGTTTCATGAATCCATTAGCGACCCGATCCGACAGGCTTAAAAGTTAAAACCCGACTCGGATTTTTAACTCACCTGACTGATTGCGATTTGCGAGCGTGGGAATAAACGACTGCTTTTAATTTTTTATCTCTTGCGTAAATAAATAGTCGACCTTTCTTTACAGGCTGTCAAAGTGGATAAGGATGCAGTCCTTTTAGCGAGAACTCGTCTTTTGTTTCCGTAACCTCTTTAATGTAACTTATTGAGCAGCAGCGTGATGGCCGTCTCCAAACTGACCCGTTACACCGAAAAAGTATAAATAATATCTCAGGAAATGAGAACTAGAATATTTACTCGACAGTACAAATCATAAGTGCAGGCTGAAAAGGTTACTTTTACCCAAAAAAGGGCAAACTCAGCATAAAATATTATGCCTAGGGCTTTTCTGAAGAAAAAAAGAAGCGTCACCTGATAAACTATTTTGTCGCTCTGTTCTGGTGCATTGGAGTTCCCTCCACCTTTTGACCTTCTTCTTTTTGACCAAGTGCGGTTGATGACGTCATGTCAGGTCAATTCCACTGAAAGTTTGAAACGATAAATGGATGATGATGATGGGCTATTTCGGGCCGGCGCCCGTCAGGTACCATTAAAATGGTTAACAATCAGGAATTCACATCCAGTGCATTACCTCAAAAGGCAATCTTTTACAATTAGTGTATCCGGACCGTTCTTTTTAACTTGCCACGAATCTCAAAGCTCAATAATACTGTCCCTGGGCTAGTCTGAATCTCAAAGTTGTTGAGAGTAAATCTCAAACCGTAAAGCGAGAGAAATCTTTTACAGTATCTGAGAGGATACTTGTCCTAACAATCAGTCTCTTCACTCTTGGAAATGTTGCTTCAATTCAATATACATCTTGTTGTTTTTCTATGAAACATGAAATGTAGCGCTCCATACAACCGAGATAGGCTTCCAAGGTCTCCCCGCTTAGAGCAGGTTGGGTCCGATGGGTTTCGGGACCGTCCGCTCTGTTTTAAGATTCGTGTCATGAATTTTAAAGTAGACGTGAAAGTTGCGGGCGCAAATTTTAAAGTAGATCGGACGGTCATCGAACCCATCGAACTCACTTTGAGTCTGATGGGCATCGGACCCAAATTGACCTCCTCCCCGCTAGGTCCCTGGGAATCATAATTGATTTTAAAATAAAGATGCATTATTTTAAAGAGGGATGTTTCTATGGGCATAAGGACCTATTTGTAAAATGAGCATATTTTTATTTTCAAAGTTCAAATAGTCGATCCGACCGTTCAACATTATCTCCATATTAAAATGTACTTGGAGGTCAAATTTTACATTTTTCTGAATTTTTTTACTATTTATTAAGTATTTTACAAAACTAGTCAAATTCAGACCATTGAATTTTGTACCCATCTTAATAAATAGTAAAAAAATTCAAAAAATGTAAAATTTGACCTCCAAGTACATTGTAATATGGAGAAAATGTTGAACGGTCGGATCGACTGTTTGAACTTTTAAAATGAAAATATGCTTATTTTACAAATAGGTCCTTATAACCATAGAAGAATTTGCCTATTTTAAATTACTATGTACCGATTTTTTTTTATGTAATTAAAGTTTATCTGAAATTAAATTCATTGGGAAATATTATATCCACAGTAGAATCTTGATACAAAGTACTAGCATGTCCAAAAATCATATCCACAAGTAACTAGCACAAGTGTGTCCAGAAGTCGGACACACTAATGCCGTGTCCTTCTTCATAGCTAACATGCTACTTCTATTTCCTCTCAAAAGTAAAAAATCTGCAACTTTATGTTGTTAAAAGTAATTAATTCAATTTGGTGGTGGAATTAAGTTTGAATCACTAATTATTTCATCATTTGCCGAATAATCAAATTTCTTAAGGACGTGTCCAATTCGAATAAAGGAGTTAGCAGCAGCGTGTCCAAAAAAAGAGCTGACAATATCCCGAGTCCTAACCCACTTAAAAGTTTAAACACGCCATGGCTGATGGCCAGTACCAGCTTATTTGTTTTATTTTTTAATTGACAACAGTCAAAGATTCTGGCGAAGAAACCAGCAGTAACGTGTCCAGTTTGGATAAGAAGTTAGCAGCAGTGTCCCAACTTTGAGAAAGGAGTTAGCAATTTTTTGATACATAGAGAACACAATGGAGTGGTCTCTGTCAATGGCATGTTCAGAATGGAAGGTGATATTGTCAACTCTTTTTTCGGATTATTGGTAGCTCCTTTGTTTGAGATGGGGACATGTTACGCAAAATTCATATTTAAAATTAATAACGTTACTGTCAATTCGATCCAAGTATTATAGATCAGACTCAATAATTCAGATTCAATTTTTTTTTTTTTTTTAACTTGGATCCAGACCGTCCAATTAAAAAAGAATCAAGCTCTGGTCCACAGATGATCCCAAATTCTAACTCTGCCTCTGGAACCTTACTTGGGGTGGGGGGGGGGTGGTGGTGGGGGGTGGGCAAGTTGCTTTGTCGCTCCTATTTTTTATAGTCGAGTTGCCTCCTTGCCTACAGGTAACAAGTTATCCATCTTTGAAGTTTCCGCGACTATATTGTTCACCAGTTGAACGACGGTGATGCAAATAAAGAAATAGTGGAGATGATTACCAATGACCTTGATGATGAGTTGGAGCTCGATCCCAATGAATGGAGCCCAGAGTGGGTAACCTTGGCACCTAAAAGAATGCGTTCTCTTGTCTCAACTGATTCGTCTGAATCATTGAGTCCGATTCATAATATTTGAATCGAACTCAATGAACCTGATCTTTCTATATTTATTAGAAACGAAACACTCTTTCTATTTCTGTACATCTGAATTTAATAATCTCTATAGATAAAAAATTTCCAACTTCTCATCGTTTTCTCTTTCCCATGTTACTCTTGCTTGCCTTCCAAGGATCACAATCAACTATCAAGATCGAACCCAAGAGATATTCTCGTACCAGTTGGCGGGCGTTCCGACCGTTGGAACCGACTATAGGAAGGATCATGTCCTAAAAGGTCACTCTAACCTCCTACAATGAATCGTGTATGTAAACTTTTTGCTTGTGTATCTCGCAACCGAACTAAATTTTGGAACTTCATCCAAAGTTCTAACATGAAGAGAAGTGGGATGTGCAAATCAATGTTGCAGATCAAATCGTGTAGGTACATCTAGAGAGGTTCCCGAGTTTGGATGAGTATATATTCAATATTAAATTTTGATGGGTAACTTCCATTAGGAAAAACTTTGATTGACAGATATGCACACGATTTTTCTCGAAATGGAAAAAGAAAACTCCCAACAAGAACACAAGCTACAAATGCACCTCTTATGGTATTTTTCAGATTCCAGTACTTGAGGACATGCAAGTATCAGTGAAAAACTACGCCGCTAGCCTGTTATGGTTGAAATATAAAATTCATCGTGAAAACATCCCATGCCAATTTTTGATAAATATTCTAGCACTTTTAATTAATTTGTTTCTCTACTGATTTTAAAACTAATAATTCTTATGATCCCTACAAAATGTTACTACGTACCATTTTAACGGAATAGAAGCTTGGTTCGGATACCTCTCGTCAAGTATTACTGTATGAATTGAAGAGGTTTCAACAAATTATAAAAAAATTATATTATCAACTGAGGAGCCATATTCATAATATTCAAGTGAACTAAAAAAAACTACATAAAACATGCAATTTATCAAATGAAAGAGCTTTTACATCATAAAAATGGCTGGTCCGTTGTAACATATGAAAGATTTGCAATTAACATTTCATCAGCTAATGTACCAGATTGTTTGACACCAAGTAAAAATCAAGAAGTCCATAAATTTCAAGACTCCAGATTGCTTTTACTTCCTTTCTGCTGTATACAAATTGCAAGATTGAGCTAGCTAATGAATCATAAGAGTCCAAAATTAATTCTTTGATTTTTTAGGCGGTGGTGGTGGAGGCATGCCGGCTGCATTTGCATTCCTCTTTATTCCCAAGAAATGCTCGACCTGAGGAACACATAGCCATAATAAAATTAAATAACAGAACATATTTGACAAAAAGATCACCCGTCACCTTCGAGTTGCATAAAGATGCAGTACATAAAACCCCTTCTCAATCAATCATGTTAATTTAAATATTTCCTGGAAGTCTTTTTTCTCTTTCTGAAAAGAGTATTTACTAATTCTGCTCGATTTGTGTTTTCACGCTTTACATGCTATGAGTTGGTTGTGTTCCGGTTGGATAGTAGTTTTAGATTTGGGCCATTACAAGTTCAGGTTGTTTCAGTTTCCAGTTTATTCAGAGATTGAGTTGTGTGTCAGGCTTGGAGTTATTTCTGATTTTGGGCTATTTCGAGTCTTGGATCCTTCAAGTCTCGAATTAGTCGGGTTTAGTGTCGGGGAAATGGGGTTCTTCACTCAAGTTGCTTCGGGTTATCACTCTGATAAAACTGATTTTGTGTAGCAGTTGAGTCTTTGGGGTCATTTTTGGTTAGGCGGGTTATGGTGCCATATCAAGCAGGTCATGTTAAGGTTTCAGGTCCAGTCAAGCATGGGTTTGCTCGGGTTTTAGGTCATTTGGTTTCAGGTTCAGGGTGGGAGTTGATAGAGTATGGGTCGGGTTTCAGTCTGTTTGATTTTTCAAAATTACTGGATCAGATCTGGTCGAAACCCAGGTCGGTGTTGCAGTTCCTTTGGGTCATGACAGGGTTGCCACCTGTAGCTATAAGGTTGGGTATATCCTGTTTTTGGTAACGGGCCTAGGGGCATAATGGACGTTTAAGTCATTTCTAGATGATGAGGTCCTGATTAGTTAAGGTCCAGGGTTTAAAAAACATTTAGAACTTGTAATGAAGCATGAAAGAAGTACAAAAGGAAAAAAAATAAATAAAGAAATTACCTTTCTGTCCCCAAGCATAGGTGTCAAACTCCCAACATCTTTCTCCACTGTTGCAAATCCACTGCTCGGGTCACTTGTTTGCCTAAAATACCGTACAATAAAGAATCAACAAACCATTTACAATTTTCAATTCGATACATTGGTTTATAAAACCTCAGAAAAGATGGTGAAATTCTCTCACATCCTATCCCTAACAACAGCGAATAATCTCATAGTATCCTCTCCTATAAAGATAAAAGAGTCAGGAAGGGCATTTTGGCTAGTTTCTGAACAAAACCATGTATACACGTAAGCACACGGACATGCAATTTTTTTAGAAATCATGCCTTTGAATATTTTGAGGTTTTAGGTTGTCATTTCCAAAATGAAAAAAATAAACAACCAAAATAGAAAGAAATAAATATACCCAGGTTTAACATTGCCGCTCAAGACCAGGTAAGGTGTCTTCATCTGGGCCTGGGCCTCTCTCATTTTCTCCATGGAGTGTAGAGGTGTGTCAGAGTCTCTCATTTGTTTTGTCTTTAGATCCTCATAAAACTTCTTCATTCTCTTTTCTTGCTTCATTTTTCCTGGGCCCTTCCCATGGAACTTGTGTGACAGAGCCCTAAATGCTTCCTTTGGTGTCATCTGTTGTTTTTTATAAAAAAAAAATAGACTGTTAGAATGAAATTGCGGTGACACAAAAAAACTTACAAAGCATAAGGAACTCTTAGATGTGAGAAAAATCTAAGTGAAGAGCTTGATTTTCATTCATTATTTTTAAACAAATAGAAATACTATAACCCCTTTCGAAAGAGAAATCATAGATATAACTTACAATTCGGCCAAACTCATCAGTTCTCTCAATGCGGATCTCCTTTTCTTTTGGAGCTGGTTCTTCAACTAAACCTACTAACTTACTCTTCTTCTTATCCATTGTTCTACCACCCCAATCTATGCCTTCATTCAATGTTCCCCTTTCCTTTAATAATTTCAAAGCACCAGATAGACCTTTACCGACAGCTGCCTCGTGGATTATCTCATCAGGGGTGATCTCATCTTTTTCCTCCTTTGGTAGTGGTTCAGTTGCAGATTCAGATTCTTTGACCTCTGACCAGCCGGTAACCTCCATATCCTCATTCTGTTGTGTTGTTTCGGGCTCTGAATCGACATCCATGAAAACATCTTCCGTTTCAGGTCTAAGGGTCTCTGTAACATAATGGTAAAAAAATAACTGCAGATTAATATTAGATCCAATATTAATAACCTAACTGAATATCAATAATTAGAGTTGACACCATATATCTGTAGATTTAAGGGACACTTGTGTCTTGTGTTCAAATTCTTATTTTTTTTCTTCTTGTCTCTGACATAGTGATATCTATCATGCTTTTGTTCCTTCTTTTTCCATTCAGAGAATCTTATGATATTAATACTAAGCTGTATTGTTTTATAATTTTAAACCATTTTTGCATGAATATACTATACATAACTCCATTGTTAGGTAGGAATTTGCATACTAACCAACAAAATTCTCTCTCTTAACCTCCCTCCACCCCCCCCCCCCCCCCCCAGGTATAATTTTTTTTCTGCATCTTTCCATAAGCCACTCCTAGCTCTTGAAAAGGCAACCCCACAATCACTAAAAGAGAAACAAGAACGAAATCAATTTGGATGAAGTACCAGTGATCTCTGAATTACACCACATCTTGGCAGAGAAGAAATAATAACAAGAAAATTAAAAAAAAATACATACCTTCTTTCATCTGAAGACCCCATACAAACTCTTCCATCTCAGTTATAATCACCTTACCCCCTTCTGCTGCCTCCCCTTCTATATCCCATTCTACCTTCTTCTCAGTAGCTGGAACAGCAGCCTTAAGGATATCCAAATCATTTTTCTCCTCCTTCTTCACTGCCAGCTTCCTTGCTTGCTCCACTGACCTCTGCAAATCCTCGTAGTCATCACCAAAAACAAGTGGCTCATTTTCTCCCTCGTCACCTTCTTCAATTTTTCCAACAGTTTGTACCTGTCCCTCCCTTATAACACTAGCTGCCGCCTCAGCCTTTTCTATAGCTGCTTGGTATGCATTCTTTCTTGCCTCTGCATCAGCTTTCTCTTGGTCTGATTTAGCAGCTAATCGAGTCGTGTCTTTACGGGAGCCAAGATCTGAACGACCCAGGCCAGAAGCAATGGCCTCAGCTTCAAGGGCATCCAGGTCCAGCTTTTCTTTTTTTCGAAGTGACTTCTTCTTTTTGGGTTTCTTAAATCGGAGCATTTCCTCTGAGGTGTAATACTCTGATGAGCTTTTTGTATAGGCAGTTAGGTCAAGAGATGGCTTTTGCGATGAACTTCCCTCAATCCTTCTTCGAAGCTGTGAAAATAATAAAATATTAGGATATTAAACCATTAAATATGTAAAGCTGCACATGCTGTTAAGTAAAACAGCAAAAAGGAAGTTCGGACAAGAGAACCCCCCTCCCCTCCCACACACACAGAAAAGAAAGAAAAGAAGGTCCTTGATACCTCTTCGAGTTTCTTTTCAGCTTCACCAGAGAAGCGGCCACCTTCATCCAAAGTTACACCCTACAGGAAAATAATACAAATCAGCATAAAAAACGTATCTAATCTAAAAGGCACAAAGCAGAAAACATAAAATTAGCACCTCATCCTCAACTGGGTCGTCATATTGTGGCAGCATTGGTTTCTTAATGCCAGTGTCATCACTAAATCTGGAGTTTAAAAAAAAAAAAAAGCAGAAAAGTGACCCAAAAGTAAGGAATGACTAGTGAAAATTTGTATTAAATGGTGACTAACAAGAAAAACAGAAGTAAAAAAATGTACTTGTCATCATATATTCCAGTCTTTTTTTTGGCGGACTGGTACAAGTCATCTCTGCGCTTCTGTTCTCCAATCTCCACATTTTCAAGCATATCGACATCTGCAAAACAAAGTGCAAGTATAAAACAAATTAAAAAAATGGCAAATGGCAGTAGCATGTCATCTTGATTAAGAAACTCTATATTATTCAAACACCTCCTAAACAAAAATTTACAATAGTAATACCATGGGAGCCCCCAAAACTTTTCTTTTGTGACAAATAGGCCCCCAAACATTTATTTGTAACAAATGCCCACCAAACTTTCTAATACGTGAAAGTTAGCTCTCAACTTCTAAACTAATATAATAAGTAATTTTAAAATGACATGACCATAGTACCCTTGATAAATTTATCCTTATTCAGAATTGAGTTTTAAATAATAATAATCTCTTACTTCATATTGTTTATTATTTTCATGTATAATAAAAACAGTTTCATTAATTTTGATCATTATGAAACTAAATCTTTCCTATAAATATAAATAAGCATACAGACTGAAAAATAAAAATGAAAATAGCAAACTTTCACGTGCCTACATTTTCTAAAAGAAAATTTTACTAACTTCCTACAAATTTAAAAGCCACAAATCATAAATATTTTAAATATTATACTTTAAACATCCGAGAAAATTATGGTCATTTTACCCTCAAATTTGATTAAGTAGAAAATTAACAGCTGAGGTTCATTGTCACGGATTATAGAGTTCTGGGGAGGAGGGGGGAGTTATTGTCAAACTAAAAATGTTGGGTGCCTACCGCGTAACTAAGTGTCAGACTTCAAATTGAAATACATTTAATACCTTCATTGATGTCATCACCAGCTATAATACTCTGATCTTTAAGTGTCAGAACAACAGCCCCGCCTTCCATGACTTTATCAAGGCCATGTAATACCTTCACTCCAGCAAGGTGGTCTGAAATACAAAAATATTGTACGTATTCAGTATAGAAACTATTTAAGCAAAGATATACCAAACGGCATAAAATATACTTCGATCGTGCATAACAACCAAAAGACAAAAAATTAATACCTCCTCTACTTGCATTGCCCCATTCATCTTCATCATCATCATCACTTCCAGCTAGCAACTTATCCTGAGGATTTTATATAAAAATAGGTAAACTCTTCCTTGTAATGTCTTTTCCTATCTGCAATAAGCACAACATTTCGGAAAAACTTCCAACTAAAACTTGGACAATTGGCAACTCGTCAAATTTAATCCATAGTATTTGACAATTTTCTCCCAACTGTGCTTAAACTGTTTTATCCCTCTATGCAGCAACTAAACTGATATCAAGTAAAACAATTGTAATTTTGGAATCCAAATTACATGAACTCATTATGAATAAATTTAGTTAACTTTGCCTACCCTGGTATTGATGGAGAGTTCTCTTTGGAAATAACACAAAAATTAAAAAAAATTGCAACACAAGAACATTGGATCTGTTTGCATATATTGTAAATTATTGGTTTTGAAAAAAACCCATCTTCCAAGAATTAGACATAAAAAAGTTATCGTTTTTAATAAGAGTACCAACAAACCTGTTCTTCCAAGGCTTCAGAGCGGCGAATGGCTTTCTCTCTTTCAGCATTTCTCTTCTCCTCGAGCTTTCTACTTTTGCTAACCCAAGACAATACCTCTGAGTCATTCTCTTCTTCTTTCTCCTTCAATCTTTCTTCTTTCATCCTGGAATTGTAATCTAAATTTAGAGATAAGTGCCACTATGTATCAGTAAAAGTATCATGAATTGCACAAAAAGAGGAAACATAAATTCAAAATTTCCAATACTTACTTCAAGATCTTTTCCCTGAGCTCGGAGGATTTCTCTTTCGGCGCGTCATCTCTCCCAATGTCTCTATTATCTTTGTCTCTAGATTTTGATTTCTCATCTCTGTCAAGGCTTCTCTCTCTATCCTTAGATTTATCTTTTTCTCTTTCTCTGTTCCTCTCCCATCTTTATCCCTTTCCTTGTCCCTATTCCTACTCTTCTCCTTCTCCTTCAATTTATCTCTCTCTTTCTCTCTGTCTCTTGGCTTTTCTCGATCCTTTTCCTTTTCTTTCTCCTCCTCTTTTCCTCTGTCTCTCTCCCTAACCTTTTCTTTGTCTTTCTCTCTGTCTCTATCTCTGTCTCTGTCTCTGTCTTTGCCCCTTTCTCGCTCCTTCTCCCTAACATTACCGCTATCCTTGTTCTCCCTATCCTTCTCCTTATCCCTATTCCTAGCCTTGTCCTTCTCTTTATCCCGATGCCTCTCCTCTTTCCTCCTATCCTTACCCCCGTCTTCGTGCCGATCTCTACCTCTGTTCTTCGAATCCCTATCTCTACTTTCGTCTCGATCCAGCCTTATCTCACCAGGCTCCAAATCAGTGACCCCCATCGAAAAATTGATCAAGGAAAACTTCGAAACAGGAACTAATAAGGAAATTCAGCTACACGCAGGTGATGAATTTGAAGGAAGGTTGATAATCGTACAGAGCTAGGGTTTATATTGAAGAACTGGAGGCAAACACGAGTCGGAGAAGGAGAATCGACTTCTAGTTTGATCCGATGGTCCAATCAAATATCGGAATTGAGATCTTCTCCGGTACCGTAATAGGGAATCTTTTACAATTACTGGATCTGAACCGTTCTGTTTAACTTGGCACGAATCTCAAATCCCAATAATACTGCCCTGCGCTAGCCCGAATCTCAAATCAGCTGAGAATTAATCTCAAACCGTAAAGTGAAGGGAATCTTTTACAGTATTGGAGAGGATACTTGTCCTCAAATATCGTATGTTTTCCGGGTATGTCCGTTTCCAACGGGCTTTGGAATATCGGACCGTTGTGCAATTGTTGAAATGAAAAAGCGGGCTGGAAGGGGAACATTTACAAGTCTTAATGAAGGGTTACAATTTTCCTACTGGTTTTTCATCTCATTGAACATTCTGTTTTATGGGCTACAAGTAAATTAAGGGCTTTCACTAAATCCGACGTACGGTCCATGTTTCATAAATTGTGTTTGTGTATGGCATTTTTTTCTTGCTTTGTTCTTTTTTTTTTTTTTAACAAGGAAAGGTACTCCATTTTTCCCTTATCTTTCTTTCTTTTTGGGATTTGGGGAGGGGGCATACGGTTTTAAATTTATGCTCATAAAAAAAATTGTGGCAGCAGACGTGAGCGAGTACAAATGCAGAAGAACCAAACAAACGGGTTACATTGACGGGTTAATTAGGAATTGCACCCTACTTGAATGGGGCAATCGAACAACTTATTTTCACAAAAAAAAAAAAAAATCACACATTTGTGATATTTGAAATTTAGAGGGTTAAATTGAATATATATTTCTTTAATGGTGAGTTATTTTCTAATGACCATTTATTATTTTGTTAATGATATCATGCCGTTGCATCTCTTCATGACATTTTATGATGCGTTTCTTTTATATTCATAACTCTCATTAATCTCTTTTAAATCTCTTAATCAACTCATCAACCAGTTACTAATGTTTCAATATTATATATGGCCACATCCCTTCTCTGTCAAATTGTATCTGAGACAAAAAAACAAAATAAGAAATCAAATATGTTTCTTTGATTAGCTCCCACAGAAAGTTCCCTTTGATTTATTCTCTATTTCTATTTTTATTCCAGTTATCAAATTCTGATCCTTGCTAGACATTACGGCTGGACATTACGGAGTTATCGTCAGTTGCTTCCATGGCGTGCTTAAGGAGCAATAATCCCGGATTATCTTGGTTGCGGTTCCATCTTGCACGATGAGATGGAATACGCTTAAGGACAGTGTTTCGCACAATCCGGGTAACTCTATTTTAATTTGATTTATTTTAATTAATTTACAACTATCCGAATATTATGAAAATTTATCCCAACAACAACACCTTGATGTTTAAGCAAATTTGTTTGCTTAACATAGCAATAAAGCCTCCTTTAAATCAATATACATCCTAAAATACACATGAATATATACACCCAACAATTAATTAATATCCATGTACACGCAAGGTTTTAAATACCTAGAAAGAAAAAATAAAAATAAAGAAAAAGACGAATTATAAATTCAATCACTTAATTATATATCAATCAGACCCTTTCGAATCAAATGCCCTTAACAGTCAAAAGGGATTCCACATGTTAGTTAATCCGTTTTCACTAATATAACCGTCCACTTGTGCGTCGAACTTGGTAATATTACTTAGAGAAGTCTTTAAAGCCTTCTTGTCAGAGTCTAATTCTAAAAATCCCACTACTGGTATCTGAGCCTTTGAATACCATGGGAAACGCTGCAAAGTTAGGCCGGTGGGTTGTCGAGCCCATGCCGGAGAAGCAGGGCACTTGCTCTGGTTGCTCAAAGGTAATGTATGATGTGTCGACAAGAGAAGGCATAGAGCTACTGCCGGATTCATTGAGAAAAGACTCGATGTTTGGTCTTGGAACATTACTTCTGCTCTTGTTGAAAACCTTGCAGAGAACCCAATCTTCCTGTTTGGTTCATTGAAAGAAATTGTCAGAGTAAATTTTCCAAAATTTCAGTGTACACAAATAAAAAAATCCACATGTAGAAAAAAAAAATAACTACCGATACATTAGTATATAATATGTTTTCTAATGGTATTGGCGAACAATATTGGTCTTATTAAAATAAATGAAACTTCTTGGAAATGCACAGATAGCTAGCATAGTATAAAGCCAAGGAGAAAATTGTGAGCAGGTGCAAGTGCATACATGCATCACTTGGCATGAGCTGTGCTAGCTATAACAAACAAGCAAAAGATGGAAAACCTAAACCTCATGTGAAAATTTGGGCTGGTCAGCTGTGCCTTCCATGCGGAATCATGCATGACCCATTCAGTCTTCTTGCCCTTTGGAGCTCTTCCCTCATAGAACACTAGCGTCTTTCGCATTCCCACAAGTTGCCCTTCCTGCTAACAGGCGGTCTTTTCCTGTCGCCTTCCAGTAGCCGGACTGAGTCGCTCGATTTGTTCGTTGTCCTGTTGCATACTTGCGGTCTCGCAAGTGAAGAAGTACCATTCCTTGTCCGCAACACATGCAATTTCTTTTGAAGTACAACAAAGAAGTCATTATTTAGAAGCCGAACTGAAATTACAGTATTTTTGGTTGTGTATAGTGGTTTTTCTGATGATGATATGAAGGTGTCGTGGTGTAGTTGGTTAATTATCACGTCAGTCTAACATGAAGGTCTCTGGTTCGAAACCGGGCTACGCCATACTTTTGGTTGTTTATTGGGGTTGCATTTTAGACCCAACAAATTATGTGGCAAATTCATTTTTGGTTGATTAGCTTGTAGAAAAGTGACCAACTAAAACTATAACATGTCATGATCTATTATGAAAGAATTACATTCTAAAGAAAGGAACTCACATCAATTTTTTTTACCTATTTTTCTTTACTGTTTGTGATTGTTTATTTGGTTATGTTTAGATATGCCCTTGGACCCACTACCCGGCCAAGTTCTAATTTAGGATCTCTTAATCTTTTTCAATTCTCATAAATGTCAGATTTTGTATATTCTCTGAATCTTACAATATCTGTTTTTTTCATCATAGCTTCATAATATATTTGTAACATCTTGTATCAGGAGAATCCTAAAAGGTATATATATAGATCAACCAATATTCCTAATAGTAAAAATAATAACTGGAACACCGAAACACTATTATAATACAAATAAATAAATCATCAAACTAAGCAACTAGACAAGTATAAATAAATAAAAATGACTAGTTCTAAATGATTTTTTTAATGATATTTCAAAATGTTATCCGGAACCAGCCGGCATTAAAAAATATTTGAAGGTATTATTAAATGAGTGAGTCTATGGTACTATGCATAACACGGATTGGTCCGTACTACGGATCAATATTTTCGTTTTCAAAATTCTAACGATCGATCCGAACCGTTCAACATGATTTCCATATGAGAATATACTTGTGGGCTAAAGTTTTATTTTTTAATTTTTACTATCTTTTAGATAGGTAAAAAATCACTGTTTTTGGATCCAGAATTTTCAGATCAAGTGATTTTCTACCTATCTTAAAATATAGTAAAAAAATTCAAAAAAAATATAAATTTAGTTTGCAAGTACTTATTCATGTGGAGATCACATTGAACGT
>JAJGRW010001114.1:1895053-1940851 GCA_025461045.1 Carex parvula
AAATTGCCCCCCACCCCCACCCCCAATTCACATCCACTGAGGTAACTTAAAATATGAGTTTGCTCGTGACAAATCCATACCGTAAGGATTCTTAAAGCGCGAACATAAAGCCTGCACGTTCCCTATTATAACTGCCCCTGAATTCTAAATCGGTCCAAATGAGTTAATAAAGCCCAGTTTTGGGCAAACTCGAAATTTGAGTTACCTCGGAGGATGGAGGAGATATTTCTGAAATTTGGAAAAATGCCCCTCAAAATTTTATAAGACCCTCCAACTTCTTGTGGACCTCAGTAATTAGGGAAAAGCCGGAATGATCTTCCCTGTATCTGGGTTGACAATTTAAAATTTTCAAAGGCTAGTACTGCAATTTTCATCTCTCTTTAAATAAGAGATGGCTATGATCTAAGACAGGATGTTACAAAAAGAAATACTTTTCGAATAGTCATGGAAGCAATTTTTATGCATCATGTTAGGTTAGATGACCATTATGCTCTTGCGTTGAAGCCTAAACTAATGAAAGAATAGATTTTTCTTTCATCCCTCAGATTAGAGGAGCCTCCTCTCAAGAGGTAAAGAGGGATAAAAAAATAATCTTCCTAAAATACTCATGCTCCCAGAAACTCAACCCTCTTCCCACCGAATTCACATCCACTGAGGTAACTCAAATTTTGAGTTTGCTCGGAAAAAAGCCAGACCATCTGGATTCTTAAAACACGAATCTTAAAGCCTGCTCATTCCCTGTTAATCTACCCTGTGAATGCATAATCGGTCTCAATTGAGTTAAAAAAAAGCCTGGTATTGGGCAACTCAAAATTCGACTTACCCAGAGGATACACACTCAGTACCTACCCTAACCCCTCCAGCACCGCTCTGTCGAGTGCATATCCCCTGCGGTATTGCACTGGGGCATTTAGCTCCCAGGCAAAGCAAAATTTTATACAGATTTGTTAGATTCACAGGCCTCTTTAAGGTTAATGCCAGATTAAAATGAATGGTTTGGATCTCACTCTCCGTGGTGTGGTATCTCACTGGATCAGATCCGGACTCCCCTCTATTACACACGCAAAAAAGGGAAAAGAAAAAAGCTTACACTTATGATTCAACCTTACAAGTTACAAACCCCTCATTAACCTTCCCCTCACATTACCAAATTCTGGAGCATAATCTACAAGTAAATGCTAGCGTTTACAAGGGTATAGACAAAAAGAACACCACAAAATCTAACGGAGGAAAAAGGCAATACCTTTCAACGAACGATATAACATCCTCTGTTCGCTTCTCTTTTGTGGACTCACTTTTATTCAAAGCCTTCTTTTGAGGAGGAGGAGGAGGAGCACGAAGAGATGCACTGAGCCATCGTCGAGATCCAGAGAAACCTAAACCCATTTTTTGAAATTCATTTAGAGAGAGAGAGAGAGAGAGAGAGAGACGGAGAGTGATCCAAAATTAAAAATCCAAAGAGAGGTGGAAAATTAAGATATACCTTCTTTTGTTAAGTGGAGCTCAGCCTCTGAGAAGAGGAGTCTCGACAATGCCATTTTCGTTCCCCTCAGCGGAAGAGGAGGGTTTATCGTTTTCAATAAAGGGTTTTTGAAGAGCCGTCTGTCCGTCTGTAAGGGGAAATAAATCTGCTGTGATTCCAGAGAATAACAGGGAGTCTGCAATTTCAAATTCACCCATTCATCTATTTTGAGATTCGTGTATAAAACCTATATGTTTTCGAGATTCGTGCAAAAATGAAAAGGCAGATTTGAAATTGCAGGATGCCTGTGATTATTTGGAATCACAGCAGATTGTTACGAGGGAATAACTGGAGGCCTCCCTACTAACAGTAACAGGAGAGTGTTGTCAACGTAAACATAAGTAGGGTTTCCGACTTAAAGTGCCTTTCATTTTTGAGGGAATTTCCTGAATCCCCTCAGAAACCTTGAAATTACGTATTTTTTCCTCTAAAATTCATAATATCATATTTACTCTTCTAAAGTTAAAAAACTCACAAATTTATCCAATTTATTGATTTTTCTAATAAACTCATTTTAAATTTATAAATTACCCATTTTACCCTTTCTCCATATTTTCTTTTTCTCATTTCTCCTTGTTCTCACATAAATTTTTCGAAACCAATCAAATTTGTTTTATCAGAATCCCCAATCATTGAAATTTCTAAACCAAAATCTAATCAAATATTTGGCGTCGAAAGGAACAAGCAAATGATTGACCCAATGCTATACTTTTATTTTCAGTAATTAGAAAATAACATGATAAATCTGGCCAGCATAATTTCTAAATGCGACAGAGGTATGAAATGCAATTATCAAGTGTGCCGACAGACACACACTTGATGTAAGGAATGCAATTATATGCGTGTATTCAAATTGCGGCTTATTAAACCGTGCAATTAAGCTGTTTGAGGAAATGCCCTTAGAGACTCTTTCTCTTCGAACTCTCTTTTATTGCGCGTGTGCGCGCGCGCGGGTGGGTGTGTGTGTGTCTGTGTGTGTCTATGTGTGTATTTGGTCTAAATTATATATGCTATCAATTTATTTGCTATTATTGTTATTTGTTTTCTTACCCGTTATCTTATTGAGTAAGGATAGAGTATGAATAAAATTAATTTTGAATACGGATATGAAAATATTTCCACCAATCTGTATCATAGCCACGGACAATTTGACATCCAAGTTGAAACCATATTAAACATAATGTCTCTTACCCTTGGTCTCTTCTTTCACTGGAGATAGATGCCTACTGAATATTTTTTAACAGAAGGCTAATATGCCAATACCATCGCATGCTATCAAGAACGAATTTGTATCCTTTGTTGTATTAGAGAGGTATTTTTTTTAGAATGAAATGATCCCGAACGTTCTTTTAACTAGCATGAATTTTAAAGGAGACCCATGCAGTCTAAATAGACACCAGATTAAATTTGGTCCAATTGAAAATAAATATGAGTTGTAAAGTTGTGAGCCCCACTATGTTTTACTATAGAATTTACAGATCAATCAAGAATTTGATCTTTTGAAAGATATGGATCAAATTTTGAGAATGAGTTGGACATCCGAAAATTTTATTCATAAGAAAATACAAAAAATTAAAAATAAGAAATGTTGTGTGAAAATTTTTAAAATGAGAAGGCACTAACAAGCCATGGCGTCCCTGCGAGATGCCATGGCACATCCCAACACCATGAAAAAACAAAAAAAATTAAATAAATACTATATAAATGAGACACCATTACCCATCCCCACCAAGAAACAGAACAGAAAACGAAAAAAAAAATATTTAAATGGGATGCCACAAGCCATCCCAACCAACAAAAAGAAAAAAGAAAAAAAAATGGGAAGCCATGACATATTATGACCACTACCGCAGCTCATAAAAGACCCAGAGACATTCAGATCTGTCTCTCTCGTCTCATTCTTTCTTTCTCATTTTCGAAAATTGACGGAGCTATGAAATTTTAAGGTAATATTAGTTAATTTATTTACAATATTTTTAACTCATTTTGTTGTAAATAATAAATATTTACATTTTGTAATTAATATTCATTGTGTAGGTTATTTTTTCGGAAACAATCAATCATGGTATTAGTATGTTAGTTCTTGATAGCATGCGACCGTTGAACAATCAATAATAAATACGGTACGAGGGGCGCGAAGTATAGTATTAGTCATCGGTATTCATTTCATGCGACCGTTGAACAAATTTTGACGATTTGAAAGGTATGATTTATCGTCATTTTGGATATTCCGAGAGTGAATACAACCTAATCATTTATGCTCGATGTAATGTTGGTAGACCAACTGGCTGTTATTATGAGGTTCTGGAAATTATTTGCAATGAAGGTTGGTTGATAATATTTTAGCAGTTAATGAATTTCGGAAGAGAATACCGTGTTATTGATTTTTTTTCATTGAGTTTGTTCCAATCGTGGGCGCAACACAACTCCGGTTGTACTCTGATATTGTGGTACTTGAGATGTTGCCAGATCCTCGTCAGTCCCTATACTGTGATCCACATGCAGGTTCCAGTCGGGCCCAACCCCGTCAGAGAGAACACACACTGCCCAAAAATATTTACTCTGAACCTTATCCCAACATGAATGAGTTTTCACCAGCCGTCCAGGCAAAGGTGAATTGGACACAATACAATAATCATAATAGTACGCCCGATATGCCGGATTTTGGTGATCATTGTCCCGATAATGACGACTTGTCACAAAGTGATGATGAAAATGATCTAGACTATTGTGATGACGATGAATATGATGAAAATGATTTGGAAGATGATGTGTTGCTAGAGTCCCAGACACTAGCTGTGCAGACTCAGCATTTTCCCATTTCTGGTCGTGGTGACCGTCACCCTGTAGCGAGTTTCAATGACGCATTCACATTTTTGGGAAGCAGATGTTAGTTTTTTTCGGTACGACCTCACATTTTGATGATCAATCTCTTGCGGTGGAGCAAGTATTCCCATCAAAAGATGCTATGAATAGAGCTATAAAGGAGTTCCACATGCACAAGAATATTAAAGTAAAGTAGAAAGAAAGTAGCAAAACCAAAATTGTGGTCAAGTGCAAAGACACCAGGTGCAATTGGCAATTGTACGCCACGTCTTCTTTTTATGGAGCTCGGTGGACAATTAAAACATTAAATACACTGCATACATGTTGCCCCGACTGACCGTACTGATCATGTACAATTTAACTGCAGCAGTGATTGCCAATGTTATAAGGGAAGATATCAGAGAAGATATTACAGAAAACATTAGTGACATCAAATCGATAGTCCGTGGTCATTTCAAAGGAATTGTTCCCAAATATAATAGGTTATGGCGTGGCCGAGAGCTGGCAATTGAACAAATGTTTGGCAGTTAAGAGGGCTCATATGCAATCCTCACTCCACTTTTACAAGCAATAACAAGACAAATCCAGGGACAAATTGACAGTTAAATCAGAACCCACCACGAAAGAGACACATCGGTTGTTTAAGGCAGCAGCGTGGGCTTATGGTCCATGTATTGCGGCAGTGCCTCATATGAGGCCTATCATTAGCATTGATGCATGCTTCATGTTCGGTAGGTACAATGGGAGATTGCTTATAGCTTGCGGTTATGATGCTGAGAATCAATTACTACCTCTGGCTTTCGGATTGGTTCAGGAAGAGAGTTTCGAGAGCTGGGGATGGTTCATGCGGTAGCTGCGACAAGAGGTAATTGGGTCGACGAGGTTTATGTGTGTTGTTTCGGACAGACACTTGGGAATAAACAAGGTTTTTTAAAGATAGACATGGTGGTTGGTGGGAGGATGGTGGAGAGTGTGTTCAGACATTGTATTCACAACATGTCGCTAAGAATTTAATGAAAAAGGTCCATGATAAAGATGTTCGTGAATTGTGAGATATTTAAAATACTTGTCAAGAAAAGGAAGCCAAGAGCGTATGCAGAGTGGATGCATATTCTACACCTAAAATGTCCGGCAGCAATCCCGTACTTGGATAAAGTCAGTAAATACCGCGACAATGATGAAGCTGAGGCCCCTAAACCATGGAAGGTATTTCAAACATTTGACAATGGCGCCCATTGGGGGATTATGACAACTAATGGGTCGGAATCGCTGAACAATGTATTCTAGAGAAGTCGAAGACTACCGGTTGTCACACTGGTTGAAGACACATTTTCCAAACTAGTCAATGGGTTTAGGGATATGAAGGAGAAAGTCGTGGCTTGCATAAAAGAGAGACGCGTATGGTCAGGGCGGGTCGAAGCTTTATTGGTAAGGCGCGAGACCTGTTGCCTTGCAATGACTTATGGTGAGCCACAGGGCGAGTACGATGTCATAGCAAAAAATGAAAAAGTTCATTGGTACAACGAGGTAACGGGACAGATTAAATTCACTAATACTGAATCCTTCAAATACAATGTCATCATCAGAGATGATAGTAATTTAGTTTATTTTAATATAACTAGTCAAGTGTCCGTGCGTTGCAACGGAAATTGAATATTATTTTGATCACTTTCTTTAGATGTATTAATTTTTATTTGATTTCTTCATCATATATTAGTCAATAATGAGAACAAACGATAACCTTAAAACTTGATAATATATTATTTGTCTTCACTGTCAGTCTGTCAGCAATTAATTTTATTAAAGATAATTAATTGTTAATAACTCCGAAATAAAATATCAAATCTTTTCTACTATGGTACTAATGAAGTATTATATGACATAATTTTAATAAGAGTATCAATTCTCCTCCCCTTCAAAATTACTAATGACATGAATAAAATTATCATGTAATTAAGCACAAATTTTATGTAGCATTTATGAAATATATATCTTGCGAACAAATTACTTAAATGCATGAAGAATGACTTACGAATCAAGGCATTTGATTATTGACCAAAATAATTTAATTAATTTAAAATTATTTACATACTCCGCTAGTAATTAGAGAACACATCAAATTAATCTTTATAAGCAAAAATTGATATAGTTCATCTTTACAGGCATCAGTGCGCCAGGGCTCCATTTAAACCAACGAAATTCCATCTTTTTGACTGAACTCTCGGCCCACGAACACCCGTGTTCACTCTTGTCCACGGCTCACGAACACTCGGTCTAGACAAGCGAACCAGCATAACACAACTGACCCCTTCGCTCCTGTGTCTCATTACTCCACTGCTCCAATTAACTCTATGTTGTTTTTGCAGTAATTTTGTAAATTAATTGTTAGTTTAAACTACTACTTAGATATTTGATATTTGAACACCTTATTATCTGATGTATTAGAGATGATGTTAAAGTTTTGTAGTGCTTGTGTATAACAATACAATGTATGGAATTTGTTGTTTCAACATTGCCTCATTCATTATGTACTTTATTTTTGCGACATTATTATTTAAAGTCTTGCATTCAATCTTGAAGTATAGAAAATATTTTGAGCATTACAGTTACATAAAAAGGTACTTGTGATCCTCTTGTACCACTCAGTTTAAAATTATGCTCATTTCCATGAACCAGTTAGTTTTATCATAGATCATTTTCACTTAAAGGAACCTGTTACAGATCAGTACAATTAATCAAAAAAAGCTACATGATTAAAAAAACTCTTTCATCATTGCCATAAATAGAAAATAAGTCATTACCATAAATAAAAAAGAACACAAATTAACAGTGCATGTTTTCTATTAAGAATGTTGTTCACACAGTTCAAGTTTTATACTCCTATAACAAAGACATACATAAATTTTGCCAATAAAAACAGATAGAAAAACATTCACAACACTTGCAATTATGTAGTGCTTATAAACTTTCTATTTGCTATTACACAGGATGTAACAAAAAAGAAGGAGAATCCAAATTATCAAAAGAAGAGATACCTAACAATTCATAGATAAAAAATAAAACCAAAATAATTGCATTGGTTCCAATTTTGGTACTTGGGGTATTGTGGTCTTTTTTTCTAATAATTAACTATTCAAGCGACATCAAGTTTTCTCACAACCAAGTAGCTAACCTGAGCACTATCTCATAATTAGTAGACAGTTCATCAAGTTACTCAGAAAAGAAAATGTAAATTATAATTTAGGTTTACATATCTAACTTGGATGCTTAGTCGAGAGCTCTGCCAGAGAAAATGGGTCAAAAAGTCCAATGAGGCAATGAGTAAAGGCCTGACTGGTACAGAACACCCAGTAAGGAAAAAAGAAGTATAGCGCATGTTACCTCAAGTACTCAAAGGCCTGTCAGCGCCGTCAAATTTTGGTGCTACACTTGAGTAATAGGGATTGAATCTTGGGAATTGACATCTGAAAACATTCACACTATAAATTCACATGTTAGAGCACTAATCACGGAAATGAAATATAAAACAAGTGGAAAATTTTGCATGCAAACCCACAAAATACAAAAAAAAGAGTAGTAAAACACCTTTATATGCTCCCTACAAACCATCAGCAAATATAATACCCTGCTTCTTTCACGTGAACTCCCAATTCTATTTGATTTCAAGGATACTTAAATTAACCAAGCTAGGCTGCTATCTCATTTTCACTCTTTGAGTAAAGCCATACTACTATCCCTTCTTACATTTTTATAGGGAGATATATCAGGTTATGAGGTAACTCTTTAACTCTGCAGTAGTATAGACCAAATTTTAAAATTTTTAGGGGCAAGCATGAAAATTTTCCATCAATTGAGGAACTAACTAAAGCGAAAAGAAACCTTCTAAAAGGGGTTCCTTGTTTATATCTCCACTGTTCATGTTGATCTCTAAGAAGACATGTTATTGAAGGCCACATGAATACAGACAGTGTTCAATGAAATGTCGATTCATTGCCATAGATAGAAGCATAAACCTATCTCCAAAAATCATAACAAAAATAATAAAAAAAGCAAAGGTCGATTTCAAAATATGCTCAAGGCCAATTAAATATATTAGGAGATACTATAATTTTCAATTCTGTGGTGGTTTTCATTAATCTAAATTTATAAAAGAGAAAACATTTCAACTTTAAATGGAACAAATACCACAAGATCAAAAGTTCAAACTTTTAGATGATATTAACTCCAAATTACTTGAAGAAGAAACTGTAGAGGCTCTCCACAAAATCCACATATCCGAGATTTCTCTGATAGCAAGTTCATTGGATCCGGCCATGCCTATAATTGACCCCAAATTTGAGATTAAATCTATCAATGTCAATCACACAAACTTCACAGTAAAAATTAAACAATGAAATAATTTACCGGAACACCTCCAGCTTTGCTAGGGAATAAGTGGTGGAGCAATGAATGAGGGTTTCTCGGCTATCTCCACCGGGTATCTCTACTAAAACTTAATAAAATTCAAGCACCATGAAAATAACCTTAAAATGGTAGATTTTAAGGGTACTGTACAGTAGTTGTACCAGTGGTTGTCAGAAATTGGTACTTGTACAGTGGCTGCACCAGTATTTAATAGAGATTGGTATAGTGGTACTTGCTTAATTTGTTTAACCATCACAACTAATGCCTGCTTGATTTACTTAACCCTTTCATCTAAGGTAAATGGATCATGAACTGGTACATGATACAAATGGATGTCAAAAACAAAATGAACCGGTGCATGGTACAATTGGAATAATTATAGTGCATATGGAACTTCTTTTTTTGTTCTTTTTGTGATCTTGAGCTAAATAATCAACTTATTTGCTTCTTCAATAATTAGATATTCTGGTACATCAATCACTACCAGAGATAACCAACAATTATTTAAATAACCAAAAGTGAAGAAATTCAACAAGTAGAATACCTTTTGAGCCGTCCATCCAAACTCCAGAACTCTGTGTTCAATCCTTATTAATTGAATCTGCAGTTATGAAAACTTAATTACACCTCTTTCTCAGAATACAGTACACTATTTGAGAAAGTTTGGATCAATATCATTCAAACTTACATGAGCTACAACCCCAATTAAACCGTAAAGCGCAGTGAGAAAAAATCCTCCCCTGATATTAAAAACAACAATAATCCTCCCCTGAATCTTCAAGTAAAATCCTCCCCTGATATAAAAACAACAATAATAACAAGCAATAAATAAATAAAATCAGTTCAAATTGCATTTCTTGATGAACTAAAAAGGAAAAAAAAGATGTTACGTACATGTCAGACCCATCAAGAGTTATTGCTCATTTGGCTGCTGACTCTGTCTGAAAAAACTTGTCAGTTAACAAACAATATAACTTTGCAATTTCAATGTGCAAAAAATTACGGACAGCTCTTCCTGAACAACTTTTGTGTTAATTGCAAATATGTAGCAATCACACTTTGATCCCTGATATTTCATTTATTATACTTTCTATGTTTATTAATGAAAATAGTATAGTTTTTTCTGTTTTATTTAGAAAAGTGCAAATACTATGAAAGAGAGATCAAAGGAGAATAACCTGTGGAAGAGAGAAGATGTACCAAAGATTTGGAATCCGGGTGTACCAAGGTCGTGGCTTACGCCTTCTCCAACCTTGCTTCTAGACCTACCTCGAGGTTCGCGCACAAGCTATCCATAGGGAACTCCAAGCACAACCCCAAATCGGGTTGAGAGGGTCGAGCAATCAATACCAGAAACAAGGAAGAGGGAAATCAACCCAAATCGGTTTTGTGAGAGGGAGAGTATAGCAGTGGAGGAAAAAGAGAGTAGCAAGGAGAAAACTGTGTGTGTGAGAGAGAGAGAGAGAGAGAGAGAGAGAGAGGGTAGGATATAGAACTGGGGGGAGAGAAAGAAGCATCTAGAGGGAGAGGAGCGGCCTAGGTAGCAGGGTGCGCTCCAAGTCGTCGCCCGCTCAGAGAGAGGAGGCGTATTCTGCACTGGGCAAGAAAAAAAGTGAGTACGCTGGGAAGAAATCAAGACGCGCAGAAAAAGAGAAATCTCAAATGAAACAATTTTTATGTGGCTCTTCATGTGGCGGGTACGTTTTTTATTAAATTTAGATTTCTACACGCTTGACAACATGAAATAGATGCATAAAATCAAAATTATTTTCAAAGGCTGAGATTGAGATGTGTTTTGATGAGTGGCTGAGATTAACCTAATGAACGGCTGAGATTTGATGTGGACGAATAGAGCTTTGGATCCTAAAAATTTCAACGTGGTATTAGTAGTCCTGATTTAGTGACAAAAAAATCTAAAAAAAATCTAAATACTACCATAAAAATACCATAAAGTATCAAATATAAAAAAACAAACTGAAATTTTTTAAAATCCAAAAAAATATTAAATTTTAAAATCTGCATCCCATGCAGAGGAATTTCGAAATCTGTCCAAACTGCAAAAATTTTCTGCGGTAATTCAGTTTAAAACGGCAAAACAAATTTCCGGTTTAGGTTTTGGTTTTGGAATTCCAAATCTGAAAAAAAAATTGCAGTTCTAAGTTTGTTTTCAATTAAACAGAAATATTTATAATTTATTTGTTTTTTGTATTGAAATATTAGTAATATTTTATATATTTCTTTGAAAATAGATGAAATACTATCTAATTTGATTTATTAGAAAGACTGCGACAATTAATCTAGATTAATATTTTTCAGGTCGGGTTTTTTGTGGTTTAAGAAAAATTAAAATATTTCTTTGTGTGTTATTGGATAAAAAATAAAAATGTCTTGAACCTGAGTTATTGATTCCGATTCAAAAGTCACTTCTAGATAAATAAAAAAAATATTTGAATTCTTCTATTTTTTAAAACCAAAAAAAATGTGTCAGCAATGTCTTGTTTGAATTTTGTGTCCCGACACATTTATTGTACTGCAATCTAGGAAAAGAACAATTTCTGTATATAGTCAAAAACAGATTCCTACGATAATGTTTCCAAAAAAAAAAGAAAAAAAAAAAGAATAATCAATTTAAATGTCTTATGCATATTGGATAAGTTAATTTCCGTGTTCTAATTGAATTAAGACCTTGAATTCGCATCTCTGAGATATCTCATATTTTGGGTGACTTATTGGAAAATCTCAACCGTTTTAAATAGGTTCTGCACGAATTTCAAAGCTCAAATAATACTGCTCCTGCGCTATCCCCGAATAGGCACCGGACACGTCGGTCACGCAAAATATGAGATATCTCAGAGAACACTTGAGAGTAGGTCCAATAGACATCGGACTTACTCTGTTTAACGGGTTTAATCACCATCAATTTGATTTAAGATTCATGCAAAATGCTTTAAAATTCGTGCATATCTGTTTCAATTTTCGTGCGCACAAATCTTGAATTAGATCTGACGGTCATCATGCTCGTTGAACCGGACCTTAAAAAAGTAGGTCCGATAAGCATCGGATCTACTCCGTTCTCGAGGAGGATACGCATACGCACAAAGACCTTTGGGTTACTTCGAATTCTTGCCTAGCCGTACAGATTTGCTGTGCCACACCGTGCTCACATATAACAATAACTTCAAATTCACCCTATTTAGTATTTATCTCAGAAACTGACTCGCTGCACCAAGAACAATTTAGTTGTTGCGCAGAAGACTCTGGCAGCAAAATTTGCAGAAAAAGAAATGGAAAATTCAGAAGACCTAGGGGTGCTGTTCTCTGATTCTCTCGCACGCTGTCTCTATCTCTCCACTCAATCAGGCGAGGCCCCTTCTCGTCTCTACAGGTTAGAATTGTAAAATGAAACTGACGAGAGAGTAAAATAAATGGATGATGGGAAGATGAGGGAAATTCTCGTCATAAATTAGATGCACATTTTGTGTTTTCCATGGAAGAGACCATCTTCGACCAAATTGCTGGAAGAAAATATTTCACCTTTTTTTATGCTCTTCCACCTACTTAAATAGCATTTGTTATGTTTCTTCTGGAATAGTTCTTCTAGCTTATTCAAGAAAGAAAGATGGAGACCAAACAGCCCCTTAATTAAATATATTTTCTTTGAGTTCTACTTTTCTTTATTCATTCCTCGGTTTTCATTAATTCATTTTGGAGTTCTATCGTTAAATGAGGGAAAATTGAACCTTTTCCTTGTTCAGTTTATCAGTTAGTGTGGGTTCAATCTATTACCAGTACAACTGTACAGTACAACCGCAACTTATTTCTGGTATACAATTTTAATTGCAGTCGCATTAACCAGGTTTGGTCTAGCACCAGTATAAGCACAGCATATTCTGAATTGAGGAAGACTAAACCAATTTTGCTTCAATTTGTATTGGCCTGGTTTTGTATCAGTACACTGACAGCATATTCCTGGCTTACGTACACTTGTCATCCAAATACTCACACTCTCTCAACCAGGTAAAATCAATGCCACAAGCACACACCTCTCATTATCAAGCTGGCAATGCTGGCTGAAGATCCGTTTCACGCTGAGGCACTCGCCTTGCTGCAAGTTCTACAGATACAACAGGCACAACCACAAACCGAAACAGAGGAAACTCACATTTTTTCTGATTGTAAGGTCCTGGTGCAAGCTATCAACAACAACACGGTGCATGACCTGCCTTCTTGGAAAGCGGCACAAACCGTGGCAGACTGTGCAAGACGGGTACATAGTAGTGAAGAACGGCTCTCACTCAGACATGTCAAAAGAGAGGCCATAACGGAACCCCACCGGCTAGCAAATTGGGCGAGAAGGTGCCAAGGAGCTGGGACATCCGCAGCACAAAGACAATGGGAAGAGATCCCACGGGTTCACAATCAGATCAGTGCGGAGTTCTTCATCTTTGAGAATGGGTAACTAGGGTGGTACAGCGCCTACTGGTACGAAATCAGCAAGTGGAACAGTACTGGTACGAAGGCGAGCACCTTGTCAGAGAACAGAAGGAAACTTACGGTTTCATCCCTCCATTTGTCTTTTATTTTGGGAACTCAAGAGGGACGGGCAAACGGAGTTTCAGGACCGTCAAGTTGGGAAGGCTCCAGAGAGTTTAAGTTTTTTTTATCCTGTTTTCGTACTGCATCGTAGGTTTACATTTAAACTAGGAATTGTAATATTTAAACTTTTTTAATTAATGAAGCACACCTACGGGTTTTCTCCTCAAAAAAAAAAAAGCAGCTGATGGAGACTGACAACCAGAGCCAACCCTGTCAGAAATGGAAGAAGAAGGCATATGGTGGTATCCAGCCTGGCTACCCCGACAACCACACCGACTCCACCTTCCTCCAGGAAATGATAACAAATGCTAATGTGGTCAAGCGCGATCTCTCCAAAGCCATCCTTGATTTGATATCCATCTCCCAGTATGTCTCCATAGTCTCCCTTGTGGTCTCCATCTGGACCCACACTCTCAATTCCAAGATTGACGAGCATACCCTCCTCAAGTTGGATATATGCCTTCTTTCACTGGGTTTTTCAGTCCTGTTAGTAACTGCTCCTAGTTTCTCTTTGCAGTTACTATTAAAGTACTTTCTCAATATATCATTTTTTACCAGTGGTCTTTATGTTTGGCACCAGTGTACCATACTCTGACTAGGTCAATAAGTTCAGATTCTATTTGGGCACTCACAGTTTCTCTTTTAGTAATTCCTTTGTTCTTGCACGATTATTCTGGGTCCACTATAAGGCCACCGTGGGCATTATATAACCCGAAATTGGCTAGTAACATATCATTAAATGCCTGTATTGTGGCCTCAGTTTTGATCGCATCTCGGCTGCCCTCTCGGCTTCATGTCTTTGCTATCATGCTATTCTCACTCCAGGTTTTCCTGTTTGCACCACTTGTGATGTTCTGTGTCAAGAATATTCCTTCAGTGTTCATCTAGGGTTTTCGTTTGTCTTGGTGGGAGTGACTCTGGCAATTACATATCAGTTGCACCGGTTGTTTTTCGGCACATTGTTGGTTTTGATTGTGTTTATTTCGGCAATATGCCCATATTGGCTTATTAGGATTCAAGAGTACAAGTTTGAGATTAACGGGCCTTGGGATGAAGCTAAGCTCTGTTTTGATATAACCGAGTAAAAGCAAGTTTTTATCAACATATAGTTTTTAGGAAAGAGTAAGAGCCATTTTTCTTTCTGTTTATGATTATCCCATTTGTTCTGTACTTTGTTTAGTTTGATTTTTTGGAAATTAATTAACTTCTGTTGTTTTATTGGTGTCAATTATATGTTTTACCATTGTTGTAAATTTTGTCAAGTATCGTCTGAAATACCTTTCTGATTAGAATACAAAAATTAGAGACGACAATTTTTTTTTTCCTGAAAAATTCTGATACTATACAATTGACGCTAACTTACTGATACGAGCATATGACTTTTGAAATACGACTCATAGCAAGTGCAGACACGTTGTATCCAGCATATATGCATCTTTTAATTGCAATTCTCTAATTAAAAGTTCTCAATTACACTAATGACCGCACAAATGATAATCCCCAAATATGAACAAAGAAAATGCATCACCCACGTTTGGAATTATTAAACTTTCTTATTTTAATAAAAATCCAATACGAATAAATAAACTCAAGAGATCGTCCACAATTTTTTTTTTTTGGAGTTACGAAAACAAAAAGGAAAGAACAACATAGCCGCCAGAGTCCTGAAATCAGAGGCCTAGAATGGCTTGCTCTTTTTCAACCATTTAGAAATATTGAGATTCCCTTAACATCATTTCCAGATCCCTCACCACAACAAAATAATTAAGACCCACAGCCCCTTCCCTCCTCTCTATCTCTTCCTTAAAGAAAGCAGCTCGAGGTTGCGTATGAGGGGCTCCTCACGGGATGACACCCTCGTATGGGCCCGGCTGGCAGAAGTAGGTTTAGCAAATGGGGTTGACCTGGCAGAGGCATCAAATCCAACAGAGTGGTGGAGGCGTTGCTGCGGGGTGGCAGCAGGCCGGCCGGAACTGCTGCCAGCAGAGAAGAGGCGGCTTGTTGTATTGGTGGGTGTGGCACCACGGCTGTAGTTTGCGTTGGGATTGTTTTGATCAGCACCACCAGAGGAGCTAGGCCGGCTGGACGAGGCCACAGCACGTTTTGAAGTGCTTCCAGTGCGAGAAGTTGACACAGCGCGAGTAGGAGTCGAACCATTACCCTTCTGAAATGATAAGATAATGAATGTATTAGGTAGAACTTATCAATCTAAATTATTTACCCTACTAATATTGCTATTATCTTATGCTACTGCCATCATAGTTGTCGTCAGTATTTCATTAGTATTTTAAGGGAATTGCTGCAAGTTGTCCAAAGGTTTGGACATTTCCACTATGATTCTTAGAACATAATTATTAAAAATCGTCAAGTAACCTACGTGTACATTTTTTTTGTGTGGCAATTATCATGTTTTTGGTAAATAAATGGTCAGAAAACATAATCAGAGAAAGAGAAGAATGAGTTGCTGTTAATCTATACATAGCACCAAATTGACTCATTATTCTACATCAGAATTTATTATTATTTTCCTCCATTTTTTGAGTGAAAAATTACAGCAAGGCAAAAATCAAGCGTTAGTGGAGAAAATGGGGACTTAACAAACTTTAGGGATCCAAAAGAGAGATTTAATGGTTGTCATATTAAAGCTGATTTTTTTTCTATAATTTCACTGTCATGGTCATTTTGTGGATGACGATCAAGAATAAAAAAACCAAATCTTGCATAAGGCACAGTGCAATTGGGTAGGATTTAGTGCTGACAGGGACAGCTGTGCACTGAAAGAAACAGCAGGTGCAGCAATCCCCGTTTGGCCAGGATATTAAAGCCAAAATAAATAATGAAGGTCAACAAGAAAGAAAATAAAAAGGTAAGACACTGACAGCTACAAGGGGTTCCTCTACCGCTTTGCATCTTGAATGCTCCCCATGGTGATTGTTGTTCGAGGTCCCACCATTTCGCCTTGCAAATGCCTCCACAGCACCAGAGAATCTGTCTCTTATCTCTTGCCCCACTGTCCAACACAAAGAATGCACCAGACAATTATTAGTCATATGCCAGCCAGATAATAAATTGACTTGCCCTCTTAGGAGAGGTAATCATCACTTAATACTCTTACAGAAGTCTACCTCTGCTGCCTTTATTATAATGGAAAAAGGTGCCATTATACATTCCGGATTATCTGATCAGAATCAAATAGTAACCAACCACACCTCAATTTGTGGGTATGTTTCTATTCATTTGTCCTCAATGAAGAGATGAACTGGAAAATTCTCCAATGCATTTACATTAGGCCACACTAACACAGCTTTCACATAAGATTTTCTAGTGAGCTGATTTTGCATTGTTCTTTTTATCTGCTCTGAGTGTCCGATTTTGATCAGACAGATCATGCAGTAATGGCATCAAGTTGCCATCACCATCATGGCTGTGGACGTAGAGTTCACTTCAGGGAACTGACCCGCTTCACATGATTTGTGCTTGAACATCTTTACACTCATTTTGCTATTTTATACAATAACAATTTATTGCTTCCAGGGGAATAACCTCTAAATGTAACAACAACAAATGCAGTTGAAAAGGTGCAATAAACCTGAAGGCTTTTCAGTCCTCTCAGCAGATGGGCCCAGTGCTGGTCTTCCACCCCCGACCTAACAACAGAAAAAAATAAAATCTTAATACTAAGTTAAAATAAATACCAACCACATCGGACCATTCTGTATAGGTATGGTACATGGTACGGTCCCTCTCCTATTCCTATTGGTTGGATTTGTCTCAAGTTGGGACTTAATGTTCAACTACAATTTGAATGGTTCTGGTTTCCAGTCTGGTACATACCAGACAGAACTGGTAGGAAGCAAACACTTACTTTAGGTCTGGAGCTGCTGCCAATCTGAGGATACTTGAGTACAGTCCAATCAAAAGCATAGTCATACTGATACCCTGTATATAGACACATTTCATCAATCAATAATGTATATTTGATTCAACTTATAAAATACAGATATACATGACAGTAATACAATACCTTCACGAATGAATAGGTCACGGAAAAGCCTCTTTAGATAGGAATAATCAGGCTTATCTTCAAATCTCAGAGACCGGCAATAGTGAAAATAAGATGTAAACTCTGATGGATAATTTTTGCACAGGGCCTGATAATATATATTGTGAATTATGATTATTGCATGGATTTTGTACAACCACTGATTATAGTAAAAAACTTAGACGAAAGGTATTCTCTGGATATTAGATGCTAATTACATGAGTTTATTATTTTTTAATCAAAATTTGCATAATGTTGACTTGCAAATTTGTAATCACATTTGCATGTATGATAAAATGTGAAGTATAATTTGCAAAAGATCCCAAATTATATAAAAAATATTATAATAAATACCTCAACTGGAGTAAGCATTTTCTTCTCACTGATTTTATCATACTTCTGCTTTTTAGTCCCTGCTTTTAGACCCTGCCAGGGTAGACTGAAATTTTTTGAAGACGGTCAACAAAATGAAATAATACGGTAAGAAGATGAACTTTGCAACATGAAATGTGAGATTTTTAATCTAACCTTCCTCTTAAAAAATACATTAGCACGTAACCAAGTGATTCCAAGTCATCTCTCCTACTTTGTTCTAAAACCAAACAACAGAAAGGATAAAGTAAAAAACCAAACCACATACAAGGCTGAAGGAGAAAAACTAAAATAATAGAATTCTGCAGTCTGTACAACAATGTGAAATTAATGACAACTCACCAACTCCAAGATGTGTATTAACACTTGCATAGCGTGCTGTTCCTGTCAAATTTTTATTCTCCCTGCATAAAAGAAGTGTATAATTCCTAAACGTTTGTCCAATATACATTTTGAATACAAAAGAAAAAATATATGTTTTTTATTCACCTGTAAGGTATGTGCTTGTGAGTTTGGAGGTCACGGTACTTCTTAGCAAGGCCATAATCTATGATGAACACTTGTCGTTGCTGGTTGTATGTACAGACCAGAATTAACAATAATGGAAAAAATGAAAAATGAAAAGAAGAAAAAAAATCAACAAAGAAAACAAAAAAAGAAAGAAGTTTTAAGTACTTATACCTGATTTGCTTTGCGGGCTTGGCCCACAAGAAAGTTATCTGGCTTTATATCACGGTGTAGAAACCCTCTTGAATGCATATATTCAACTCTTGATATCTACAATAGCATCATTTAGAATTCAATTGCAATATTCTAATTTGTCTATTAAGGAACTGCAGGAGTCCAAACTATACAAATAAAATAGCCTATTGTCTTTCTTTCATTGTGGTTTCATGCGCATCATGTTTGTGTGTGTGTGTCTGTGTGTGTGTCAGTGAGTGAGTCACTAAGAGAGAGAGAGAGAGAGAGAGAGAGAGCGAGCGAACCAGTTGATCAGCAAGCATGAGAACAGTCTTCAAAGAGAATTTGCGGTTGCAATAATTGAATAGATCTTCCAGACTGGGGCCAAGAAGGTCTATAACCATTACATTGTATTCACCTTCGACACCGAACCATTTCAGATGGGGGACACCAGCTACATTTTTCATCAACAGCATCATGATTGTCCATCCCAAAACGAATGTTAACAAATAGGAAAGAGATAATATGCTATTGAAAATAATACAAAATACTACAAAATAATATTTTAGCATTTTACAGAGTTGAAAACTAGGGTAACTTTCAGCATTTGAAAAGTGGTTTTTGGGGGTAGAGGGCAGTGCTAGGATAATAATATTTCAAAGGTTCTATAAGAATTCAGAACCTTTTTTTTAATCAAATAATCAAATATTGGAATTTTCAAGGCTTACTTCCTCCTTGAAGAAGCATGTAAATTTTTGACTCGAACTGAAGCTGAGGATGTTTTGTTTTCACAGGTTCCTGAAAAAAAAAATCACATGAAGTTTAATTAAAGTGTTAAAAAAGGAGCCACAATTACACAATCTATCCTTAATGTTACAACTTTAAAAGACCATTTCTTCTAACATAAAAGTCCTAATTAAAGCCAGATTGATCTGATAAACAAAAAGTGGACTGAGGAATATTTCATTGGAGAGCGTATCAACAACACTTACCAGCTTAACTGCCACTTCCTCACCATTTTGTATATTCACAGCTACACAAAATTAAAGAAGAAATTGTTATAAATGCAAACAACAAAGGGAAAATGTAAACTAGAAAATAATCAAAATGGGTCTCCTAGACGAGCAGAACTCTCTTTTAAGGAAATTTCACAAAAACTAACCACAGGATGGTATATGCACAGTTAGAACAGTTGTACAGGGGGTAACAGTACAAAATTCCAAATTGACCAAATATCAACATTTATTCCAAAAAGGTTATTGGGGAGCATTACAAAAGGTCAAAGCTAGAAAAGAAGGAATATTCATTGCATAAATAGGTCTAAAGAAGTCTCTTCTACACCAATAACCATGCAAACTCCTATTTGCAATTGTGTTACCAAGAAATAAATTATTTGCGCAAATGCCCTTAGCTGGTACAACTTAATGGAGAAATTTGTGAGGCATTTGAAGTACTGGGTCACACACAATACACGAAAAATGTGAAAAATGAAAGATTTGAAATTCACTAACCAATATAAAGCTCGCCAAACGATCCACACCCAATCTTTCTCCCAAGCTTGAATTTTCCTCCAACGATATCCATATTTCCCAACAACAGATAAGCACAAAGAGAAATCTATACAAAATCAGAAATCACAATCCTCCAATCTTTAATAAAATTGTAGCTTTTTTCTTAAAAATCGCGACTACGTTCCCTGGATCTGTAGCGCCAGGAAACCCAATTTGAGATGGAAGCCAAAATCAGAGAGCCATGCAAATGGGGCTCCATGAATCGATTGGAGACAAGAAAGGGGGCATTTTGGGGGGGTCTCAGCCGATGTATAGGTTTGTACTCTCAGGAGAGAGAAACAGCCCGGATATACGGTCTCTGCCTCTGTGCTGTTTTTCTGCTTTTTTCCTTTTTGCAGGTCGGTTGAATTAAGCTATATCTTTTTTAATTAATTAGTGGATGATTATATTTTTCGCTCTCGTAAAAAACGGTCTACTAGACCGTTTAGTCCGCTGTTTAGTTATCAAATAACGACCTAATGTTATAAATATAGTCTGGCAAATTATCGTTAAGAAACGGCTAAATATGATCTCTATATATTACTTTCATATTAATTAAAAGAGGAGTGATCCACTTACAATATTAGCCGACATTTTTATTAATATCCAAAGTTTAATACAAATTATTATTTATGCCCAGAATCCGAGCCTATTTCGAAAAATATCCAAGCCGGTCAGAAAATGGCCGGCTTACTCGTTTTTTTTTTTTTGAAGGACACTATGAAGAACAAAATGATGAAATCTAACACTGAAAATTTGAATTTTTTGTTTAAATTATTTGTTCTATTACTTCTTTTGATATATAATTAGCATATTTATACTAAAATATGCTACATTACTTGAAATTATGTTGAATTACACTATATTACAGTAAATTATGTTGAATTACACTAAATTATGTTAAATTACACTAAATTACAATAACTTCGTTCATTACGCTAAACTACGCAAAATTACGCTAAAGTAGACCGATTTTGTGTCATCTTTCATGAATCATAAAAAATAATAAAAAAATTCCAAAAATAGTAAAAATTGGTATTCTACAAGTAAATTATGTAACTAATTTACTGAGCTACTTGGATTGAATAATAGAAATGAAAATCTTCATCAGAAACTTCAACTCAAGTTTTTAGGCTCTTCCCTTTGTTTTTTGGCAATTCTGTATTTTGAAATCTAGCATCGCAGGTACGGATGCATGCGCATTTTCGCAAGCTTTCCGAAAAGTGGTCATTTGCTAAAATCGGACACTTGAGCGTCGTTTTATGACCGTTTGAAATTTCATCGTCGTATTTCGCCTTTTCAGTGAAAATTCCGTCCCTATTCATATATAATTTAGCGTATTTTAGCGTAATGTAATGTAATTTAGTGTAATTTAACTTAATATAGTGTAATTCAACATAATTTCAAGTAATGTAGCGTATTTTAGTATAAATATGCTAATTATATATCAAAAGAAGTAATCTATCAAATAATTTAAACAAAAAAATTCAAATTTTCAGTGTTAGATTTCATTATTTTGCTCTTCATAGTGTCTATAAAAATAAAAATAAAACGAGTAAGCCAGCCAGATAATGGCCGGCTTACTCCTACCCCTAAGCCGGTCATTTTCTGGCCGGCTTGGGTATTTTTCGAAATAGGCTCGGATTCTGGGCATAAATAATAATTTGTATTAAACTTTGGATATTAATAAAAATATCGGCAATATTTGTAAGTTACAACATTTTACAACAATTCGATTTTGCATTTTTCAAAATTCAAACAATCGATCCAAACCGTTCAACATGATATCTATATTAAAATGTGCTTGGAGATCAAATTTTTTTTTTAATTTTTTTTACTATTTATTAAGTATTTTACAAAAATTGTTATTTTTAGATAATTCTGGACCACTGAAAAATAATAGTTTTGTAAAATACTTAATAAATAGTAAAAAAATTAAAAAAAATGTAGAATTTGATCTCCAAACACATTATAACATAGAGATCATGTTGATCAGTTTGGATCGATTGCTTGAACTCTAAAAATCGCAAAACTAAATTATTGTAAGATGTTGTAACTTATAAATGTTGTAAGTGGATCCCTTCTAATTAAAATGTCTTGAAAACCAAATTTTATATTTTTACTATATTTTTTAGATAGTACAAAATCACCATTTGAAAAAATTATATTTTTGTATCTATCTAAAAACATGGTAATAAATTTAAAAATATATATATAATTTGTTCTTGAAGCATACTTTTAATATGTACATCATGTTGAGTCGTTCAGTTTGACTGTTTGAATTTTTAAAACAGAAATAAGAATGTGAAGTATGATTGAGGCATGAATGACACGAGGCATCTTAACTCTGCTAAAAATATATTGGTGTTCTTGAGTTTACCAAGTTTCCAGTGAGCTTAACTTCAAAACATATCAAATTGGTTTCAAACGACGAATTCAAATAGTTGAAATCAATCTACGACATGGATAATATGTTTACATGTAAAACTTATAATTTATAAATAATTTACTATAAAGTAAAAAAATGAAAAATAAACACACTAAAATTAATTTATTGACCTTTTTTTAAACTTGATTTTATATTAAATTAATTCAAAAATTAAATTTTATATATAAACGTATCACTCCTGAAATATATTAATTTTAATAACTTGAATTCGTCATTTAAAATCAATCTGATTTTAAATCAGATAGATTTTGGTGAGCTTAAAAATCTTTAATTCTACTAAATAGCGGAATAATGTATTGTTAAATGCGATTATGAAAAAATTGAAATAGTATTAGAATAGTCTAATTCGTTATCTTAACAAATTTGTTGAATAGTAGATTAGCAGTCTATTGAATAGTGATTATTACTATTATATATAATTATTATCATTGTTTAACTATTTTTATATGATTATTAATAGAATGCTAATTTATCTAATATAATTTACATTGCTAGTGTTATACCATCATTTCACTATTCCATCTTATATTTTTACCATATGATTTTTTTTTACTCTTTAAATTATGCAGAATAGTACTCTTTTAACTCCTATTCCAATAACACTATTCGCTTGCTATTTTACACTTAGTTTTTTAAAAACATAATTCTAACATTATACTCTAATTTTCCAAATATAAAATAAAATTGTTCAAATAAAAAAATAAAAATCCAGTTGAATTGTGTTATTTATTTCTTAAATGGTACATTCATTAAATTTGGGTTAATTTTTGAAAGATGTTAACATTTAAAAAATAATTTAAAATTATTAATGATTGAGTTTTAATGGTTTCATGATGAACGACCAATCAATTTTCAAATTGATTACAATTTTTTACACATCCTATAAAATAATTGAGAAGACATCTATAAATTTATTTGTTATTTTAAACAATATTTTCAAGATATAAAGTGGATATATCATAAAAATTAGATGCACACAAAAATTAAATCAAATAGTCTTCTGACACTCGAAATTAGAACCTTTTATTTAATTAGTTGATTATATTAATCCCTCTTGTTCAAATGATTCACCATATTTTATTAATCAGCCATCTGTTTAATTGAAACCAAATGACGGGTCATGCAACAATTTATACTATATTGATCATAGTGACAAACAAATAGTTCGGGTTTAGTTCGGTGGGGTCAAAAATTTGTAATTCGGAAATAATTCAGGTATAATTCAGAAATGATTCGGTACCACAATGAAGCAAAAAAATAAAAGAAAATCGCGTTTTATTCGCGAATAATTTGTGAATTCGCATTTTATTCGGTGTTCGGTTCGGAATTATAAAAAAAGTGAATAAAACGTGAATTATTCGCGAGTTGTGTCACTATGATATTGATTACACAATTGTCCTTTACAAAAATCTGCAAACCTATTATTTTTCAGTATTTTATATTCTCAAATGCAGAATTGAGTTTTCCATATAGATTAAACACCAATTGGTTGAGAAAGGCTTGGGTCCGATGGGTTTCGGGACCGTCCAGTCCAATTTTAAAACAGACGCGAAAGTTGCGGACGCGAATTCTAAAACAAAAGAGACGTTGAACTCACTTTGGGTCCGATGCCCATCGGACCCAAATTTCTCCCCAATTGGTTACATTTTAGCACACTAACAAAAATTCATGAGCTGTAATTTTCTGGACACAGTAGCAATATACCTATTAAATCTACTAACGAAAGGATACTTTTGTTATCTTTTATTGTATGCTTTTTTTATTTCCAAAGAAATTATTTCCAAAAAATATGCATATTTTGTTCTCCGATAAATTAAATTTCCAATATTTTCTTTCTTAATTATGTCCTCTTTGTTTAATGGCATTTTTGTACGGTTTGTATCCGAATTTCCCACACATATATATTATTTTTTTCTCTCTATTGACAAGATCCAAAAAGAAAATAAAATAAAAAGAGACGTGGGGGTTGAAGGGAATGCGAAGTTCAAATGGTCTATGAATCTTTCTCTCTATAGGAACTAAATTTCTTGATATCTATACCAAAGGAAAGAAAAGATCAAAAGAAGCATAACTGGATCTTTGGTTCTCTTGAAAGGGCAAGCTAGAGAGAAATTAAAAAATATATATATTCTTGCACGTATACTCTGCTATCGGACCTGCTTTGGTTTGATGAGTTTAATCACCGTCGATTTGCTTTAAGATTCGTGCATAATGCTTTAACATTCGTGCTCGTCTGTTTCAATTTTCATGCGCACAAATCTTAAATTAGATAAGACGGTCATCATGCTCGTTGAACCTAAAAGTAGGTCCGATGGGCATCGGACCTACTCTGTTCTCATACTCTGCTCTCATACTCTGCACCTTCTGACTGTGGAGAAAAACTTGGGTCGGATGACTATTGGATCCAGATTTGGATCCAATAGGTTTTGGCATCTGTCCGATGTGCTTTAACATTCTTGCGTATGAATATTAGAATAGAGTATACGCGAATTTCAAAGAAACACACACGAATCTTCAAGCACATCGGACGAATTCTAAGCCTCTCCCTGCACTTGACTGAATCCTAAAATTTTTATACTTAAACTAGCATGGAATCTGTGCAATGCATGAGATTTAATTTATCAGATATTATTTCACTAACTAATGTCAATAATAAAGCAATAAAGCATCTATAAAAACAATAACAATACAATTATCTTTTTTGTAACTACGATCATATAGAACTTTTTTCTTGAAATAACAATAGAAGTTAGAAGAGCAGGCGACTTCCGAAGCGAAAAAGAAGAAAAAAAATTCAAACTAGATCTCTCTCAGCTGCCATCTCCTCTCACACGGCCGCACCTCTCCTCCTTTAGATTTCACTCTCGACACAATGATATTCTCCCTTTTCTCTTATCTCTACCTCCTCGAGCGGAGAGGAGAATGGGAGAAAATGGAGGGACCCGAGCGGAGTGGAGCTAAGAGCTCGGCATCGTTGGAGCTCAGAGCATAGAGTCTATCTCATCTCGATCGGAGCGTGGCGGTGAGCGGATTCGGTCATCGGAGTGCAGCGGCAGTCGAAATAGCGGATTCTGATTATGGAGAAAGATTAGGATTAAGGTAATAGAGTTATTAAGAGTGTATATAAGTAATAGTAGAATTTTAGTTTAGTTTAAAGGATTTCCATGAGAATAAGAAATTAGATCTAGAATTTTGAATCATTTGATTCGTTGTAAATATATTTTTTATTAATAAAATTATTAGTAGATATTTAAAATTATTAACTTAAAAAAAATACGAGCATGTACCATTATGCTCTGCATGGACCCACATGGATCTATTTGCTTTAGCTGAACAAAACTTTTTTTATAAAGTCGGAAATCGAGTTTAATTTCTAAGATTAAAATTTTGTACATCATCACACAATTAATTTTTTAAGATAAAGATGAATGATGATTATTCCGCTTTTAAATATTTATAAAGAATCTCAATTCGAATTTTGAATCAACAATTTTTACACATGTGGCATTGTAACCAACAAATATAAGCAATTTTGGTAGAAATAACACTCTTATATATTAGTACATGAAATTCGTCATGCTCAATTTTCATTTCTTTATCCTCATGAGACTCATCATCTCTCATAAAGCTTAGTATTTTTTATTTTTTTAGATAAAAAATGGAGGTCTAGCCCTATCAATTTTTATTTAATTGTCTATAAATAACTCTTATCTGAATTTTGAATTCACTACCTCTCACATAGAAGGTGTTGCTCTTTGCTACTGGATTAAAAACTGATTCTTCTATAAAGCTCAATATTGTTAACTAACAAAAATATTAGAACATAAAATAGCATCAAACAAAAAAGAAAAGTCCATCAGATCAAAGATCAAAGCTCATTATATAAATTCTTCTTCTATATTGAAAAAAAAAGGATCAAACACAAATAGTACATAAAGTTCTTGAATTTCCATGTTGGTTTTTTAAATTTCATATTTGTAACAATTTATTCCAGCCTGCCAACCATTATATACAGGCCATGTTTTTTCTCCTCTTTATTTGGTCAGATGTAATTATTAAAGAAACCGCGGATTTAGCGTCGTGGCGCGGACCTTGTTCTCTATAGAGACACATGCTCGATTTTCACAAAAAACATCTAAAAAATATTGAGTGTACCGGACTCTTTAATAAAAAAATGATATTAAAGTGACTCATATAACATTTATATCAGTGGTTAGAACCAAATTAGCACTTTAAGATTAACAATGAAATGGCAGTATTTTAAGCATATATAATTCAATTTTGCTTACTGTACGGTCTTGGCAATATCCGACATAGGAACGATAATACTTTGTTTTGCTGAAGAACCAATGTTTATCTTAGATGAATAAAAGAGCTCTTCATCATCTGGTCTGAACTCTGCAAGAGCAAAATCTTCAAGCTTGTGTACATAATGCAATAAAAGTGATAGGGCCATGAAAGACCCGGGATTCGGACCTCATTAAAAGGCCAACCCGGAGTCATAAGAAAAGCCCAACCTCTACTAAAACAGAGCCCAATAAACGACCTCAAATGGCTTAGCCGGAAAATAAACTTGAGCCACCGACGTGCGGGATAACCGCCGATCCGGTTTGCATAACTTATAAGGCAGGAAATCTTATTAGACAGGGATCAGACTTTTTGCTAAGAGAGATATCATACATGTTAGAGTCCGAATATCTCCAAACCACCTCGAGTTCCCAACTCAATCCACACTTCGGTCTGCCACTCCTTGGCAAGACGAACTCAGCCTAATCCATTTCCCATACGGCCTCATCTCTCCGAGATAGGACATATCAAAAAGTAATAAATTTCTTACCGGAAACTAAGACCTAAAGATATTGCATCATCCGTCAATAAATATTCAGATAGAAATTATAAATCATTCGACAAATATAAGGATGATAAACAGAACCAAAATTTTTAAGGCTCTTGTGGCATTTCACATATGATAACTCACTCTCTTTTATAATATAATAAAATTTCTTTTGTAAGACATACGAAAGAATTAAAGAATCTTAATTTACATAGGGATAAAATGTAAAGAAAAACAATACATCATCTATGAAAAGGTAATAAAAACAATGGAGTTTTAATAAAGAAACAATAACAACACAAATGAAAGAAATGAAGACTGAAACAATTAAAAATTGGAGAGAGGATAAGAAAACAGAGAAATTAGTGAAAATCTTACCAGTAATACTGTCAGAGTTCTTATCAGTCAGTTTGTATGACAGTACAACATTGACAGTAACTCGACAGCCTCTGTTCAGTATTCTAAAAAAGAAAATTTTGAAATTCTCAATTCTAACATAAAGAACTATCTGTATATCTTTTTGAAAACTGCCAGAAATATTTTAGTAATATTTATCCTTGGAGTTTAATATACAGGAATTATTACCTCGGAAGAAGAAGATCAAAATAAACTTACATAAAAAATGAAACACAATATGCAAAAGAAAATTTCCAGCCATATATAAAGCCCATCGTCATGTATAAAGCCTCACATTTAACATAATCAACATAAAAAAACTGACCCAGTTTGCTGACCTTTCTGTTCTAAAATTGTACCAGAATGCTATAACTTAGCAGTAAATACCTTGATTTATACTAGAAAACTTATTTCATACAAACAGCCCCTGATTTCCATAAAATGATACATATCAATTTTTCCATGATATATTCAAAATGAGGCGGTTTTATCGCCAGGGTTTAGAATGCAGAGGGAAGAGGGAAGGGACCTTTTATTTCTGTGACAGAAGGGATTCCCTTTTAATGGTTGTGCTAGTCGATAGGATCGCTTGCGATCAGCCATCAAAACATCTGATCCAACGGTTCTTAGAAATAATATATATGCTATTTTTATCTGATGTTAGTGTTTATGTAGTATATAAAGTGTTTATCACTTTTTTATACTGATCAAAAGAAATTTTTTGTTAGAGACTTTGTTAAATAAGCAAAAATATATAAATTTCAGAGTTTTTTGCTCTTACTTATGCAAGGTACAAACAATTTATCATTAAGTATAAATATTTCTAGAAAAAATAAACACATATGGATGCACATAATTAGATATGTAATTAATGGGACGCAGTATCACTCTTAATAAAAAAGATTCTTTTACATAAATGGTATGATTCTTTTTGTTGCATGATATGAAGAAATGGTGACAACACCATAGTTTTTTTCTAACAAAAAAGCAAAAAAAAAAAAAAAAAAAAAAAGCTGTAGTATTACTATGTTTTGTATTTCTTTTTACAAATGAATAGTAGTAATAAACTAATAATATTGTTTTCTTCAAGTTCTTTTCCTGAGGCTATCTGTGTGTAGAGGTGTGGCGAATTAAAAAAAACTGCAGCATTGCTACATTCCTTTAAAAATCGCATTAGTTCTTACCACTTAAATAAGTTATTCTAAATTTTCAAAAGGAAAAAAATCTACTAGCTAGACAGGCTTGATTCTACAATATTTGATTTAATTTTAACTTTTTTTTTATTGGAATTTAACTGAGCATTCTAACAACAATTTAGCTGCATGCTCAACAATTAATTTAATTTAACTGAAACAGTCTAATGATGAGCACAAAGCACTTTAACAGAACTCAGCTCATTTGTTGAGAATGCGAGATAGGAGTAGGTCCGATAGGCATCGGACCTACTTTTCAGTTCAATTAGCTCTAACACCGTACAATTAGCATCAAGATATGCTCGCACGGAATTGATACAGACTCACACGGATTTTGATGTAGAGCGCACAAATCTTGATGCAAATCGGATGGTCACCACACCCATCGAACCAAAGTAGGTCCAATGGGCATCGGACCTACTCTGAATTCTGAGAATGCAGCTATGTCATGCAGTCTAATCAGTAGTGGATTATCTGTATTCCCTCTTAACTATTTTAAAAAAGGAAGTGTAAGCAGTATCAAATAATTATGGTGCTCAATTATATAACTTACAAAATATTTATACTACAAAGTTGTTGTCACTGAATATGTTAAAATTTTTAAAAATAAGCTGCCAACATGATATAACTCCATGCTGAACATGATAAATTACTTATTTATTAGAAGCAATTATCTTGTCTTTTGCCGTGGAGCTCTTCTTAGCGAGATGGAGGCCTCCTAACCACTTTGTCTAATAAAACAACAAACTAAACAGACACCTCTATTAATAGCTGATTTTGTAGGTCCTGAAATTAATCGAGGCATTTCAGGACAGAGGCCCGTGCCAGAAATAGGCCGAAATTCCAGAAGGCCTAGTTGGGTAATATGCGACAAGAGGGGTTAAGAATTTAACAGAGTAGTTTTGGCTTAGTGCAGCTCACAAAGCATATGCAGTGCTGTTTTGATTCTATAGTCTGTGCGCTGCATGAAGATAAAGTTGCTCTGCTAAAATATTTATACGACTAAGCCATTAACTGATATTTGTAGAGTTAGTCAACTACTAATTCGTCTAATCAACAAATTCAGGTAAAGATATTGACAGAGTAATTTTTTGCTTGATGCAGTGCTCTAACAATAGAGCCAAAACAATGCTGCATTTAACTTGTGCGCTGCATAAAGTAAAAACTTCTCTGTCAATTAATCTACCCCAAATTCACTCGAGCGCTCCAATTTTAGCATTTTTTTCTTCATTTAACTTTCCTATATTTGGCAATGGGATTTTGCACAATATCAACGGTGTTTTTTCTCTTAAAATCTTGTATTGCCACACGTGCAGCGGGTTCAAAAATAAGGAAAATCAGAAGTATACTTTGAAAAAAGATATCGCAACACAAATTGCTACACGATAGGTTAAGCAGAAAATTCTAAAATTTCACAAAATGAACAGTTTAAAGGTAAGTAATTCCGTTGCCACTCTGATGCATGTAAACGTGTGGCGAGTTCGAACAAGGAAATAAACGCAATGCAAATCAGACCATTTCAGAGGCGGAACTCGACTTTGAGTATAAGGGGGACTAAACGACTAAACATCATATATTTAAAAAAAATTATAATAAAAATCAAAATCTATATAACATGAGATAATATGATTCTTCACTGTTTGATTTTATAAAAGTTATGATAAATAACTAACATCAATAAATGACATGTCTATAAAAAAAAACATATATTCATATACCTTCCTTATTTTAAATTTTTCTATAGTTCGCTATTTTTCTGTTTTTTAATCTGTGGCTTCCCTTTTCTTTTTTTTCTTCTAAATTTCTAAATTTAAAAATTTATCAGAAAAGAAGTTTTTCAAATTTAGAATGCACGGTTATTAGAAAGCAAAAAAAAGAAGTTTTTTTTTAATTTAGAATGCATGGTTAGAGAATCCTGGCTTCCTTATTTTAAATTTCTAAATTTCTAATAGCGAAAGAATGGAAATTTTTCTTTTTTTTCCTTATTTTAAATTTGAAATTTTCTTCTTTAGAAAACGAGGCCTAAGAGTATAATTGAAAAAAAAAATTCTTTTCTCTAACTGTGCACTTTAAATGTTAATAACTTTTATTTTTTCCGGTAACCGCACCGCTATTATTTTCCTAATTTATTTTGTACTTTTCTATATTTAACAACTTTTCCAAATCAATTGTTCATGTGTCTGATAAGTGAATTCAGATCCAGTGAAGTAACTCAATTTTTGAGTTTTAGATCGGGACCGTCCAATTCGAATCCGTGACAATTTATGCCGAAGTGGAGAAAAATTAATAGAGTAATACATGGATCCCCTAAAGTAACTCAATTTTTCGAATCCCAAAGCAACCCCAAGCGACGGATTCGTATCGGATGGTCCCGATCCAAAACCCAAAAATTGAGTTTTTTAGAGGATCCGGACCCTGATAAGTTGGATAACCAAAGTAAAGAAGGGATATGTTATTCTTACACATATTTCATTAATATTTCTTTTATTATTAAGGGGTGGCTAGTACATATAAAATAACAATTTTAGTAAACCACAAGAGAAAGTGAAACAGTACACAATTTACACCAAATGATTTAAAAAAAAAAAAAAAACTTGATGAGTACAAACAAGGAGATTCTTTGGGATCAATCTTTTTTTTTTTTTTAGAATGGAGGTTAAGCATCATGAAACATTAAAGAGTAGTCTCATTTTATTCACCAATAAACAAACCTAAAAATAATAATTAAGTGCTTACTTTACTATATTAATTGACTAATTAAAATGGTAATGATTAAGTTCGTTGCTCTGTCAAATGATTCAATTATAGTTTAGAGCCCTATGATGTCTAATATGCTAATTAATTTGTCATTTTCTTATCAGTCTTTTATAAATAATATGAACGGCTCCTTGATTGTTTAGCAAAAATATATGGAATTATTTAGTTGGAAACAACAACACGTAGTACTAATCCAAATTTGATACACTCCCTAGTTCAGGTTATTCGTTATATATTTCTTTTTTTACCATAATTTTCGGCTCATATTTCATAGAAAGTATGAAAAAGAATTTGACCCTTTTTACAAGTTATATTTATGAAGAAGACATGGAAATTTAAGGATTTTTGAAAAGGTTTCCTACTTTTATGGTAGAGATTGTAAACCAATAAATACATGTTAAACATATCTAATATTAAAAATAATACATTGCATTAAATTTTTTTCTGACCAACTTTTTAAAGGTAATAAGATATGAGAAATATTCTCCCTCGATGGCTGAGATGCTTATGCTCTCTCAACTTCTAGAGTTTATTATCCATCTTTTAGGGCGTGTTTCAAAATCACAGACGCAGAGGAAAGGAATGCAAAGAAAGAGAGGTGACACACACGATAATTTATCCCCTCTACATTCCGATTTAAAGGTGAACAAATTCGTCAAAAATATATATAGAGTTCACCTCCGCTCCCTCTCGAAAATATTTCCAATATATTCTGAAGCAGGTGACTTGCCTCGATTAGTTACTATCACCCTCCTGTTTCCTTCCCTTTAATAAAAAGGTTCTGGAGCATGTCCTTAAAGAGTTGTGGAAATAGAGTTGTAGATTCCCACATCATTCAAGCTAGATTTTCAAGTTATGAAAGTCAAATGTAAATGTAAATTTCAGATTCTATGCTGCAGATTCTAGTAGTGCTGTTATAGCGATTTTTGTTAAGGTAGAGGTTAGAAGTCAAGATACTCAATTGTTTAATATTCACAAGATTATTCTATTTAGATTTCAAACCTGCAAGGCTGCGACTGTAATATGTCCATAGGCATTTCATTAGCAAAACAAAATAACCAGTGCATGATGCGTAGATCACAAGGAGCGTATGTCAAACCTAACCATTACATTATATCTACCCTGGCTAATGTATGATAAGTAGCCCTTGGTACCCCTCCGTACCAGCAAAGATCATCAAACAACCATCAGTGACATGTACATCAGACAGACACACATGCATGCTTACACAAAACTATGACAAACAAACTGAGCCTAATGTTTTCACAAAAATTATGGCACTATAAGTCTATAAATTGATAGTCCGGAAAATAATTACTGCAGTGGGTAGTGCTTGTTTTAATATTATAATTTTTTTTCCGAAAGAAGGTTCTTCAAAAATAATCACTGTAGTCGGTATTGATATTTCGTGGGCGGAGGGGCAGTCAACCAATTGACCCATTTATTTTCAAAATTTCTGTATTTATATACAATTCTATATAGTTTAGAGTAAAATGTTATGGATACAGTAAACTAGACTCTCATTCACAGTATGAAAATTTTATATGGTTGATTCATTTACATTTGACTTTCATAACTTGAAAATCTAGCTTTATCGATCCATGTACGTCTCATATTCGAACTCTATTTCGAATTCTATCTATAGCAATAGGTGGTGTAGATGGGTTGGGCACTCCTCATTCTTCATTCGAAACTCATGAATGCCGGAGCTTTCTGCCTTGTTATAAAAAAAAAAAAAAAACAAAGCTTGCTATGTTCTCATGCCAAAGAAATAAATCCACCAAAAAAGCATCAAGCTGTCTCAATGTTCTAGAAATAGAAGAAATTATAAGGTTCATTGCCTTATGCAACCCTTGGTTTTGGTTTTGCTAGTCTTCCTTCTCTCGGGATATCTTCGTACTGATAAGATTCCTCTTTTCAACTTAATAGTGTAATCAATGTGTGGAAACCTACCTCAAGGAACGGAAGCATCCAAAGCCTTCAATAGCGCAAGCTAGCATAAGATAACTAGTGGGACCATTGAAACGGCTTAATATATATTTTATTTTATTTGGAGGTCAACTTCATATAAATCATTGCTCTTAATGTAAGGGTTATGATTAATTCGCCTGTCCGTGACAGATGGTTTAGATCTACCGATTTTTTTTATTAATAGGAAAATAGAAAAAATATCGAGAAAGGTGAATGATTTTGGAAAATTTCGAAATCTAAGAAGACCGTTATTGTTTATAATGTCCAGATAATCCAATTAGTAATCTCTCCGATATTGCAAATAAAAAAAAAAAAACTAATCGTTATGATTCATAATGTCCAATATTGTAGCAATTTTTATATGTGGCGTATAACTCAAAATTATAAAGCTCAATTGTAAATTAGTATTTGAGAAAAAAAAATTCTTTAGTTTTTTCTAGTTTCTCAACTGTATCGTCTGATTGTAAATCTGTAGTCTCTTTAGTTTTTTTTTATTGTAAATAATGTATATGTATTAAAATCTATAGAGTACAAATACTCTCCGTTTAAAATGCAATACGATGAAAACCAAAAAAGAAGAAGAAGCTGTATATATGTATTCAAATCTATAGATTTTATTTGTTTGAAATGAAAAAAAAAAATGCTACAGTGCTGGATGTTATGGACCATAACGTTAAGTTTTTTTTTTTTTTTTAATGATGTCGGAAAGATTACTGATTGAATTGTCTGGATGTTATGGTCCATAACATCCCGTGGACATTATAAACCATAACGGTCTTCTTAGATTTCAAAATTTCATGAAATCATTCACCTTTCTCGTTTTTTTTAAAAAAAAATTATTAATAAAAAATTCGGTTAGATCTTGTACATTATTGATAATAATTTTGTTTAACGAAAATAGTAAATGTCGTATATTTGGAGAACAAAAGTTGCATAAAATTTTTTAAAGCCTAAACAGATAAAACTTGTGCTGGGCGAGAGAGACAATTTTTCACAGAAAAAAAATTAGCAATTCTCAATCTTTCATATAATTATTTTATACTACACTACACTAGCCTTTTTCAATTACCAACTCTGACCTTAACATTGTTAACGAACCAAAAATGTTATTCCGTTGGTATTGGAATCAACTCTGAAACTCTATTAATTAATACTCATTTCATTTTTTTGCTATTTTAAACTGAAAACGCATTAAATTGATTCTCGGTATGCAACCTATTGTTCTTACTTCTTACTGAGTTGATGAATAACAGAATAAGATCCTCTGTCAAACAGGTAATATATATGATAATCCACCACTATAATATCAATCTCTATGGCGAATTTGTTTTTTATATCGATATTTATATAAAAAATAAAATTTATATTTATTCATTTTCAAAAAGAATAACAAATTTATGTTGATACCTGAACTTGAAGAACACAGATATTTGTATAATTGCATTAAATTTCTAATGCATAGACAAGACTTCTGAACTAGACGTTTAATTTCAATATGATTTAACAATTTTTTAGAACTCGATCGGTCAAGGTCATAGCCTACTTTGCTTCGTCTGTTGCAAGTCATTGCTTAATTTATGATAAAACACGCTTACACCTAACACGCCAACACATATCCGACGACATATTATGACTTATGAGCACCTTGAATTTTCAAACGATTTTGTATTGAGAAAACCTGGAGAAGGTTCACCAGTTACCATCCACCAAGACCTCTTGGATTCCCCCAATCCCAATGATTTATATGACACCTACTCCAGATCTACCATTTCTATTTCATCTGTCTTCTTCCAATACCAGAAGAAACTAGCCCATTTACATTCGCCTGTAAACCAATCATACATTTATTATTGTTAATTCTACCAATTTTGTAAATACTTTTTTATCTTAATATATTGTCAGCTGGCTCCTGGCCAACTGACCTTCAAAACAAAAATTCTGCCAATTTTCACTAGTTACTGATAATTCTGATTTTATTTTTACTGGAAAGTAGAACTTAAACCAGTATAATCTGTTTACAAATCTGCTAATGATCTGATTTCTGTAATCAATATCTAGTTTGATGGCACTGGTACGTTCATGGTACCAGTCCAGCACATCTCTTCCTAAGCAACTTTCTTCAAAGTATGGTCCTTAACCTACATGAATTGTCCAGAATATCAAATTGAGAATTCAAGCAAAAAAGAAACATACGGTCAATCTTTCTTCAAAGTATCTTTTATTAATTCAAGAAATTTATAGTTTACAGCCACAAAGGTATAGCAATCCAATATATGAAATTATATCAAACTTTTTTGTACTTCTATTCAAAATGAAATTGCATAAAATCACACCAAATTGAATTTTTAGCAAATCGATGAATCCACATTAGTTCGAAACTCCAATCCAAAGATGCAAAAGAAAAAAGAAGAAGAAACATCATAGCAAACTAATTACATCTACCGAATTGATTTTGCTCTTTTCTTTCATCTTTGACTCCTGCATGCTCCTCTTTCGTTAGCAAATCAACCTCCTTCTGTTGCAAAACAAATTGATATGCTTTGAATTATAAAACCTAAAGAGGTCGTGCGCGAAGAAGGGTGAGGGGATGGGCAAAATTAATCCAAACTAAATCTAAAACATAATTCAACATAATGCTAAAACATATTTCAAAGTGAACATTGACTAAAATTAGATGCTTGCAATCAAATGCTTTCTGGTAGCAGCTCTTCCCTGAGTTGCCAAACAGTCTTCAGTCTATTCAATTAAGTGCCTTCTGTAGTGGAAGCAAGATAAATCATATATTCAGCTTATGAAAAAAAATTAATTTGGTATTTTAAAATGACTTTGTATTCCGAGATCCCTTTTATTGGTTTCATTGCCTACAAAGTACAAACAAAATTCACCCGCTATTCACTATCCGCTATGGCATTTGCTCACTACTATGAATTTGCTATCCACTATGTAAATCTTTGTTAAAAAACCAACCGTTTAAGAGGTCATGAAATCGTAATACATTATTTACCGTTGGGATTATATGAAAATCTTCATACTCATCTCATTCTAAAAAGCAAAGTGCAGGAATATAAGAATATTTTTTTCATATTAATTAATCAATTGAATTTTATTACAAAACAAAAAGTATAATCAGAGCTACTGAAAAACCAAATTTTGCCAACACCAACAACTGATATCCATTTATATGCTCCACACTAATCATGAAGTCATATTTCAATGAAGTACTTCTCCAGTTCTCTTCTAGTTTCCATCCTATCCCATTCTAGTCTGATCCACCATTCTGAAGATCCGCGTATCTGCCTAAGTTTTATAATTTTGTGCTCATTGCTTACAGGCAATCTAGCCAAATTTGGACATTTTTGAACTCTAATACTCTCCAGAGATGGAAATTTTCTGGGACTACAAATGCTCACCATATTTTCCATTTCACTCAATATAACCGATCTTAATTTTGGAAACCCAATGTTTTCTGCAGATTCTTCATCGATCTTCTTCTTATTTTCTCTGATTCTTATTTGAGATGCTTCTTCAACCAGTGTCTGTATTTCTTCTTCTTCAGACATACGATCTCTCTTGATTTGCATCCCATGCACCCCCTTCTCCGACTCAGCTATTATGTGCACCATTCCTTTGCAACGGGATACAACGAGTTTATCAAGTGATTCAAGCTTTGCAACCCAATTGATATTTTCTAACTTGTGGCACTCATCGATTGTCAGTTCTCGGAGACTCCTGAAATAATGTGGCAGTGTTTTAACCAATATGGTATTCAGATTGGGTAATTGCCAGAGAGTTAACACCTGCATGTCCGACACTCCCCCGTTGTCTTGATCCATAATTAGTTCACTCAAGTTCGGACATGATTCAATGTAAAGCTCTTGAAGACAAACCATTTGATTGAAATCAGTACCATTGATAGATTTCATATGCGGGCAATCTGTTAGGCTCAATCTATATGTCGATTTCGCTAACGGATCTGTCTTCTTCAACTTCTTCAGAACATCTTCGGTACAAATGGTGATTCCAAGAAAATTTAGTCCTTCCAATCTATCCAAATTCAGATCAGATACATCACGGATACCATAGTGGCTCCGAAAAAGATTGAGGACCCTTAGATTTAGTAATTTAGAACAATTGTCGTGAGTCTCCTTGAGTGCTTCTGTTAGACTTAAATCAAGGTATCTCAACTCCTTCAAGACCGAAAAATTTATGGGTAGTTCTGTAATTGGTGTCTGGCTTAGGTTCAGATATTGCAACTGGCATAATGCATCACATTCAGGAAGCTCTCTTATACCAGTGTTGGAGAGATCGAGAACTTTAAGGTTTTTCATGGATATAAAGAATTTGGGATACAGGTTCTTTAAATTTGGATTGTTCTGGAGCAACAAGGTTTCAAGGTTACTGCAGTCGGGTGAAAATAAAATATCTTTAATGTCATTAGACATGATTGATATCCTCTTAGGCCCGGTCCATTGCTCAATTTCTGGTGCCCTCTCAAGATTTTTACCAGATTGTACAAGGAAATTGCTCTCCTGTTTTGCTAGCCAATGACCAAATTGGTGAATTATATTATGCAGCCTTACCTTTAGTCCAGAGTTTGTTTCTTGGAGCAAACACGCTGAAGTTAGCTTGTTTATGATCATCACAGAGCCTCTCCATGGTTCATTTTCTGGTATGAAACCTTCAGCAATCCAGTACTCCACTAGCTGTTGTTTCCGGATTGAACTGTACTCAGGGAACAGAGTACAGTAAAGAAAACATTTCTTGGTAGTTGAGTCGAGCTTGTCATAGCTATACTTCAATGGTTTAAAGATCTGCTCGTCGACACCTCCAATTTCTCCCAAACCCGTACTTATCGCCATCATGGCATCTCTCCAGTCATTTAGACTCTTTAGCCCGGCCACTGCGCAGCTTATGACTTTTAGAGCAAGTGGCAAGCGCTGGCAGCTTTTAATGATGACCTCAGCTAGTCTCTTGATGGAACCACTAGAATTTATGGAATCCTGGGCATCAGTACTAAGATGACTAAAGAAGAGATCCCAGGAAGCCTGGTCGTCTAACAATTGCATCTTGATCAGGTTATGCTGTGCCTCCATCTGGATGCAGACATACTGTTCGCGAGAGGCGAGAATGATCTTGGATCTGTTTTTGGAATTGGGTGATGGTATGCCGATATCATTGAGCTCAAATTTCTGTCGAACACCATCTAACAGAATTACAAACCGCTTTCTTGACAGAGTCTGCATCAACAACCTGGCTCGAGCATCCTCGGTCTCTGTGTCAACCCATGGCAATCCTAGCCGCTCGATGATTTTTTGTTGGATTGCCTTCACATTAAGAATCTCCGAGTTGCACACATCAATCAAAATCACCACATCGAAATCACTACGACCCATGAGTTCATTATTAAATACGCTTAGAAGCGTGGTCTTACCAACCCCTCCCTGCCCCCACACACCGATGATGCGCCTCTCGTTGTCCTTGAAGTATTCATCAAGCTGCTCTAGCATCAACTCCATCCCAAAGGTCTCTGCTACTGGTATCAGCACAGGATCATCCGGCAGATCAACACCAAAGTCTGTAAATTGGTTCCCTTCTCCAATCAGGCCGTTCATCTTCTGGAGCTTCTTCACAATTCGCTTCCCCAGCTTGCGTCGGTGAGAGAGGTTGAACCTAGAGCTCGTAAGTTTCTCATATTCTTCCTCGAGTGTTTTATCTATGATTATCTCTTCAACTCGACTCAACCACAACTTGACAACAGGGTGAACACTTCTTGACTTTTCTATTTCTTTGGCAACCTTAGTGTTTACTCCTGTTTGAACTGCTTGTAAGGTTTCTTTAGCTTCCGTGAGAGAGGACCAATTATCTTGAACGGATCTGAAGGAGCGAACTTCAGCTGCGACAGCAGCCGGCAAGCCGACGGCATTCAAACATGCGCATGACTGGTTACATAGGCTTACGCAGTCACCCATTGGGAAATGATTGAAAAGAAGGAATGATGGATTTGCTTTGGGTGGGAGATCGAAGATCAGGCGAGCAGTCTAATAGTTTTGGACAAGTTAGTTGTTTTGAATGTGGGTAAAAATGCTGATATTAGCATGTAGCACTGGAGCAGTTTGTTAATATTCCTTAAGCTAATAGAATGAAGAACGCAATCGGAGTAGTTTGTTTATTTATAAATTATAATATAATGGTTAATTTGAAGACTTCAAGTCATCAAGCAATGCTAAGCAATTTCCATGTACATGCACGGAGTATTACAACCACATTCGATATTGACTTTCTAAAATGGCCAGCAATGCTGGCTTCGTTGTGGGGGCCTCCAAATAGGCCATTTGCGTATTTGAATTATCATAATGCACGACCTGTAAAAGTTGCTTTAATGAAGTCCAGCGTGTCTGATACAGTTAGCAAAATGATTAAAAGTAGAACTTTATTGAGTGTTTTGTTTTCTCATAATTTAACAACATATACATAAATAGGTTACAATGCTAAATAGCCATTAAGAAAAGAACTAGAAATATTGATGACAGTAATATGTATGGTTTATTATATTTTCTGGTAAATTACGGTAGCAGTGGAAAAAAGAAGAGAGAAGAGAGAAGAGAGAAGGGTGTAATCTGCAAAATTCCACTTTAGTTGTGCTACGGGTACCCGAGAAGTGAGACTCCCACTGTGAGGGTTGTGCTATGTATATCCAACAGCGTCAATTAATATACTAATTAGTAAACTGAAAATCATTTTTTTTATAACAGTGGACTAGTCCACCGATTTCACAATACGAAACCTTACATTGTTTGGCAAGTACTGGCACCAGTGGTACTAGTCTTGTCTTACAACAAGTAGCTACATATTACAAAGTACAATATTACTTATTAAACCAGCACCTACAGCATACCAAAGCATATAACCAAAGCAAAAAGACAAAATTAGTATACATCAACTAAAAGAAACTACCCCCTAAACTATTATAAAATTGTTGCGCCCAAGTATCAAATTTCACAGTCTTACCTTAGGTCGGACTCATTTGTAAGCAGAGGGATGTACTCCAGCCCTATCCCACCCATTGCCTCCTGTTCAATTAAATCATCACAAAAAACAGGGACATGCAACACATCAGTCGGAAGAAGTCCTAACGATAATTTTAGAACAGATCCATTATCTTTTGAATTCACCCAAAATTGTGCAAGAGAAATAATTTGAGCTCCTACTGCTCTAGGTTTAGCTCTGACCCCTTAAAAACACAACATATTTCTTGTCAACCATAAAGTCCACAAAAATGCTCCTCTTACTAATTCTATTAATAGCCTATCTTTTAATGGTATTAAGGTATCAATAAACCAAAGCTTCTCCATAGTGCTAATATCAAAATCAAAGTTCTTGTACTCAGCAATCCAGGTCCAAATGATTCTAGCAAAAGAACACTGTGAAAAAAAAATGATCGACAATTTCCGGTTCACCACAAAAAAGACAACCTAAATCTCCTTGCCAACCCCTTCTACTCAAGTTAACCCTTGTTAATACCCTCTTTTGTTTTACTAACCATAAAAATATCTTAATTTTAAAAGAAATTTTTGCTTTCCAAATAGTATCAAAATCTTCATTTTTCATCCCACCAAACTCAAGCCAAGTGTAAAAAGAATGTACTGTAAATCTACCATTAGCATTCCACCTCCAATATAAAATATCTAATTTATCTCTAAACAGATGTATTGAACTCAATTCATTTATCAAAGTGACTCATTCCTCTCTATATAGCCCTATCAATTGTCGTCTAAATGTTAAATTAATTTGTCCATTGCCTAAAACTGAAGTTACTGTCAAACCAATATCAGATGCAATTGAAAATAAATTAGGAAATAAAACACTTATAGGACACTCACACAGCCATAATCTATCAGTCCAAAACAACACCTCAGTCTTTCTAAAACCTAACTCAACTATTTGTTTCATTTTGACAACATCCCTCCAAAAAACTGATAATTGATAATGAACCCCTTGTGACCCATATTTGGCTTTTAGAATCTCTTTCCACTTACCTATAACTGCAGAGTCATTAAATCGATACCACCATTTGGCTAATAAAGTAGAATTAATTGTTTTAAGATTGAGAATCCCCAATCCCCTTTGAGATTTATCCGCACAAACTTCGTCCCATGAAACTAAGGATATAGTTTTCCTGACTGAACTACCTCCGTACCACAAGAATTTACGTCGAAGTTTATCTATCCTATGTCTGATCTGAACTGGCATTCTGTAAAGGGCTAACCAATATAAAGGAATTGCTGAAATAACAGAGTTCAGAAGTGTAACCCTTCCTCCAATAGACAACAATTTACTTTTCCATCCTCGCAACTTTTTTTCAATTTTCTCAATTAAAACATTCCAACAATCAATAGGTATAGTACTCTCTATTTCATCTAAATTCAAAGAGATCATGAGACTCTTACGATAATTAATTTTAAGACCTGTCATATTTGCAAAACCAAACAACAAAATCTTTAGAGCTTCTACCATTTTATTATTTGCTTCTAGGAAAAGAAGAGTGTCATCTGCGAAATGCAAATTCTGAACATCCCAACCCCTTCAAAGTGCTCTAAGCTCTTAAGAAATCCGGCTTGTTTTGCATTATTCAATATCCTATTAAGTGTATCTACTACAATATCAAATTCTGAAAATCATAAGCAGGAAATTCTGGAGTAATCCTAGTGTTATATATAATATTGATTATTGAAACTGTTCACCTGATCGGTTTGGACAGTGTGCTGTCCTTTTACAAATAGAAAATTGTTATAAACTGTTTTCAACTCTATATGTAATAAAATATTTTCTTTATACATTTCAAAGGTCAGAATTCAAAATGCTACAATATTTTCTTTGTTTATTTCGCCAATCTGGCAAAAATGCTTATGTTGCTTGCACGCTATGTATGCCGTATTATATATCATACAGTTTATTTTTCAATTCTTTAGATTTAGGTTTGGAAAATCCGAAAATGTTAAAAGATCAACAGCAACTACACGAGAGCCTTTTTATAGAGCAATGTCTTTTACTCCTAGGCAGTTTCTCACGTAGAAGAATTTAAATAGTACTGGCGTTTTTCTATTCATAATTCTACACAGAGTTGACCGAGTTTTATTTAAAAAAAAAATTCATAAGATAATGCTGAAAGAATTTTTCTGACAAAAAAACTTGCAGGTTTGTTTTATTGGACCCTAAATTTTGTTTAAAGAAATTAGGGGCTCAAGTGTATAAAAGACAAAAAGAATTGTAATTTTGCAATATATGGGGTCTTAAAAAACAGAATTTATTAATTTTTTTTAGTAAAGATCGGAGGTCAAGCTATCAAATTTTTTTTTTGTAAATATGGGTTAGGTGTCAAGCCACCGAACACATTTCAAATCTCTGTGCATTAATACAAAGGATTTTTTTCACTTTGTAGGTTTCGAACCTATGACCTCTCATGAAAGTCATGTACCTTTGCCACTAGACCAAAGATAGGTTCTTGTGACTAAACTATTTAATACCCATGTTATTACAATAGAGGATTTCCTCTATCGGGTTTCGAACTCATAACCTCCCACATCATATACCATGTGCCTTAATTAATTGATAATTATATATATAAAAAAGTATGGTCAAAGAAACTACATAGTGGAAAATATTTTTTGAAGAAATATGTTATATTGACAACAAATTTATTTGACAACCAAAACAATTAGACAATGATTAATAAAAAAGTTATTGATCATTTTTTAAATGGTTATAATAATTACTGAGATTAAATTTTATGTATATATATAAAAGAGAAAGGCTATGTATCCAATTTTCATCGAATAGTATAAAAAAAGTTATGGTTTAGTTTTATTGACAATTGATTAATAGTCAAAATAGTTCTTAAATCGCACCAAATTTGATAAAAATGTATTAATTAAACTATCGAGACTATATCAATAATTATTTTTATTTTGATGCATGATTATTGTCGTTGTATTTCTTCCTACTTATAAATTCTTATAGAAAATAATCAGTTTCAGAGCATGTTGAAAATTTTACGACATTGTCGTTTCCAACATCAAATTAAAATTTGACTCCGTAAGCATTTCGGTCGAAATACTTCTGGAAGCAATTTAGCCAGACTATATATATATATATAGAGTATGGCTAAGTTGCTGCCGGCAGCACTTCGGCGAGGTGCTGCCGGGGGCATTTCGGTCATTCTGTTGTTCAAACAGAAAATCCGAACCGTTCAACGTGTTCTAAATATTAAAATCTACTTGGAGACCAAATTTTACATTTTTTGGAATTTTTTTACTATTTATTAAGCCACTTTGAAAATTCCAGATCACATGGTCCAGAATTTGTTGCACTGTTCACCCGGATCAGCCAATTTCAAAGTGGCCTAATAAATAGCTAAAAAATTCCAAAAAATGTAAAATTTGGTCTCCAAGTAGATTTTAATATAGATTGAATATCTGTATAAAAAAATTTGTTGTTTGAACACCGGAAATGACCGAATTGCCCCCGGCAGCACCTCGCCGAAATGCTGCCGGCAGCAATTTAGCCATACTCTATATATATATATATATATATATATATATATATATATATAATCTGGCTAATATGCTACGCGTAGCATAGAGGGCCTCCGTGCTACGGCTCAATTTTTTAGTTCTCAAAATTCTAACGGTCGATCCGTACCGCTCAACATGATCTCCATATGAATATGGACTTGCAAACCAAATTTTACATTTTTTAGAATTTTTTTACTATTTATTAAGCCACTTTGAAAATTGCTGATCCAATGGTCCAGAAGATTTTACTGTTGTGTACAAATTACTGTTTTTTCAAAGTGGCTTAATAAATAGTAAAAAAATTCTAAAAAATATAAAATTTGGTTTGCAAGTACATATTCATATGGAGATCATGTTGAATGGTTCGGATCGACCGTTAGGATTTTGAAAACTCAAATATTGAGCCGTAGCATGGAGGCCTCTATGCTACGCGTAGCACCGTAGCCAAGTCCTATATATATATATATATATAGTGAGTGGCTACTCTACTTACATAAGCATATGCGAGCATATGCGCGCTTATAAGTCATTTTTGCGTTTTCAATGTCTAAATGGTCGATCTAAAACGCTCAATATGTTCTCCATATTAATATGTGTTTGGAAACAAAATTTTACATTTTTTGGAATTTTATTACTATTTGTTTAGAAATTTTCAAAATAGCATTTTTCATATTTTTTTTATTATTTTTTTTACCATATTAAACCACTGTTTTGAAATTCTAGAAAAATAGTAAAAAAATTCCAAAAATGTAAAATTTGTGTTTCCAAACACTTATAATATGGAGAATATGTTGAGCGTTTTAGATCGATCATTTGGACATTGAAAATGCAAAAATGACTTATAAGCATATGCCCTCATATGCTTGTGTGTGTGTGTGTGTGTGTGTGTGTGTGTGTGTAGAGAGAGAGCTGGGCTATGGTGAGTTGTGAAGTAAGAGGTCATTTTTACTTCACGCTTATATTTTCATTCTGAAAATCCAAACAACCAATCCGAACCGTTCAACATGTTCTAAATATTGAAATTTGCTTGGAGACTAAATTTTACATTTTTTGGAATTTTTTTACTATTTATTAAGCCACTTTGAAAATCGCTGATCCGGTGGTCCAAAAAATTTTACTGTTTTTTTACTGTTCACAGTGGATCAGCGATTTCAAAGTGGCTTAATAAATAGTAAAAAAATTCCAAAAAATGTAAAATTTAGTTTCCAAGCACATTTTAATATTTAGAAAAAGTTGAACGTTCGGATCGGTTGTTTGAATTTTCAAAATGAAAATATAGCGTGAAGTAAAACGACGTTTTACTTCGCAACTCACCATAGCCTATCTCTCTCTCTCTCTCTCTCTCTCTATATATATATATATAGGTTGGCTACTCTAATTACATAAGCATATGAGGACATATGCTTATAAGTCATTTTTGCATTTTCAAAGCGCTCAACATGTTCTCGATATTAGAACGTTCTTGGAGACCAATTTTACATTTTTTAAAAAAAATTTACTATTTTCTTAGAATTTTTCAAAGAAATGTTTTTTTTTTACCATATTAAAATACTGTTTTGAAAAATTCTAAAAAAATAATAAAAAAATAAAAAAAATGTAAAATTTGGTCTCCAAGAACGTTCTAATATGGAGAG
>JAJGRW010001114.1:1945351-2006223 GCA_025461045.1 Carex parvula
CATAACCTCTATTTTCCTAGATGTTCCAACCCCGGGTTCACGCTGAACTCTCCTAGAATATAAGTCAATTACCATTACCCCCTGTGACTGAAAAGTGTTGTAAACACTCCTCCATAACGACTCATCTGTTATTGGATACCTGGTATAGTAAGGTCTACCACCACTTACTGTGTTAATCCGGGTAGCTAAATCTATATCACACCGGTTGGGGTTCACATCGATCTTTTCATACACTATTCCCTTCAATTCAACAAATGAGGTATTTCCATTTACCTCGAAGCCGTAGGCTGCTTCCTTAGTGTACTGTGCTCCCTCCGCACCCCGGGTAAACTTCCCGCCCACATACAGTGCAACCAACATATTTCCGTTCTGGAAATACTGTTCTGGAATTACTGTGCTGGAATTACTGTGCTGGAATTATGTACCAGAATTACTGTGCTGGAATTACTGTGCTGAAATTACTGTACCAGAATTACTGTGCTGGAATTACTGTGCACAATCGCCTCAACTCGCCTCAAAATCGCCTCTCTTTCTCTCATTTCGGTTCTGGAATTTTTTTGGAATGGGGGAATGAGTACTGTGCTCATCAGGAGAGAGAAAAACCCCTTTTATAGGGGTTTTATAGCGGACCGCCCAGCTGCTGGGCGGTCAGATCAGCGTAGTGGACCGCCCGGCTGCTGGGCGGTCAGGTGGGAAAAGTGGACCGCCCAGCCCACGGGCGGTTAGGGTAGAAATAAAAATAAAGTTGGGGTGGGAGCAGATTGGATAATTTGTTTTTTTTTTGGGGTATTAATAAAAATATCGGTGAAATTGACATATGTGATTTGACTTTAAATATAGCATCAATTTCATGCTCAGGGTGACAAAAGCTATTGTTTTATCTATTAATAAACACAACAATTTTGAAGTTTATTTATAATAAAATATGAACATAATATCATATGAAGTTTATTTTGAAGCAAACTCTTACCTAATACAATTTGAACATCTCCATTCCAGCAAACGTTTAGTAATTTGGACCACGTCACTGAGTTTAGCAATTAAAATGATTCATAATTTTTAAATCACTCCATCCCAGAAAATTAATTAGATTTGCTTTTAAAACAAACTTGCTAATTTAAAAACTGTGGTACATTCCAGTAATTATATTAGCAATTAACACATCAGATTAGCAATTTAAAAGATATCATCATTGTAGATGCTCTAAAGAGTTGCTTTTAAAGCAAACTTGCTAATTTAAAAACTGTGGTACATTCCAGCAATTATGTTAACAATTAACACATCAGATTAGCAATTTAAAAGAAATCACGTTGTAGATGCGACCTCAAGAGGAGAATTTGTCTTCTGATTTTAAAACAATTTGCAAGTTAAAAGTTACAACATATACTGGCTATAATAAAATATTATGTATGCATATATAATCTCTTATATAATATCTTGTATAAGGTTGATAAAGACTATGTCTCTATTATTATGGGCAGATATAATAAAAAAATAAGGGTCAATTGACGAAAGATTCATATTTATGTGTTATATCTAAGATAAGAATATTACAATACACTTATTTGACTTTCACATTTTCTACAAAAAATTAATACTAACCTCCGTATATTTTCAAAAATATGAAAATTACTTAATTTGTTTATAAGTTATTGTTTATACAAATTTGATTGTCATAGTCTAACATTCTGCCTCACCCCTAAACTAATATATATACCATCTAAATTTTTTTTATGTTTAGACTATTGACATATATTGATTGATCCTTGAATTACCGTGCATGCTTCTATTCAAGAGAAAAATATGAATATAAAAAAATTTCAATTCAGATGTGTTCGTCAAATTCCTATCTTTATCTTTAAAGATACCAAACAGATATGATAGAATGATTGTCCCACACAATATGAACCATTTGATTCACACACGGAGAAAATTGTAAAGAAAAAACTTGTTTAAAAATTCATAATAAACTGTACAAATTCATCTCATTACAATGAGGTGGAAGCGGAACCATATTTTCAAACTACCGAGATCAATTATATAAAATTTGCATACTAAATATGGAGATCAATTTTACATTACTATAACATTTTTTCCTATATTATATAGAAAACCATGTATAAGTGTAAAAAAAAAATGAAATGAAAGAGAGTAAATTGATCTCATTCTCTATTACTAACTCCGCCTCTGCAGTGAGGTACCATTGAGCATATATGTGAAATCAATCGTGTTTGCAGTCAATTTTCAAAAATCTTTGTCAAAATTTTCATTCCAAATATTCCTATATAAATTCAAGGTTAATTCGTGTGTAGTGCCTGTGTTCCCAAAGATCAATTATTGTTTTTCCCAAAGATCAATTATTGTTTTTCCCAATTCGTGTGTAGTGCCTGTGTTCCCAAAGATCAATTATTTAAAGCTTGTAATATGATTGGTTACATCTTGAGTAGTAGCATCCAATCAGCACATAGTAGCGTGCTTGCTTGGAAGGAGGGATGCTGCTTGCTGCGTCAGATGAGGAAGGGGGGTCTAACCTTCGAAATCGTATCCTCTGCATTAACTCAAAAAGAAATCTTTTGAGTTAATGCATCTGGACCATTCAATCCACTTTAAGATCCGTGCAAATTAGTACCACACTAATATTAAAGGGCCCTCTGTTAAAATCAGACAGCCGGATTGGCTCCGTTTAATATCAAACGGATCAAAAGATTCCCTTTTGAGTTAATGAAGAGGATACGTGTTCTCAACCTTCTAGAGGATCACCTTCGTCTTCTCTATAATTTGCACTTCCCGAAGCAATGTATCATGATCCCTTTTTGCTTCCCAATAAAATTTGAGGCAGCTCACTGTCATGGGAGCTCACTTATATTTTATTTTAAAGGAGGGTTCAAATGCCTCCATTTTTCATGCCTCCACTATGCCTTCATATTTTAAAATTTTAATAACTCAAAATTTAAAATTTAAAAGTCAAAATAACACCGTTGGATATGATCTACATCATTTTATCTATGTGCTCATAAAAAATTATCACATTTCGATTTTGTTTTTTGTGAATCAATAAGTTGAAAAATTAACGTCTAGAAATTATCCACATTAGTATGTTTTTTACAAGCTCTTGATGACAGCCAAAATAAAATTGAAATATCATAATTTTTTACACGTGTGTAGATAAAATGATGTAGACCATATCCAACGGTTTTATTTTTACTTTTAAGTTTTAAATTTTGAGTTATTAAAGTTTTAAAATATGGAGGCAAGGTGGAGGCATGAAAAATGGAGGCATTGGACCCCTCCTCTTTATTTTATTTAAGTCCAATCAGTGTGCACAAGATGCTTCTCTATTAGTGAACCTAATACGATAATGTTATATGTGTGATAACTGAAAATTTCGTCCTGGCCATATTTAATTGTTGCTTTGAGATAATATCTCAGAATGAGAATTCTCTGTAGTGATTGGTTATGATTATGAAAATTGTGTCATTATGATAAGGAGAATCCGATCAAAATGACGTGTCAAATTATATAATTTTTAGAGGTTTTTAGATCAAATTTAAAATCATATGACTCAAATTGTGGGTGATAATTGTGACATAGGGGGTATAAGATTGAGTCACATTAAAAAATAAAAACTAAATTGTTCTTGGATTGACTGACAAAGCTGAAAGATAACTTGATAAAGAGTGCAAATAAAAACAAAGATTCTTTTTTTTTTTTTTTTTTAAGGAGATATGATCATATGAGTGCACATTTGTACACCTCTGACTTAAAAAAAAAATTCTCTAGTCATAAAATTTCTAAAATACTTTGCTCTTAAAATTCTATTTCTATACTTTGCTCTTAAAATTTATGTCCCCTCCAGAATTGAAAACATGACAGCTTATTTAATGGTTAGTATTACATAGAGATACATGTATATTATTAATGTTTGTATCATTTAAAAAATTTGCCCACCTCTGACTTCAATTTTTATTTTAAATATGTTTCTATTTCTATACTTTGCTCTTAAAATTCCTGTCCTCTCCATAATTGAAAACATACGAGGTATATATTATTAATGTTTGTATCATTAAAAAAATTCCTCTATGAAATCTAAGGACGATAAACAATCAAAATTGAATTAGAAAATTGTTCACAAAATATAGTACAGTTTTACATGTCGTACAGTACCTTACCCCGTCCATTTTGTATTATAAATTATAAATACTTTCATATAAATGGAACCGAGTTAGTTTGAATCTCTCCGATTAAGGGCAAGTAATTTATTTGATTACTTCAGCTGAAAATGACATGCAATTTAAGGTCTCTGGAAGCATGTTCGAGGAATCCTATTTCCACTTTCTTTCTCTTGTTTATGTTTTTTTTTATATAATATAGCCTGATGACACAACCTGTGTGAATTCAAGTTCAATGAATCTAGGTAAGCAGACAGACTTTTGTGCAAACGTAATCATTTTAAAATAGTATATACTGTTAGTGGCGAGGTTTGGATTTGAGTCGCTGTCTCGCTAATTTTTTTAATCGCGCTATCTCCGCATCTGTTTGGACTTTGGAAATTTTGGTTATGGGCTTCGGAGTTCGGACCTCAAAGAAATCACGGTGTATCATTGGACTCTGCGGTAGGCAAGGTCCACCAACAGGTGTAGGCAAGGTCAAAAAAACCCAGTTCTAAAAAAAAAAAAAAAAAATTCAGAGGTAGACAAGTGCCTACCCCAGAGACTATGTAGCCTCGCTTATGTATACTATATAGAAATAGAGGTGTCTATGTAATTATTACTAAAATCATTGTAGATTGTTTACCCCATAAAAGAAGATCACATAATATAATTAAATAAAAAAAAATAATTCGTATAATTAGTTAAATATACCGGATGGCCTAAATTTACCCATTCTTCATTTTTTTTCCTATTCTCTCTCTCGCAAATTTCTGGACCCATTATGAGTTTCACCTCTCCTCCAATAGGTTAGAAGCATTGTAGGTTATATAACTACCTATTGTTCCATATGATTGCTAGTTGTGGGACTAAAGAGAAAGTTAGATCCGGACAAAACTTCTTTTTTTACAAATTACATGAAAATTAAATATAAATTAAATCTTTATTTTTTTAAAATGTTTATTTTTATATAAATTTATATATGTTTATGTTTTCTTATTTTATTTGTGTAAAAATAAAATATAATTGTATTTAATACCATTATTAAATCTCACGATATTTAATGAATACAATTATAAAAAAATATTTATATTTTATAAAATAATAATTAATAATTAATATTATGTTATTATTTAATTTATTTTATTGAATTACATTATTAATAATTTTATTAATAAAAATAATTATATAATATCAAACATTTTAGAAAATTATTGTCTTCTCTTCCAAGTAAATCCAATAATTTTTGTCAAGTATGTATGATGGAAGAATTTCTTAGACGGCCTATTCGGTAAACGATGACTTTGTGGAAAACCCTACGGCTCTGGTTTGAAAAAGAAGAATATTGATCCAGAGCATCCAACATCGGACGATGAGTTTGTTCCCGTTTTTTTTGTACCTCCAACGCAGAGCGCCAGCAGCACCGACGCAGAGCACCGACGGGGGCATGTACACCCTTGGGCATGTACATGAGGGGGCACCCCTTTTGAAAATCTTGCCCCCCTAATAGGGAATATGCATTTTTTGGCTCTAGCCATGCCCAGGGTTACCACCCCCTGAAAATCCCCCATGTCAAAAAATAGGTGTTCCACCGCTTTTTTACGTGATTTCACCCGTTTTCACCGCAAGTTGCCCGGATCCACCGATTTTAACTTCAAAATTTTTTCAAATTTCAAATTTTTTTCAAATTTCAAATTTTTTTCAAAATTCAAATTTTTTTCAAAATTCAAATTTTTTTCAAAATTCAAATTTTTTTCAAAATTCAAATTTTTTTCAAAATTCAAATTTTTTTCAAAATTCAAATTTTTTTCAAAATTCAAATTTTTTTCAAATTTCAAATTTTTTTCAAATTTCAAATTTTTTTCAAATTTCAAATTTTTAAATTGCCCGCAGCACCGACGCTGGGCGCCAGCAGCACCGACAGAAGCACCGACGCTGGGCCCCAGCTGCACCGACGGAAGCACCGGCGGTGGCATGTACACCCTTGGGCACGTACATGGGAACACCGACGCGGAGGTATTGATGCCCATCAACATCTTCTTCTACAGCTTGATGCCTCGGTGGTCCTCCAACCAACTGACCCCGCCGCCCCTTCCCTTGCTGACCTTCTCCTTCTTCTCATGTCTCTTTATGGAGGTGCTCAGGCTAGTTGGCAGGTCCGCCGGGTCTCTTCCGCCTACCTGGCTTGCCCGCCAGACTGGATCTCCGTTAATGAATTCTACCTTGACTCTGAGTTCTGGTCACTATACCACTTGGAGGTACTCCCATGGCAGACTTTAGATGGCTCATGTCAAAGTTCCCCCGGCCAGTGTTTTGCTATCACTGTCCATGACTTTCCACTAGATTTCCTCCACCCTACCTATATCAGGCAAGCCACCTCCTCCTTGGGAGTGCTTGTCGGATACTCGACTTCCTATCACGAAATTAGAAACCTGGCACGCTTGGGACTATTACTGGAGACCCCTGACTCTTCTTTTATCCCGCCCTCCATCCATGTCTATCACAATGGGAGGGTTACGGTTTGCCCCATCTCCCTGGATGACGGCCCCCAAGGAACGGATCACCCTCTGCGCCGCCGGCCCCCCCACCAGATATGGAGGCTGTACCAACCACCCCTCCGCCTATGAATCCACCCCAACAAAACCCATATCTACCGCCTTGGAGGAGGCGCTTTTTGCGGCTACCAACACCGCTGCCTGATCCGGTAAGACAGGCGGCACCAGCGGCCCCATCCGAGGCAAGACTACCATGGTCCACAAATCATTCAGGTACACCGGGCGTGGCCAAGACTGTTCCTAGAGAGGACATTCTGATTTCTGTTGTCTGCTCACCTGACCACTGTGGCCTCTCTCACCTCTGTCGCAAAGGACAAGGTTTTGTGTGCTCCCCCTCACTCATGTTTCAGTGTGGGAATCCCCTCCAATCCAGACTCATACATCACCAGCCTCCTATACCTAACCTTGTGAACACCTGTCTATCCCCCAACAAAAAAACAAATAGTGGGGATCCCCTACAACCTATTATCCCAACCGTCTATCCAGATCATCATAAAGAAACCCGTCCCTTTCACAAAAAGGATAGAACCTTCCATACCCCACCATATCACCTCACCCGAATACAGCCAACCCCTTCTAAATCCTTACTGGGGCCTCACCCTCTGTTCTCTTCTCTTACGTCCAATCACACTATCTTTCATCACCCTACGCCCGGTCAAAAACCTTCCTCCAAGCCTATCAATCTCAGATCTCATTCTCCCTTAGCTATGGAATCCATCACGGCTGAAGATGAGCTCCTGATCCAAAAGTTCATCGGGCTCCAAACTGATGACAACAGGGGCCCCATACTCCAATTGCCTGACAATGCGGCATCTAGCCAGAACTAGGAGTGCACGACCCTCATTAAGGTTATCACAAATAGGCAGGTCATTGAAGGCCAGCTCCTCAAAACGATGCTCACGGCCTGGAACGTCAGTCCACCCGCTTCCTTCCGGTCGGTGGGCAATAACACGTTTATGGTGGTCTTCAACAATGAGCAGGAGTCCCTTTCTGTTGTGCTGCGGGGCCCATGGACCTACAGAGGCGACTTAGTTGCCGTTAAGAAAATTACCTCCCATCTCTCTATCAACCCAGACCTGATCACTTCTGCTGAATTGTGGGTGCAGTTCTTCAATACCCCGATCAATCTGACGGACGAGGGTATTGCGCAGTTGGCAGAAAAGGTGGGGCTCCCGGTCTCAAGCCCGATAGAGGGCTTCGTTGGAGGGAGGAGATTTGTCAAAATGAGGATCGCGGTGGATGTTCGGCAGCCGTTAGTGGATCGGGTTAGAATAGCTCACCAGGCACTGGGCGAGGTGACTGTTTTCTGCACTTACGAGAAGGTCACTCGGGTTTGTCTTTTCTGTGCGCGGCTGGGCCATGAGGTGCCAACCTGTCCGGAATTCCTTCGGCTGTCTAGGATTGTGCAAATACGGGCTGGTGACGCAAACCCCAAACTGGGCCACCTTCTATCACCACAAATGGGGAGTTGGCTAATTAATTCGGCCCTGGTGCCAAGAAGTGATGCGGGCCCGGGCCCATCAGTTACCAAAAGAGCCTTCCCAACACACACACCAGTGGACTCCAGCACACTCACCAGGAGCCTGTTTGACCAACGCATTACCCTACAGAGCTCTCCAGAGACTATGCAATTTGACCAGCCCCAACATGAGGTCAACCCTACAAAAAGGCCGAGGCCGGCGGGCCGCAATGCGCCGGCAAATAATTTATGAGTCTAATTTCGTGGAATTGTCGGGGTAGTGGGGGCACGACAATTGCCACGTTAAATAGGTACCTCCATTGCACAAAGGCGGATATTGCTTTCATTTCGGAAACAAAGTGTGGGATGGGGAAAGCTCAAGCTAGAATTAATAAATTGCCTTTGTGTAACTATGTTGTTGTTCCTTCGGAGGGACTATCAGGTGGTCTGTGGTTACTATGTAGCGATGTCTACAGAGTTACTGTTATTGATAGGTGCAAAAATTGGATCGTTGCCGAGGTTGCCTCTTCGGGCACAGAGCCTTGGCTACTGATTGGGGTTTATGGAGACCCTGAGAGAACCTCTAATCCAGTTATCTGGGATCAGCTAGAGGTATTCATGACAGACCAGGATAGGCAAACTTGCATATTGGGAGATTTTAATGCCGTGGCTGCACCCGGTGAGAAGTAGGGTGGGAACTCAGCTTTTTCGGGGGGAAATGTAGCCTTCAGGAGCTGGATCGGTGCCGCTGGGCTCATAGACCTGGGCCATTCCGGGCCGGCATACACTTGGTGTAATAAGCAGTCAGGTCTGGCAAATGTAGCCCAGCGTCTGGACAGGGCCTTGGCTTCGATCTCCTGGACACTTCAGTACCGAAATGCAAGGGTGTATCATCTGCCGCGTTTCAGTTCGGATCACTCCCCAATTCTTCTAAGACTCACCCCACAAGAGCGGAGGGCAAGGCCTCAGTTCAGATCAGAGAACTGGTGGCTGCTCCGGGACGGTTTTAGGGAGGTTTGTCAGATGGCGGCACAACAAGGGGGTGGAAATTGGGAGAGTACAAGAACCCAATTCAAGAGGGGTGTGAGGGAGTGGCTTAAGAGCAACAAAACCCCTGATCACTTACTCTCGGAGCTGGAGGGGCACATGAGTACCCTAAACTAGCAGCAGCCCTACCTTCAGGACAGGTCACTGGAGCGCCAGTTGCAGTCTCATCATGATCGTCTACTAATGATGCAGGAAGCTTACTGGTACCAGAGGGCAAAGGTTAAGTGGGCTTTATTTGGGGATGCAAACTCCAAGTTTTTCCATGCAACAGCAACAACCCGGAAGAGGCGAAATACAATTAAGGCAATTCAGGATGCGCAGGGGTTTTGGTTAACTGATGAGAAAGAAATTACAAGGTCCTTTCTGAATCACTTTAGGGGCATTTATACATCTACTGGGGTTGGCCGCATTGAGGACATGATTCATCCTGACGTGCTCGCTGCCATCCCAAAAATCCCTGCTGACTCAGCGGTGCTCCTTGCATCTTTGCCTTCAGACATGGAAATTCAAAGAGCGGTAATGTTGCTAGGGCCAGATAAGGCCCCGGGGTCGGACGGCATCAATGCCCGACTCATTCAGGCAAATTGGGAGTTTTTTGGGCCCGCTGTACTAACTGAAATCCGTTCGTTTTTCTTGACAGGTACCATGCCGTCTTATATAGCCAGGTCAAACATCATCCTTATCCCGAAATCCCCGGATGCAGTACGGGTGGCCGACTTCCGTCCATTATCCGTGTGTAACATTGTATACAAGGCAATTTCGAAACTCCTAGCGACCAGGATCAGGCCGTACATTGATTTCTGCATCTCCAAGGCACAAAGCGCTTTTATTCCGGGCAGAGAGATCTCGGAGAACGTGATTTTGCTTCGAGAGATCTTGCATTGCTTTAAAATGAAGAAGTATAGCTCCCCACAGTTCTGCCTAAAAGCCGATCTGTCGAAAGCATTCGACAGAATGAATTGGTCTTATTTGGAGGAATTACTGCCTTTATACGGTTTTCCGAGCCTTCTTGTTAAATGGATTATGGCGTGTGTTAAATCGGCACAATTCACTTTCATCTTCAATGGGGTCGGAAATGGTTTCTTCAACCCGACCTGCGGCTTACGTCAGGGGTGTGCCCTTTCACCTTACCTCTTCATCATAGGAATGGACTTATTATCCCGCCAGCTACAGCACCTGACCGATATGGGGCACATCCGGGGGCTTCGAATTTCGAGATCGGCCATTCCCTTAACAAACTGCCTATATGCCGACGACTTGCTCATCATGGGATAGGCAACGGTGGGGGAGGCCGGGGCGTTTGCAGACGTCCTCAAACTCTTCACATCGATCTCTGGCCAGCAGGTGGGCCCTACCAAAAGTTTCATCTGGTTCAGCCGAATTACACCCCCACAAATCAGAAGTCAGATTGAGGCTATCTTCCTGATCCCGCAAAACCCTACCTCATCTCGTTATCTCGGTGCCCCGGTTGACACCAACTCGGCCTCCTACGACTTCCTACTTGACAGGTTCACTAACAAACTGCAAATGTGGAAGAGTCGTCTTCTCTCACAGGCGGGCAGGATGGTTCTCATTCAGTCCGTACTTCAAGCTTTGCCAATATATTATATGGCAACCTCGGTCATCCCAAAAAAGGTGCTTGACAGGATTAACAGCTTAATTAAGCGCTTCTTCTGGGGTAAAATGGATAAAGCAAGGTACTTGGCGTATGTGGGAGGTAGTACGTTATCTCGGCCTAAAGAAGAGGGGGGTTTGGGTTTCAAAGACCTCAAAGCCATGAATGAGGCCATGATGCTCAAATTTCTCTGGAGACTGGCAGCCGGCTCGGATTCACTTTGGGCACAGTTCATTAAGGCCAAATATTTGCCTAGGGCTGCCCTCTGGAGGTCTAAGCGAACCTACAATTGTACACTGTTTTGGAGGAGCCTCATGTCTCTCAGAGATAAGTTACTACCCTTTCTTCAATGGGACATAGGGGATGGGTCAACTTGTCATGCCCTGGGGGAGCCATGGTGCTCAGGGATCATGGGGTGGCAACCTCAGAGTACTACCAGGGGAAGCACTCGAGTCAAGGACCTGACAATAGCAGGAACAGGATTGTGGGATATGGCAAAGCTAATAAACCTATTCGGGCATATGGCTTGCTTGAACATTGTCACAGAGGTAGCCCCTCCATCTCAAGAGGCAGCTATGGATAGACTAATTTTCAATCTCAACTCGAATGGTACGTATTCGGTCAAGGCAATGTATGCTGCCGTTACTGGTATGGATCGCCCAATACCGCCGGAGCAGTCTGTCTTCTGGAATCTAGTTTGGAAAAAAGGAAATCTACTGTCGCGAATCCGACTATTCGTTTGGAAGTTAAGCAATTCAGCTCTTCCGCTGTCAGCAGTCCTTGCCTCTAGAGTTCGTGCCTCCGACTCCAGTTGCTCGGTGTGTGGAGGGGAGAAGGAGGATGTATCGCACCTCCTGTTCACCTGCCCTTTTTCTAGAAGTTGCTGGTGTTGGGTTTTGGGCTGTTCAAACCCGTTGATTAACTTTTAGGCTCAAGCTGCGGAAAGACCGTAGAACAAAAATTTCTACGTCTATCTCAAGCCAAGGATTAAAAGATGGTATCGTTCTTTTAATCCTTTAAGGATCTATTCCCGTAATTGATTTCTAAAACTTAAAACTATTTACCAAGTAAATAAATTTATATAACATTTATACCTTTGTTTCCAAATTACAATTGGAATGCAGACCGAGCGAGAAGACCGGATCTGAGCAATGTCTTCTTTCGGAGCAATGACTTCTCTTGGAGCACCAAACATATGGTGCCTCTATAGATTATCCACCAGGACTAACCAGAGAGCGGTTTATTTCTTTTGCCAGAAATACTGTAAACCGCGGTCTTAAGCAAAAACACTATTCACGAGAAAAAGACAAAATAGCAGAATTCCCGACCGGCAGTTATTCTGATTTTACTAAAAGACAAAACAGAAATATCGCGACGTTCGGGAAAACACTATTCACTAAAATCCCGTAAACACTATTCAACAACTCGAAAGATAATACGTAACTGTTAGTATGACTTTCGTTTAAACCGCAACACTATTTGGGAGAGAAAACGAGAAAGAGAACGATAACCGAGCCAATTCGAATCGAATTCAGACTTTTCGAACTTTCAACTTATGAATTCTCTTACCCCTACCCCTCTATTTGTAGGGTCAGGGAGGTGCTTGTAAGCTGCTTGCAACAGAGGTGCTTAGCTGCAAGCTGCTTACAAGGACGTGCTTGTAAGCTGTTTGCAGCAGAGGTGCTTAGCTGCAAGCTGCTTACAAGGACGTGCTTGCAGCAGAGGTGCTTAGCTGCAAGCTGCTTACAAGGACGTGCTTGTAAGCTGCTTGCAGCAGAGGTGCTTATGTGGATAGGATTGATGACATGTCATGCAGATAAGGACGAATCTGAAAAGACCAGAATGCCCTCGCTCCGAACACAATTAATATCCGTATAATTATTCTGAATAATTATATTTCTTGCGGTTGTTGATTTCGGTAATTTATACGTGTCCTGCACGTTTATAAACTAACCGGTTAACTTTTATACAACGTGTCATACACGTTTATAAATTAACCAATGTTTTTGCTTGTCATTTTACATGACATTTATAATATAATTATATCAAGTATAATTAATTATAAACCATCTTATTATTGATCATAATCAATTTATAATCAATCAATAAGATTCTCCGATTAACTCCTATTGGTGTGACCCGATAGGATCTGTGTTATGTTGGTAAATAGAATTAAAACCGTTTTAACTTCTATAATCATGAGAGGCGTCTGGCAAAACGCATCATGACCATCCAATTACACAGATGATGATGTACAGTACAATATCACGATCCAGTAAACTATTTTACTTGTGTTTAATTCCTTTGTCTCATAGCTGTCAGATTAATTTCAAGGTAGGTTTGTGTCATCCTTGTAAATTAATCTTTTCTTGATCTTGAGCAGATTATCAAATATGATTACTCTTGTATTCATACTGCTAGCAGATATTCTTACTCTATCAAGGGGCCCAGTGACACTATAACTCGTATAATAAATACGAGGGACAATAGTACTTTTGGTAAACCATCACTACCTCAGCTAAGTTATGTATACCGAAGAGCTACCGTTATAGCTACTTTTTACAGATAGCGTTAGGTAACAATCACACATACACATATCTTAGTTAGGAAAGATGAATACCTCATACTGTAGAACTTAACACTGAATGAAAGCATTAATGACACAAACACAATTCCGTATAATGTTTCATTCGGGGTCTGTCAAATACCATGTTCCTAGAACATGGATCTATGTGATTAAAATGACAACTCAGTGTCTATGGTCTGTAAAACTTGACCATCTTTTAATCCACATACTAACCTTGTAGCGATATATTAGTGTTCCTGCTAATTACCTCGGTCAGTGACCTTTTAGAGTATTATCATCTATATTATGAAGTTTCACAATTCCAGTCATTAACTCGAAATGATTCATAAATTCAATAATACTCAAGGAAACAAAATGACATTTAATCATTCAATTCATGAACAAAGCTTTATATAATTAAATTATCGTATTATTGACTTCTAGATTATTACTTATTAACAGCTGGTACGCTAGTCCACTGGCACTTAAATCTGACTTGCTCTGCGATATTTTGCAACAAGGGGCCAAATTCCTCACCAAGGGCCTAACGGAGGAACAGTGGACCCTATTTGCGAATATCACGTGGTCCATTTGGAGGTGTCGAAATGATCGAGCCTACGGAGGCAACACACCAAACCTGGAACAGTTTAACAGGTACCTGTAGGCCATCTCGGTTGAAACGCTAACTGCGGCTGCTGGTAAACTCATCATCAGCACGCCCCCGGTGACTGTGCTGCATCAACAGACAGAGTACACTTGCAGCACTGATGGGTCCTGGACAAGGGACTGGCAGGGAGGACTTGGGGTTGTGATCTTATGTAAGGAGTCGCTGGTCTGGTACCAATCAATGGGGGTTCAGTCCTGTTGCCCCCTACTATCAGAGGCTCTGGCCCTCAAGGCGGGTGTTACCCGGATTAAAGAAATGGGAGTGCCGGGATGTACTTTCCGCACGGACAGCAGGGAGCTGCATACTCTAATCACCCAGTTGCTTCCCCCAGTTGATTCAGATTGGCGAGTTTTTAAGGAGGTCCAGGAGCTATGGCGAGAGTTCAAACAGAATCCTCACTTAGATTGCCTCTTGGTTGATAGAAGCCACAATGAGTTGGCGGATCATTTGGCAAAGAAAGGGCGCACAGAGGGATGGAGTGTCACAGGCCACACATACCCAATTTTTGTAGATTCTGTCATCGGGTGTTAACCCTCAATTTTGGGTGGGTCTAGAATGCTGGCTTGTAGTTTTGGCTATTGGGGTACCTATAATTTAAATCTGAATGTACCGCGAGGGGTTTCTTCAATGTAATCAATTGCCTACGGGCGTTCAAACTTTCAAAAAAAAAAAAAAAAAATCTGTTTTGAGCGCACTGTTGTTTTTGTAAATGTTTGGTACAAACTCTGTACTCGCTTTTATTAATCAAATATCGGCAAGACCCATATTTTTCTTCAAGAAAAAGAATTTTAAATTTGAAACTTTGATATAAACATTTAAAAGTTTGAACAGTACTTGACTTTGTAAGGATAAGAATATTCTAATTTATATTAACTTCAAACACCTGACAATTCAAGTTAAACACTGATAGTTGAAGTATAAATATCTGATTAGCAAGTGTTAGTATTTAGATTTGCATTTTAAGTGATTGTGTATGATAACTAAATTAATATTTTCTTCGGTATCAATTTTTTTTTTTTTGTGCTGGTTGTTTCAAAGAAACATTCGTCTGTTCTGTCTATTTTTCAAAACATGAATTTTGAAATTATAACGATTTAATTTTGTAACTAATTATTTTTAAAAATAATTTTAAACAAAGATTTGAGACGCCAATTTCTTTCTATCAGAATGCTTCCAAGAAAGAAATCCTCTTTAATTTATCTAAACCCACCTATATTCTTCTTCCTCCACCTACACACAGATTGCCAATTGTGATAGGATATTTCCATTCGAGAAAGAGATGTGATTCGATCGTTGATCAGAATATTAAATATGCTTTTATGTATTATTTATGTATATATACTTAAATATTTCCTTGAAAAGCATGTTCATATTAAACCGAATTTAAATATTCAACCAATGTCATCATCTTACACATTTCTTTATCCTCATCCACAAAACTGAATTCTCAATTTGATATGTAATAATGGTCAGGATATTCAAGCAGCATACATCATATTTTATTCAACCAGCATCCCCCCCAAAACTTCCAGAGTGACAGAAATAATAGGAGGGTTCGTTCCATCATTCTCGGTAATGAATTCATTATCACCGACGGTACCGTAATAGGGAATCTTTTACAATTACTTGATCAGGACCGTTAATTTTTAACTTGGATCTCAAAGCCCAATAATACTGCCCCCTCAGTCAGCCCGAATCCCAAACCGGCTGAGAGTTAATCTCAAACCGTAAATAGCTAATTGTAGGGAATCTTTTACGGTACCGTGAGGATATGGACTCTCTCGGTAATAGCATCAAGTAATGTGATTTGATTCCTCTGCAAATGTGCATTTAATGATCTGCATCAATTTTAAAATGATAGGGCCCCACAGTCATAGATTTATATTACATTTTTTCAAATTTTTTTACTATTTTTTCGAAAATCACTTGATCTAAACATTCTGGACCATCCAAAAACAGCCTATCTAAAAAAATAGTAAAAAAGTTCAAAAAAAATGTAAAATTTGATTTGCAAGTACATATTCATTTTATAATCATGTTGAACGGTTCGGATCGACCGTTAGGATTTTGAAAAGTCAAATTTTGAGCCGTTGCACGGACCCCATCCGTGCTATGCATAGCAGCGTAGCCTCACTCTTCTTGGTAACATAGATTGATAGACAACAGACTCCGATTTTTTTATTAATATCCAATATTAAATAGAAAATAACACAAATATCTACTTTTTTTTTACTTTTAAAAATGCTCAAATTACCAAGAATTTCGGCGGTTCACTTTTTTCTCTACCGTCAAGAATGAAACTTTTAAAAATGCCCAAACTGCCAGGATTCCTGACAGTCCAGAAAAAAGTGGACCGCCGAGATTCCTAGCGGTCTTTTTTTTTTTTTGAAAATTAAGATCTAGTGCTTACTTTCTCTCGATTCGCGAGTACTGAGAAAACTGTATATTTATCAAATACAATTTAGATTGTTTGAGCAACAAAATCTTTTATAAGTACAAGTTTTGTGATTTTTTTTATCTATCAAGTACAAATTCTTTTCTTATTGCCAAAAAAATTATTATGTTTATTTTCAAATTTGTTTATTTTTATTATAAATATAACATTTATTTTTCTGTTGAAATCAATTTTATAACTTTACCGTTATTTTTCAGAAATTTCAATTGCAGTTTTCAGGCTCTAAACAATATTTTCTGTTACAATTTTGAGTGGTTGAATGCTCAAGTATTCCGAAAAGTGGTCGAACGCTGAAAACGGAGTTTCCTACATAAAGTAATGGCCGGTCAAATTTTGGTTAAAGTTAGCACCCTCTCAATTTGAGCTATTTTAGACAGATACATTCGTATTTCAAATTAAATGTACAATTTTTTTGTATTAAAAATCAGGTCATTGCCTCTGAGTTTGTTTGCTCCGGTCAATTTTCCTTCGAATAAGAAACTTAAAACATTGGAAAAAACACAATCTATCACTAACTGTGTCATATCAGGTTCTGATCAGGGAATGATAGATTTAATATAAGCCAAGAGGAAGTAAGCACCTGACCACAATTTTTTAAAAAAAAAAAGGGCCATTAGGAATCTCGGCGGTCCACTTTCTTTTTGGACCGCCGAGAACCGTGGCGGTTTTAAAAGAAAGTGAATGTCTCAGCGGTTTGAACATTTTTAAAAATTCTGAAAAATTATGGAAATTTCTGTATTTTATTTATTTATTGATGGATATTAATAAATCGGCAGCAGACTCTTATGAGAAAAATAAATGAAAAAAAGGCAGAGGGAAGAACGTGGAGAGGAGGATTGCATTTGACACGAGGCTTATATGGAGCCCCGTTATTCACCACATTATTAACCCGGTCCGTTTACATAAAATAATATATTAGTGTATTGACATGTTAATATTGTAACATTACATCATTAATTTATCTAACATATTTTGGATTGTTATCATTATAATTTATTACTTTTTTCAAATAATAATTTAAAATATCGAAATGTAACAAAAGATGTAAATATATTTACTTCGTAATGATACAAAGTACTGAATATTTTATATATAAAAAAAAATATAATTTCGTCATAGGCCACTATACGTATGGATCAAGAACTACTGATCTAAATAAATTAAATCAAATACAGAAGAGTGCCTAATTCCCAATAATATAAGTAGAGCATTTTCTCTACTCATTGTACCTCATCGTCTCCTCAATTACATGCACCTTAGTATCTAGTTCATGGATAATTCCAGAAAGACGAGCCTCAATGTGCTAATGCTACCGTGGCTTGCCCACGGCCATGCAAACCGCTACCTAGAGCTAGGCAAGAGGCTAACTCAACAGCTGGACAACCTATCTATTCATTTTTGCTCAACTCCTGTCATTCTAGAATCCATTAGAGACAATCTTCACCGGCTTTCGACGGTAACGATCCCTTTAAGCCAGCCACCACCTCAAACCCGCATAAACCTGATAGAGCTTCACCTCCCAGAATCAGCAGGGCTACCTCCTCATTTGCATACCACAACGCACTTACCATCACATTTAAATCCGATACTCAGTCGGGCCTTCGCACAGTCTGAAGAAACCTTCGCGCAAATTCTAGAAACAGTAAAGCCTGACCTCCTCATATTCGATATTTTTCAACCATGGGCAGCAAAACAAGCACACCAACACAATATTCCAGCTGTAGTGTACATTGGTTGTACCGTTGCAATGTCCTTGGCTGCCCATATTATCTTTGCACCTAGCAAAGAGTTCCCGTTTACTGAAATCAGTCGAACCAAAGATAATCAAAGAGAAAAGAAGGGTTCCGCAGGAGATGAACATAATCGTCGACGATTAGTTGAGAATCTTGTCCTTTCTTGGAAGCTTGCAGACTTTGTCATCACAAGGTCATTTCGCGAAATTGAATCGAAATACATTGACTACCTCTCAACACTTATTGGGAAGGAGGTGGTTCCTACAGGGCCCTTAATTCCAGACATCGGTAGCGTTTCTCCTGGGGATTACCAGGAGGCGGAGGAGGTGATGCACTGGTTGGACCAGAGAGAGAGGAGGTCGGTGGTGTTTGTGTCATTTGGTAGCGAGTGTTTCATGCCTTACAAGGAGATGGAGCAACTTGTTCATGGTTTGGAGGTCAGTGGTGCTTGCTTTATTTGGGTTGCTCGCTTTCCAAAGATTGAAGAAGGTGATTGTGAAGAAACCAATGAAATATCAGCCAAGGCATTGCTACATGGATTGGTGGAGAGAGTAGGTTATGAAAGGGGGCTCGTGATCACCTCATGGGCCCCGCAACGAAAGATCCTGGTTCATCCTAACCTCGGCACCTTCTTGACACACTGTGGTTGGAGCTCGGTGATTGAAGGAATGCACGCTGGCATTCCCCTGTTAGCCCTGCCTATGGATTGGGACCAACCCATGAACGCTCAGCTGATAGTAAACCTCGGAGTTGGAGTACAAATCCCGCAACATGGCCTCGGGAATTTTACAGGAAAAGATGTGGCTGCATCAATTAAACAAATTCTCTGGTCACAGATTGGGGAGAATGTCAGGAAAAATGCTGAGAGCCTGGCTGAGGTGATGCGCACTCGAAAGGACGATGATATTCCAATTTTGTCTGATAAGATTTTGGGGCTTGTGAGCAATGTTCAAGCAGCATAGGCAATCTAGCAAGAAGAAATAGAGTACCACTCCTTTACTGCTTAATTTCTCCTATATTTGAAAGTGTTGTATTGAGCTCTATGTATTAATTTGTGTTTACACTAGATATTTTCCTCACAAATTAGTATGTTATTTTGTGTTTTATTTTCGTATTTGTTTTTCATTAATAAAAATCTTGAGTGGTTGCAAAACTATTTTGTAGAGTATGTTCGGTTGTCATGGGTTTGTACAAAATAAGATTTTATGGATATGAGAATCTATAAATTAATTTACAGAAATTCATACTCATGATCGAGTACGCACAGTATTTGTTATGAAAGTTGAAAAAAATGAATATTTAATTGTACCGTGAAATAGTAATAGGAAGTTTTGATTTGAGAGATATTATGAGAAACAATATTTTTCTTTTGAAATAGTTGTTATCGGTCAATACTACGTTTCTCATCAAATCTAATAAAAAAGTTAAAAAATAACATATAAAAAAATTCTAAAAAATACATAAATAAAATTGTAAAAAGTAAAATTGTAAGTGATCAAATCATGACATAACTAATGCACTGTGAAAAACATGAAATAGCTTATCCAGCCTCTATGTTTTATGTCTTCAAATTTTCAATCTAGCAACTGTTGAAAATTAACCAGATTGTGCAATATGGAATACTCACCAAGCATAGGAATAATTTTTTTTATTGAGATTTACCGTTGCTAAGATATATATCGTTGGTGGCTAGTTGCTACAATTCTGTGATATTATTTGTCAAAAGAGGTTTGAACAACGAGGTAAAAAAACTAAATTAAGGACCTAATGTAAAAAAAAAAAAAAAAAAATTACAGATTTACAGGTCTTCTTAATATCAACTGAGATGATAAAAGGAGTTACAAATAGAGCTATGGAACTTTGGAAGAGCCGATCTGCCAATCTGTCGTATTATAATTTACAAAGCCCAAATGCATATATTGTAGAACCTTGGTTTTTGTGACTATGGGCTCAGCTATCATATACTGTTGGAAAGCCCACTGGACTACGTCCCGTGCTTTCCTTTATTAGGATCTTCTTCAAAAAATGTCTACATGTTTGTACTGAAATCAAGCAATTTTTATTTTTATTTTTAGAAACTAAAAAAATTAAAATTCTGAAAACAAGAGCGATTGTTTTTTTTTAATCTCATATAAGGGATCAAATTATTCATTCAGCCCCCGTGAGACATTTTATGAGACCGAATTGATGATTCAGTTTTATAGTTTCCATAATTAGTTGTAGGTGTTTTCGTAGGGCAGAAAATGGAGCGAATTCGGCGCGGATAATGCTGATATCATTTATGTATCCTTGTTTCAATGAGTGGATACGAATACGGATACGGATAGTAAACATATGTTAAAAATTAAAACCAAATCCGCCTTAAACGGATACGAATACAAAAAGGATAATTCACGAATACGGATACAAAACGAATAATTGTCAAATAATCGAGTCATATGAACTTTAAGATCCAAAAATTATCCGAATACAAAGCAGATTTGGTCGGATAATTCCGAATCCATTTTCAGCCCTATGTTTTTGCCACAAAATAATTAGAAAACTACTATAACATAAACGTTCTCTTCTTCTTCATTTTTTGTCTTCCACTTAGGTTCTTATTGGGAAAGATCATGGGCAGAGCTAGACTTTCGAACTTATGGAGTCAAATACATAATAGAAGTCAATCATATAAAAATTTTCTATAGAAAATGAAAGTTAATTTTACAATACTGTAACATTTTACTCTAAATTATATAGAAAATTATATTTAAATATATAAAAAAAAAATGAGAGTCAGTTGATCCCTCATTTCCTTCATTTGAGTCCGCCTCTGGGAAAGACCATAAAGACCTAATCATTGATTTCCATACTAAATGGTCATTCATGTGGGAAATGTTAAAATCAATGAGATTCAACAATTGATTTAATTCTATTAGTCTATTTGCTTTGGGATCAAATTAATAGTTCGGTCTCATCTATTTTTTTTTTCAAAATAATAATAATAATTATTGTTTTCGATAAATTGATTTATTTTTTAATTTCTAATACACATCTTTTGAATTTTTTGTTCATGCGAATTTTTCTGCCGGAATCTTCCGCTTAAACAACTTAATTGTTGTTGGTGCAGCGTGTCAGATTTTGAGGTAGATAGGGTCGATTTTTGAGCTATTTTTAATGCGAGCACCGTGTGGAAACATTTTGGTTTCAGTTTCAATTCAATTTGAAGACGCAAATTAACTTTTTGTTTTTTTGAGTGATCTTGGCAGATGCTGCCAGAAGCTGTATATTAAATAAAGAAGTTTACAATCATGCAGACTAGGTGCATGTCTCATACTTGGTGCGCAGTTGAGAGTATAGCACCAGCCTTCTTTCTTCACTTAAATACAAATACTGCATTCTCACTAAGCTACCAATAAAGGAGATAAAAAAAAACCCAAAAAAATAAAAAAATCAAGGTGGAATTGCATCTCCTCGAATTATCCTTTGATCATTTCGTTGTTTTCAAATGAACCACGTCACACACACACATACGGCTGCTCATGAGTCGAGTTGAGTCCGAATTGAGGGTAACTTGAATTCAATTCGTAAACTGATGAGCCGAGTTGAGTCCGAGTTGTTAATTCAATTTTGAGTCAGAAACTCCAATTTGGAGTCAACTCGCGAAGAACTTGAGTCGACTCGTGACTCGTAGATAGTACATAGTTTATCAAATAAAAAATTACCAAAACAAGCATAACAAAATAAATAGTACATAGTGTATTAAAATTGTACACAATTTAAAACTTTAGATAATGAAATAGTGCAAATACATAATTAAATAGAACAAAAGTCTACCAAATTACTATATAGTACAAAGTCTAACTAAATATTACACAGTTTACTAAGTTAATGAGTCAACTGAATTAATTCCGAACTGAGTTGGAGGCAACTTGGATTCAACTCGTGAAACAACTGAGTCAATGAACTCAAGTCATTTTTTACTCGAGTCAGTTTCAACTCGAGTTGTTGGCAAGTTGAACCTAAATTAATTTTGAACGAGTTATAAATCATGAGTTTTTTGTGCACCCCTACACACAAACGGAAGATAATCTGCTGCGATCCTTCACATGTGAACAGTACTTTGCAATTCTTGTTTTTTCAAATCCAGTTGTTGAATTATTTCGAGATACGTGCACAGAAAAACTAACTGTTTCGAGATGCGTACACATAAAAATTAGACGGCTAGATTTGAAAAAACAAGATCTTCAGAGTTACTATACCCAAACTTCGGATCGCAGCAGATCTCAATTCCACACAAACCAGGTTATCCATGTGGATTCCTTGAAACTACGCCTCTCTCTCACTGATTTCTATGATGAGATCGAATCAATTTATTGTATACAAAAATCTTGCTGCATGATTTTTACTCCTAATCGTGCTGATAGATATACACAGGACACTAATTCTGTTTCTGGATAAAGAAATTGTTCTTTTCCTAGATGGCTAGATTGTACACGTGTACGATAAACCAGAACTCATCGTGCGTATTGAGATCGATACTGTCCTTTTCAATCATAAATTTTGGCTATTCGTGGCTGCACGTTTGTTTTTTTAAATACATTGAGCATTGGACATAGGCACCCGTTGAACTCGTGTGGACGCTCGTGTGGTGCAAGGCCTGGACAATATATATATATATATATATATATATATATATATATATAGATAGAGCTGAGCTATGGTGAGTTGTGAAGTAAGAGATTATTTTTACTTCACGCTCATATTTTTTATTTTGAAAATCCAAACCACCGATCCGAACTACTCGACATGTTCTCTATATTGAAATGTGCTTGGAGACTAAATTTTACATTTTTTAGAATTTTTTTACTATTTATTAAGCCACTTTGAAAATCGCTGATCCGGTGGTCTAGAAATTTTTACTGTTTTTGACTGTTCACAGTGGATCAGCGATTTCAAAGTGGCTTAATAAATAGTAAAAAAATTTCAAAAAATGTAAAATTTAGTCTCCAAACACATTTCAATATAGAGAACATGTTGAGCGGTTCGGATCGGTTATTTGGATTTTTATAATGAAAATATGGCGTGAAGTAAAACGGCGTTTTACTTCACAACTCACCATAGTCTATCTCTCTCTCTCTCTCTCTCTCTCTCTCTCTCTCTATATATATATATATATATATATATATATATATATATATATATATATATATATAGCAAAGCTAGGTTGTGATGTGCTCACCAAGAGAGTTTGGTGAGCACAACTCCAAAAACATATCGGATCGACTTTAAACAATGAATCAAAATCGTTGAAATTCATGTACTTCATGAGTGATGCATGTACATGCAAAATGTTGAAAGTTTCGAGTTTACTTGCTACGAGGTTAAGCGGTCAAAGAAATGAACTTTTTATAAGTTATTTTATAAGTTATTTTATATATTCAATTTTTATCATTTCTTTGACCGCTTGACCTTGTAGCAAGTGAATTCGAAACTTTCGAAATTTTGCATGTCCATGCATCATTCTTGAAGTACATGGATTTCAACAATTATAATTCGTCATTTGAAGTCGATCCGATATATTTTTGGAGTTGTGCTCACCAAACCTTCTTGATGAGCACATGACACCCTAGCTTTGCTCTCTCTCTCTATATATAATCTCTATTTTTGAAGTATGGAGGCCTCTTATCAGTAACAAGTCTGGCTATGGTAATATGTAACTTGCATAGTAGTTCGTATTATGGATCAATATTTTTATTTTGAAAATTAAAATAGTTAATCTGAATCGTTCAACATGCAAATGTACTACAATCATATGAAACTTAGTAGATAAAATTTTATATTATTTTATACTTTTTTTTAGAAGATACAAAATCACATGATCTAAAGATTCTACACCATTGAAAAAAATAGTGATTTTCCGCCGATCTAACTAATAGTAAAATATTTATAAATAAATATAAAATTTAGTTTGTAAGTATAGTTTCATATCAAGATATTGAGATCGATAGTTTTGATTTTAAAAATGAAGCTATTGACTCATAGTGCGAACCAATATATGTATGCATAGTACCATAGCCTCGATCACTTGTTTATAAACAATGAATCTAAAAAATTAGAGTTGAAAGAATATTTGATGCGCTCAACTATTTTGTGATTGTGTCTTAGATTCATTATACATCTATTATTTACAATTTGTAACCATGAATAATGAATATTTATATGGATATTAGAAGTAGGTGCCATGAAAGCTATTTCTCAATTCAAAGAAGTCATTCATACAGTAATAGGATTAAATTTTAAAAATCAGATTTGAAAAAAAATAGACAAGATTTATTTGTCCTTTCTTAACTATTTTCATCGCACAACTAAAAAGAAAAAAAATGGGAACACTATGCCCAATTTCTGGAAAAATTATCTAAACAAGATGGCTTCAGGAATAAATAGAAGCACTTATTTCAAAGAAAGAAATAAAGGTTATGTTGGTGGCCGAATAAAAGTAGAATTTGATGAGGAAATCATATAAGAAATTAAAATCTTTAGTATCATTTTTTTTTGTGCTGATTGTTTCAGAGAAACTAGTCTGTTCTGTCTATATTTCAAAACTTAAATTCTGAAATTTTAACGATGTAATTTTGTAATTAATTATTTAAAAAAAGATCAGTGACTCCTCGAATAATATAGTTTCACTTCAGAGTCCACAAAAAGATTTAAGACGCCAATTTCATTCTATCCGAAGTGCTTCTAAGAAAAAAATCATTTTAATTTAGTTCCACAAACAGAGCGCCACTGGGATCAAGATATTTCCATTTGAGAAAGGGATGTGGGCAGAGATGTCAATGATACCCTTTTAACTATCTGGGATCAAGATATTTCCATTTGAGAAAGGGATGTGGGCAGAGATGTCAATGATACCCTTTTAAAAAGGTGTAAAAATAGATTTTTTCGGTAGTTTATCAGATACGGATATGGATAATGATTTCTTTTCGTTAGCTAAATGGGTAAGGTTACAAGTAAATTTTATTCGTACCCGTTACCCTATATGATAATTATATAAAATGAAATTAAATGGTAATGCTTGAGCAATAAGTAGCTAGTATAGTAAATTTAGTTGCGTGACATTTCATATGATAATGTTTGAGCAATAATTAGTGATGTATTTTTGTTCAGTGTATGTTTTTTGCTATAAGAAAAATGTTAAACGTATTACTTTTATTTGCATGTTTTGTTATTTAGTTAAATAATTAAATTTGTCCGAAAAAATATTCGTTAGTAATGATATTGCATATATGTGAAATGAATGAGTTTTGATTTTCTATTTGTTAAATATAATAAAATTAATTATTATATTAGTATTATTCGTTATTTATATGTTACCGTTTCGTTACCCAATAATTTTAACAAATAAGGGTAAGTTAGGAGAAAGGAGAAGTAGCACAGTTGGCTAGAAAAAAAGTTTTAGGGCTGTTGGTTACTCAAAAGTCGAGAGTTCGATTCCCTCTCACGACTTTGCAATCTCTGTGAAGGTTTTCAAAAAGAAAGAGGGTAGGTTAGGATATGAGTAAGGTCAATTCTTAGTGGATATGGATATAAAAAAGCTTCCACCCTATCTCCATTGACACTCATAGCTAGATGTCGGTTCGATTGTTGATCATAATATTATAAATTTATATATATAGAGTTCAGCTAAATTGCTTCTGGAAGCACTTCGACCGAAGTGCTTACGGGTCAAATTTAGCCGTTTGATGTTTGAAACGTCGAACTAAAATAGCTCAATAAATTGGTTATATAATAAATATGCTTAATACTGATTTTTAAATTTTTGAAAGATGGACTTTTAAATATAACGATGTGTGTGGTTTATATTTTCTTTATGTGTATACTTAATTTCTTTATGAGGTATTCACAAAATTGAATTCTCAATTTGATATTTTAATAATTGTCAATATGGACAGATTCAGAATTTTTGCAAAAGAAATAATTGCTAATGCTCTAAATTCAGGAAAAATCAAATTTATTTTCAGAGAGAGGGCGGGGATTGATTTTATGGACCTGTATATCTTCTATAAAATTTAAAAGTGCATAAGAGCAGCTTAGCCCGTGCCTTCACTCGAGTTCAACCAGAATACATCATCTTTTATCCTTTTTTTTTTTAGTACTCAATGGCTCCAATGTTTCTCATTTCCGCAGGAAGAACTCAAGGACTAGATTACGAAATTGTCTGGAAGAGTGACTTTTAAGGACATGTAATGTTTGCCGACAGGCTCTGAAAAAAATGAAACATGCACATGGAGTCTTCATTCGATTCTATGATGTAACAGAATTTGTTCCAATCCGGGCCGACTAATTAGAATCCGGACAACCGAAATCTTTAATTTACGGGGCCGTCAAGCTCAAAAAAATCAAATACGATGACAACGGAAAGTGCATCATTCGGCAATTCTCGATAATATAAGTAGAGCACATCGTCTTCGCCTAATTAATTCCAAGTCTCATATATATGCACCTTCGTATATCTAGTCCATGGATAATTCCAGAAAGAAGAGCCTCAATGTGCTGATGCTACCGTGGCTTGCCCACGGCCATGCAAACCGCTACCTAGAGCTAGGCAAGAGGCTAACTCAACAGCTGGACAACCTATCTATTCATTTTTGCTCAACTCCTATCATTCTAGAATCCATTAGAGACAATCTTCACCGGCTTTCGACGGTAACGATCCCTTTAAGCCAGCCACCACCTCAAACCCGCATAAACCTGATAGAGCTTCACCTCCCAGAATCAGCAGGGCTACCTCCTCATTTGCATACCACAAAGCACTTACCATCACATTTAAATCCGATACTCAGTCGGGCCTTCACACAGTCTGAAGAAACCTTCGCGCAAATTCTAGAAACAGTAAAACCTGACCTCGTTATTTTTGATATTTTTCAACCTTGGGCAGCAAAACAGGCACGCCAACGCAATATTCCAGCTGTGGTGTACATCGGTTGTACCGTTGCGGTGTCCTGGTATGCGCATAGTTATTTTTCACCTGGCAAAGAATTCCCATTTTCTGAAATCAGTCAAACCAAAGATAATCGAAGTGAAAAGAAGGCATTCCGCAGGAGATGAACAGAATTTTCGACGCATAATGGAGACTGTTGTCCTTTCTTGGAAGCTCGCAGACTTTGTCATCACAAGGTCATTTCGCGAAATTGAATCGAAATACATTGACTACCTCTCAACACTTCTCGGGAAGGAGGTGGTTCCTACAGGGCCCTTAATTCCAAACATCGGTAGCATTTCTCCTGGGGATTACCAGGAGGCGGAGGAGGTGATGCACTGGTTGGACCAGAAAGAGAGGAGGTCGGTGGTGTTTGTGTCATTTGGTAGCGAGCGTTTCATGCCTTACAAGGAGATGGAGCAACTTGCTCATGGTTTGGAGCTCAGTGGTGCTTGCTTTATTTGGGTTGCTCGCTTTGCAAAGATCAAACAAAAGAGTGAAGAAGGTGATTGTGAAGAAACGAACGAAATATCAGCCAAGGCGTTGCTACATGGATTGGTGGAGAGAGTAGGTCGCGAAAGGGGGCTCGTGGTCACCTCATGGGCCCCGCAACGAAAGATCCTGGTTCATCCTAATCTGGGCACCTTCTTAACGCACTGTGGTTGGAGCTCGGTGATTGAAGGAATGCACGCTGGCATTCCCCTGTTAGCCCTGCCAATGGATTGGGATCAACCAATGAACGCACAGCTGATAGTAAATCTCGGTGTTGGAGTACAAATCTCGCAACGTGGCCTTGGTAATTTTACGGGAAAAGACGTGGCTGCATCAATTAAACAAATTCTCTCGTCAGAGATTGGGGACAATGTCAGGAAAAATGCTCAGGACCTGGGTGAGGTGATACGCACTCGAAAGGACGATGAAATTCGAATTTTGTCTGATAAGATTTTGGGGCTTGTGAGCAATGTTCAAGCAGCATAAGCAAATATAATATATATAGCAACAAGAACCGATCGTACTATGCACTTCTTTACTGCGTGCTCCTATATTTATGTGTTGTACTCAGTCTATGTATTAATTTGAGTTTGCAATAGATTTATTCCTCAGAAATTAGTATGTTAGTTTGTGTTTAATTTTTCGTATTTGTTTTTCATTAATAAAATCTTGAGTAGTTGTAAGTTGTTTCTTATTTACTGTACTTGTTTGTTTTTTTATATTGATAGAGCAGAATTTTTTATTTATAGAAATCCTCTAAAAATAATATGGGAACTGGATGAATTGACTGGGTATTTCGATCTAATAGAAGAAACTAAATTAATGATTCAGTTTATTTGATTGTCACAATGGTTGTGCAATAGACGTCTCACCATTAATTTGGTTTCCTAGAATATACATACACTTCTTCTTTTTTTAAGGTCAGCTGGCAATTCATAGAACACAAAATACATAACCCATTCATTGATTTGGTTTCTTTGCATCTTGGATTTTTTTCTAACTAGGTAAGTTGTTGCGGCTACGCCGCAACTGTTTTGGTGGTGCATGTATGTGTAATTGCATGCTTCCTATATATACACCCCTTTTAAGTAGCGGAGATGTTCTAATGTCTCTATATGGAAAAATGGAAATGAGAATTTAAGATTATGTTGATTCTTAGATTATGTTGATTCATGTAAAGTATATCTTCTTAGATTATGTTGATTCTTCTAATTTTTGTTCCTCTTGATCTGAATCGAGTTCTTTTCATCGAAATATGAAATTTCTTCAAAAATTCCTTTATAGAAATATTTTTCAAAATATCTTTTGACTTTTTCTAGTTTCTTTTCATCTCGGACTTTTCTTTTCAAAAGTGTTTCTATTATCAAAGAAAAAGAATTCTTCTCTCTCTTTAATCTTTCATGATATTTATATGAATTTTAAATCTATTATTGTTTCTATTAAACTTATTTTTATTCTTGTTTCTATTAAACTTGTTATTATGTACAAAAATGAAGTTTGAAATGTAATGAATTTTTTAAGTCTATTCAATTTCAATTTGAAAAATCTAATGAATTTAGTTCTTCTTCCTGGAAATATGGAATCTCTTCAGGATTCCCTTTAGAGAAATATTTCAAAAAACAGTGAATTATTATATCTCCAATTTTACCCTTTTAAAAATCAACGCGTGTGATTAATGTGATTAATTCGGACTAAATTTTTCTTGAAAATTTTGATCCACGGCAAACTCACTCATAATATAATTATTCAATTCCCTATCATTTGATTTAAACTTGAAGTATTATAAAATTAAAATTTATGAGGCAGATAATTAGGTTGTATTGAAAAAAATTAGAACGCTTACAATAGAAAAATAAATTCCATAAAATAACAAAATAAATTAATTTGATGATAGCAATTAATTTATTTTAATTCAAATAAATCAATTTGCAGCTGAAGAAATCAACAAAAGAAATACAATTGAGAAGCAAATGAGAATTTAGAACTTAAACAAACATAACTTTTGATAGGAACTCTAATTTCAGTGTTTGACTTCATTCCGAAAAGCTCGCAAAGAGATCTACAGAATTTCCAAGATGTAGTTTGAAAAAAAAAAGCCAAAGAAAAATAAGATAAATAAAGCTTCAAAAATTGTTTCTATGTAGCTTTCCTTTCCTTAAGAATTGTTAATAAATATCAGTAAAACCAATAATTAATGATGATAATAACAATAAAAATAATTCATACTAAAAGAATAATAATAAAAACAAGGACCCTAAAAATTGCTCCTCAAACAAATTCCCGAGCGCGTTCCCCTAAATATTTAATGTCTAACTTTTATTTCCAACATTCATATCCAAACGTTTAAAGCTTTATTTATAACCTTTTTACAATGTTACTCTGAGACTTTTAAACATTTATCTACAAGCGTTTAAATCCTAAATCTGAGTAGTTTTAACTCCTAACTACTTTTGTCTTCAAGCCAAAAAATAAAAGATTCATTTCACCCACTCTTTTTTCCTCTAATCATTCTGGTCAATTTTTCCGACGATCCATGATGAATTTTGCAAATCTAAAAATATGAATGTTTTCTACTCGATTTTTTCTTTCAAATGAGATCCATAAAGAAATAGTTTTGAGTTATTTTCAAGTCATTTTTTTTTGTAAAGTAAAGCCCATGAGCACTTTAAATTCTCTGGTTTTTAAACCTCAGTCTACAACATTTTAAACCTGACAAGGAAAATATTTAAATGCTTCACACAACTACTTTAAAGGGTTATAGACAGAGGTTTAAAGGCTTGTGAAGCAAAATAATTTAAAAAAAAAAACGGAAAGTTAAGGATTGTACATAGAAGTTTAAATGTTTGACACGGATACTTTAAATAGTTTTAGACAGAGGTTTAAAGACTTGACACAAGTACCTTAAAAGGTTGTAGACGGAGGTTTAAAAGCTTGATTGCAGTGGTTTAAATGTTTGAGTGTACTACTTTAAACGTGTGATACTATATGATCGATATCGGATGTTTAAATGATTGAACGCAGTAGTTGAAATAGTAGACATCAAAGATTTATATTGTTGTAGACGGAAGTTAAAAAGCTTGAGAATTTAAAGTGCTCATGGTCTTTACATAAAAAAAGACTTGAAAATAACTCAAAACAATTTCTTCATAGATGTCATTTGAAAGATAAAATCGAATAGAAAACGTTTGTATTTTTAGATTCACAAAATTCATAATGAGTCGTCAGAAAATGGACGACAATTATCAGAGAGAAAAAAAAAAGAATGAGTGAAAAAAATCTTTCTTTTTTTGACTTCAAGACAAAAGTAGTTAAGAGTTAAACTAAATTTAAGATTTAAATGCTTGCAGATAGAGATTTAAAAGCTTGTGAGTATTATTTTAAAGGTTGTAAACGTAATTTAAAAAACTTAAATATGAGCGCTGGAAATGAAAGTTAGATAAAATTAAAAAAAAAATTAGATTATAGAATAATAAAGATAAGTCATATTATGATACTACGGAAGCGACTCGAGATGCATGCACGACCCTGATGTGGTGGAGTTTATTTTCTATTTTTCTAAAGGATGGGGTGTACGGCACTGCAGTGGGTCAGAGAGATTGCCGACATTTTTATTAATATTCAAAGTTAATTACAAATTAATAATTTTACTCATGATTATCGAGTTTCTCCAAAAATGTCCAAATCGGCTATAAAATGACTGGTTTTCTCTTTTTTTTTTTTAGAGACACTACGAAGAGCAAGATAATGAAATCTAACACTGAAAATTCGAATTTTTTATTTAAATTATTTGTTAGATTACTTCTTTTGATCTATAATTAGGATATTTATACTAAAATACACTATATTACTTGAAGTTATGTTGAATTACACTATATTACATTAAATTACGTTAAATTATGTTAAATTATGCTAAAATACGGTAAATTACTGTGTGTCTTTATAGTGATGTATAATTAGAAACTATTTTTTGTTTCTGTTTTATCTTCATAGTGATTTATAATTAGAAACTATTTTTTTTAAGAGATACTATGAAGAGCAAGATAATGAAATCTAACACTGAAAATTTGAATTTTTTGTTTAAATTATTTGTTAGATTACTTCTTTTGATGTATAATTAGCATATTTATACTAATACGCTAAATTACTTAAAATTATGTTGAATTACACTATATTACGTTAAGTTATGCTAAATTACATTACATTACGCTAAAATACGGTAAATTACGCCTAAATTACATATGAATAGGGACGATATCTTCACTGAAAAGGCGAAAAACGACGACGAAACTTTGAACAGTCATAAAACGGCGCTCGAGTGTCCGATTTCAGCAAATGACCACTTTTCAGAGAGCTTGCGAAAATACGCATGCTTCAGTGCCCGTGATGCTGAATTTTGAAATTCAGAATTGCCAAAAAACTAAGAGAAAAGCCTCAAAACTTGAGTTGAAGTTTCCGATTAAGATTTTCATTTCTATTATTCAATCTAAGTAGCTCAGTAAATTAGTTACATAATGAACTTGTAGAATACCAATTTTTACTATTTTCAGAATTTTTTTACTATGTTTTGATGATTCATGAAAGATGGCACAAAATCGGTCTACTATAGTGTAATTTTGCGTAGTTTAGCGTAATTTACCGTATTTCAGAATAATTAGTGAAGTTATTGTAATTTAGCATAATTTAACGTAAATTTAGTGTAATTCAACATTATTTATTGTAATATAGTGTAATTCAACATAATTTCAAGTAATCTAGTGTATTTTAGTATAAATATGCTAATTATAAATCAAAAGAAGTAATCTAACAAATAATTTGAACAAAGAATTCAAATTTTCAGTGTTAGATTTCATTATCTTGCTCCTTCGTAGTGTCTCTTAAAAAAAAAAAAAGGAGAAAATCGGCCATAAAATGACCGGTTTGGATATTTTTGGAAAAACTCGGGAATCATGGGTAAACTTATTAATTTGTAATTAACTTTGGATATTAATAAAAATGTCGGGAGAGATTGCGAGGAAACTGGGCACGATCAACAGGGCAACAATTAATTCATGGGGTGCTCTCACAAAGTTTCATGGAAGAAATGGAACTCCAACACAATCTCTCAGAAGAGCAGTTCTGCTTTTTGGAACAGCTAGCTCTGAAAAGTCCTGTGCAGGTGTATATTCCCTGTACCAGAAGGTTAATATAAACCCTAGCATATATGAGGAAGCTGCAATACTATTATACGAGGGTTCTTTTGATGAGTAGGACTGATTAGTAGGATTTTTTAGGGGCTATGTAGCAATAATCAGTTATAAGTAGTTTCTTCTTCTTCGTGAGGTAGATGAAAATCTCAGCTTTATTAAGGATAATTTTTATCAGTTTCTTAGAATTCCTTCTTTTACTGTTACTGTTCCATGTAATTGTCCCTTTAATTACAATGAATATATACCTACGGATTTCAGATAAAATAAAAGGATTGTGAAGAGAATTTTTCAGTCGTGAAATTAAAAAAAAAGAGAAATATTAAAAGAAATTTCTCAGTTCTTACAAAGATTTTATTTTGTCTGGTAGGAGAGGTTCTTGTGTGACGGTCTGGGATCCGACTCTGTTGTTCTCCAAATGGTATAACAAGATCCTGTCTTAGATTTGGAATAATAGAGTCCTGTTATCTCATTTGGAGAACAAAAGAGTCGGATCCGACGGTCTGACCTGACATTGATTGTCAGATGGAATTTAATGGTTGGATAAATTGATAGTGCCCTGGGTAAATTGATGGCTTAGGTATATTGATGGGAATTTTTTTAAAAACCATCATCAAACTATTAAAAAATCGGAAGATGAAGTTCAGTATGAACTTCGAATCCATTTTTGGTCTATTTTTCTCATACAATACCACAAAAACTATGTTTTATTATGAAGTGCTTGTTTAAAAAATAAAATAAAACCGAACTTTAAGTTCAGTTTCAACCAACAAAAATTTTAAACTGAACTTGATGTTCAGTTTGAACTTTCAAGCCCAAAAATATTAAATCCAAACTTGATATTCAGTTTCAACCCTCCAAAAAAATATTTAATCAAACTTGATGTTCGGTTCCAACTCAAAAAAAATAAAAAATAAAAACCAAACTTGATGTTCAGTTTCAACGTAAAATAAATTTAAAACCGAACTTCAAGTTTGGTTTCACAAAAAAAAAAAAGGAAATTTCAAGTTCGGTATGAGAAAGAAGAAACCGAACTTCAATTTCAGTATGAGAATTTCATACCAAACTCCATCTTCAGTAGAGATGGTTTTTTTAAAAAACTTTATAATCAAGTTGGTTTTCAATTTTTTTAATTTTTTGTGATGATATTTAAAATTATCTTATAATATATGTCCCCTTTGCAACTCATTGGCACGATACTAGTATATAATATCACATAGAGAATTGTCTTACCTTAGTCATTATAACACTTATGCATAGGGATGGCAATGGGCCTAGCCTACGGGTATTTTGCCAAGCCCAGGCCTAGCCTGCCCGTAAAAAATTAATGGCCCGCCTGCCTGGCCCAGTCTAACGGGCTTGAAAATCTAGGCCCGGCCTGCCCATAGGCTTTTCCTCCAGGCCCAGGCCTGCCCGTGCCTGACTGCCTGTGCCCATGGGCTGCCTTACCCGGCCCGGCCCGGCCATGCCCAATTCATTTTTTGAGGCCGAATTTCTCCAACATTTTATTTTCTTTTCCAGAAACTGTAGTCTATTGGTATGCATTAATTCCAAATACAAGTATAACTGTAAAGATAATTTTTACGACGAGAAAATAAGAGACAATTAAGGCAGAAGCAATTACACAAATAAGCAATTACACAAAGAAATGATGCATAATTGTTATTACAGCAAGTCTAATTTAATAGCAATTACACAATTACACAAATAAGCAACAATTACACAAATTACACAAACAAGCAATTACACAATTACACAATCACACAAATAAGTTTAATTTAATAGCAAAACAACAACGAGATGTAATTTAACATAACAAACAACATAGTTTTCCATAATTCAACAAAGTATAATTTAACAATAAGATAAAATAAAAATTTAACACAATTACACAAATATTGGTAATAACAAAGCATTGAACCCACTACTCCTCTTCTTCTTCTATTGCTCTCATCTGCAATAATTAATTCATACAGGAAGTTATATAAATTAATTTCTTCTATTTTGTATAAACTAAACCTTTGTATTAGGCAGCAAAAAATAGGCAGCAGCTATATATATACAAAATAGAAGAAATAGGCAGCAGCTATATATATACAAAATAGACAGCAGCTATATATATACAAAAATAGGTAGCAGCTATATATATGCAAAAAATAGGCAGCAGCTATATATATGCAAAAAAGGCAGCAACTATATATATGCAAAAGGTTTAGCTCCACTTGACTTAACCTCAAAGGCAAAGGTTCTTGAACCCTACAAAACATATACAAAATGTCATATATATATAAGGGTGCTTATTTTACTTTAAAAAAAAATGTGTCAATCCCAATTGCAAACAATATGGAAAATTTATGTTGAGTTAGGCTGCAAAGGAAACAGAACAAACAAATAACTATTAAAACCCGCATGCAACAGAGACAAGACAAAACCACACAAGGCACGAAGGCCGCAAATCACAGAAAAGGCTCAAGGCCGCAGGTCAAGGCAACAGCCACCAGCAACCAAAAGGCCTAAGGCCACAGGTCAGACAAGAAGGCACAGAGGCCACAGATCAACAAAAAGGCTCACACAGCTAGCAAGAGCAAAACAAACCCGAAGGCCACAGGTCAAGCAAAATGGCACGAAGGCCACAGATCAAGGCATCAGCCGCAAGCCACTAGGCCAAACCAAAATAAAAGAGTCAAATGTTACCCGGGGAGAGCAAATCGCAAGAGGAACAACAAGGCCGGTTCCAAAGGGGTTCCTTCGCCTCACGGCCGTCAAGAAAATTCAGCAAGCAACCCACAGAGAAAGGCTCCACTAGGCACCCGAAAACACCAAGCAAGAACCGAAGGCAACCGATCACAAGTTCACAACCACCGGCACCCAAAAACCCTAGGGTTTCGAAAATTTTAGCATGCAACAGGGAAAAAATGGAAAAGAGAGAAAGGGTAGAAATCTCAGCGCATGAGGGAATCAAGAGAGCAAGTGAGAGATGAGAGAGTGGACTTCGGTGTCAGCGGGAGAGAAGAGAAAGGGGTAGAGTTTAGCAGCGGGAGAAGAGATGATAGGAGGTAGCGAAGGAGATAGAGAGGGGGTGGGGTTCGTGAGGCAGAGAAAAGAAAGACAGAGAGGGAGAGAACGGGAGAAGAGAGGAATAGCGGCTGGATTCGCTGGAAAAAACCCTGAATCCAATTTCATAATTTTCGTTGTATTAAAATATAAGCCCAACAGGCTGCCCGTGGGCTTAGAGTTAAAGCCAGGCCTGGCCTGGTCCGTCTTTAGGCGCGGCCTTACCTGGCCCATCACAGTGCCGGGCCGACCGGGTAAAGGGCGGGCCGGGTGGATATTAACGGGCCTCCGGGCCAATCGGGCTTTTTTGCCATCCCTACTTATGCATTAGTTTATTTGATTACTTTGTCTAAAAAATTTACATAACTTTCCTAAGTTCATGTACCATTATTAATGTAATCCAATGATTCTCATTTACAATGCCAAAAGAAGATTATGTGAAATCTTACTCCTCTTTATTCAATAGTGCCAGTCAAAAGGGCACGAAATTAAGCTACTTACGCATAGTTAAGTGCTTTATACTAACAACACATGCTCACCATCCAGTAATATCTATCTTTTCTTTTTATCTATTCTACCAATGATTGAAAATCAACAATATAAATCTAGCAAAGTTAATTATAACACCAACACGACTTTGCATGCGCTAAAAAAATAAAAAATACATAAAAAAGAAGAAACCGAACTTCAATTTCAGTATGAGAATTTCATACCAAACTCCATCTTCAGTGGAGATGGTTTTTTCAAAAAACTTTATAATCAAGTTGGTTTTCGATTTTTTCATTTTTTGTGATGATATTTAAAAATGTTTCTATTGCCCTGGACACGTGCCAGACTAGAAATTGATGACTCTTTTCACTGGGTCCCACTGATAAGTTAAACCTCTCTATTTTTTATGGAACATGATACATAGGATATGGTCATCGTAAAAAAAAAATTTGTAGCTCCTCGATCGATCGGGATCAGTTTGTAACTCGCTCGGTAACAACTTAATCGTTACTGGCTTGAGCTATTAACGAGCCAGCTTGTTACTAGTTTAGTTCAGAGTAAACAAGTTTGAGCTAGATCTAACTTGCTCGTTAGATAGAGTATTGCTCGCAAAATTCGATTCAACTTGCTGTTTTTGCTCAATATTCATGCATTATTGTCATTCTAGTAATTGCTATATTTGATGGGCTTGTTTCGTTCCAGTAATTAGCTACAATTGTAAATGAATATCTGATGCTTTATTTGATGAGATTCATTATTTATTTTTTTTATTTGTATGATAGTAACTCAAATAAAACCCATCGAACTAAACTAGTCAGCTCGGTCCACTAGTCAGCTCAGTCCAGCTCGTTGCAGGCTCGGTCCTATTATGAGCTAAGATTCTAGTTCAACCCCTTAATCTCGGGAGCAGCTTGGGTCCGATGCCCATCGGACTCAAAGTGGGTTCGATGGGCTCTCTGACCGTCCGATATGTTTTAAGATTCGTGCGCACGTAAATTAAAGCAAACACAAAAGTTCTAGCGTGAATCTTAAGTAGATCGGACGGTCATCGAACCCACTTTGGATCCGATGGGCACCGGACCCAAGCTGCTCTCCTTAATCTCAGCTCACTCAGCTCATTTCATTATATAGTTGTGGCAAGCCGATCATGAAGCTCGTTGCCACCCCTGTATATAGGGATTAGGCATCTTCAATTTCTAGCGATATTTGATTGGGTAAGATAATCTCTAATACGGTATGGGACTGTTAGCCAGCCCGTCTCGTGATTGGAACCATCCCCAAAAATTTTATTCATATCCTCAAACAAAAAAAAAAAATTCAAACTTGCCCTCACTTTTCTAAAAATTCGAAAAATATCTCTACCGCTGATAGAATTAATTGAGAAGTAAAATTCCATAAATTATTTGTTTAATGAACACAGTATTTATTACAAATTTTGTTAGGTGAATATCAACTCCACAATATATAACCTTGACAAAACAAAAAAGAAACACTATGATACGTCCCTTCCCAAGGGGGCCGGGCCGTACTTGGACTCGATCCAGTAAGGTGCGTGCACGTCCTGTTCCCAAGAAGCAGGCCGTGCGGGGGCTGGTTGGTGAAAGTGTGACTCGTCCCGGTTCAAGTGAAACGGGCCAAGACGGTGGACACGCGGGGTGTCGGAGGGGTATTAACGCTCTAACCCTTTTTAATACCTCCTCAGATTGTGATAAATGCGGTCCCCTTTTCTGGGAAATTCCCTGCCTTAAATAGGGGGAGCCCCACTATAGCGGGTCTTGTCAGCATTAATGACAGGAGTCCGTACAGCTGTTGGGGGAGTCCGCATAATGGGCGGTAATATCCGCATAGTTCGTCTCAAGCCGAACAGCGAGGCCGTGGGTCGACCTCCTTGGGCTGTCCAGCGTGTTTGGCCTTGGGCCTTGTTTTCCCTTGGTCCCGAGCTGGTCCTAAGGGAGGGTCCGAATCTCGGTCTGTGCTTTTGCCTCTGGTTGGTCCCCGGAGGGGAGTCGGAATCCCGGGCTGTTTCTAACCTCGGGTTGGCCCCGGAAGGGGGTCCGAATCCCGGGCTGTTTCTAACCTCGGGTTGGCCCCGGGAGGGGGTCCGAATCCCGGGCTGTTTCTAACCTCGGGTTGGCCCCGGGAGGGGGTCCGAATCCCGAGTAATTTTCTATTCTCGGGCTGGCCCCAAAAAAAAGGGGTCCGAGTCTCGGTCTGTTTTTGGGCCTTGGCCTGTTTTTTGGGCCGGCCTGCTGTGAATTTAAACCTGGAAGTGTTTAGTTGGGCCAGGCTTGGGCTTTTTAAGGGCCATTGGCATATGGGCCTATCATTAGCCCCCGAAGCCGAAATGCATCAGTATGATGCTTTCGGGTTCTGACTCCGGTACGGAAGGCGACTTCGGCCTTATTTTTGTTTACACAAATCTGCTTCTATCGTCTCAGCTTCTGAGTTCGTTTTAATGTTCGAGTGTCAGCCCCCGAGTTGATCCCGGGGGTTTTGTGGGGTATTTATTCGCTATTAGCCCTTGAGTTAAACCTCGGGGTTTCCGTGTTCCTATTTTGGTTAGTTATGGTTTGTACCGATTTTGTTTTGTCCTTGTGTTTTGTGATTTTGTTGCACGTGGCCTCCGAGTTGGTCTCGGAGTTCCTGTGTTATGCGGGATAGTCGTGATCTGCGTTATCATTTGTCTGGGGAGATCGTAATTTTGTTGTTCCACAAGTTTTACAAGTCTTTGATCTGTCCTATCTCGGGTACGTATCTCGAATGAGTGTGTTGGCGTGTTAGATAGCTTTGAGTAGCTAAGCGTGTCTTTTAGACGAGCTACGCTTGATGTCGCGCGTCATTGTTTTTTTTTTTTTTTAAGAAGTAACCGAGGCTAAGGCGAAAATTATAAGGAATTGTTGATATTTTTAGCTAGCAAAAGCCCAAAGACGACATAACATTGAGATCATACAATGCTTATAGATAAGAAAATATAGGAAATCAGACCACACGCTCGTTATCGGTATCCTCAAATAGGTCATCCTCTTTGATTTCTTGTGGAGTAGCGGTGTACAAGCTCGGTCCTCCAGAATTACGGGATAAGCATCCGGGGCACCTCCAAAACCGACGGCGAGGGTCCGAGCGGCCTTGGATGTCGTAATGCTCGAAACAACTCCACTCATAGCACCTCCGGCATTTCGCCATCTCGTGCTTGGGCCCCTGGTAGTGGCATATGACACACCAACGCAGCTTGGGCTCGAAATCAACATCATCGTAGATATTGTTCTCGTCGTCCTTAGTGAACGAGGGTACCCCTGCGAGGGTAAGGTCGATAAGGTCGCAGATTTGGAGGTCCTCGTTATGGAGCATCCACTCCAAATCCTCCTCGGGGAAACGTTGGAGTAGGGCCCACCTCTCTGCAGGAGAGAGGACCTGTCTTGGGTTATAGGATCGGCTAGATTTGAGAGGAGGTTGGTCGCGGCTACTCTGCCCTTGGTCCGCGGGCCTTTTAGTTTTTGAAACAACTTGTTTGAAAGGCATTTTTGTTTAGAAGAATGGACTGAGAATGAGGAAGGTGATTGTCCCCTTTTACGTATTGTGAGGTCAGTATTTATAGGCGTAAGTTGCTACTGTAGCCATAAATGATGTGGGTCCCAGGCAACCCGTGACTTATAGTTGTGAACTTCCTGGTTTAAATGGCAATAGGCCTCGGAGTATATTCTCGACAAGAATGTCGGTGCGCATACGGAGAAATCTGTGCGGGACAGAAATTTGGCCGATGTGGTATAGAAAAGGTAGGCTGTTCAATACCACGAGAAGTCCCGTCCACAAATTCAACTCTTTGTTTATTTATAATTTTAATAATGTTACATCGGCATGAGACATACTTTGCATACAACATTTGTCTTTAGTTGAGACACGACAATAGATACATTTGTTCTAATAAACTATGATAAGCAGGGCGACTAGTTCCCTGTATACCCGCATGGTTGCCGAGGTGGGACATGAGGCAGGCGGAAGAGATATTTCCACTTCTATCAGTTGCACTCCGGGGTCCTTCTCGGTAAGAAGACGGGTGTGATGTCGCTACTCAGGGAGTGTTCAGGCGAAGATCTCATTATCGGTGTCCTCATATGTATTGTCCGCTTCGAGCTCTTCCTTGGTAGCCGTATATAAGGTTGGTCCTCCGTAGTTGAGGTCGATGCAACGGGGGCATCGCCAAAATCGACGGCGGGGGTCTGAGCGGCCTTTGACATTATAATGATACATGTGGTGCCACTCGAAGCAGGTTCGGCATTTGACCATCTCGGTTTTCGGATCTTGGTCACCGCATCCCTCGCATGTGCGCAATGACGGTGCCGTTGGTTGGATGGCATTCTCATCCGCCGGGGTGAACTTCGGACATGAGCTAAGCTTGAAGTCGAGAAAGTCTCGGATTCGGAAGTTTTCGTGGTCTAGCATCCATCCTAAGTCTGGGTGGGATATATCTTGTAACAGTACCCACCTTTCGCCTTCCGAGAGTGTTCGCAGGGGTGGTTGCGAGGGGTTAGGGCGGGGTCGGTGGGGAGGTGAATCGCGGGGGAGGGTTATGTTGAGGCGTCGCTGCTCGGGTTTGTTAACCGAGTCGCTCGACGACATTGTGATGGTGGGGGTGAGGGAAAGCTTTATTTGCAGGATGAGTATCCGATAGCAACTGATGAGATTCTTGTGGCCGAATGAGTCAATATATAGGCGGAGTATTGCCGTTGGTTATCGTGTCTGGGCCCCATTAAGTCATAAAAGCTGGGGCTAGGTGACTTGACTGGACAGGCGTAGGCCTGGCGTTTTGACCGGGGTCAATTTCGAAGCGTTTTGGACTTAAGGGGCAATTGTTTCGAGGCATTTTGGGATTTACTGAATGGCTATTTCGAGGTGTTATTGGTAAGAGATTCACTATTTCTGGAGTATTTTAGCTTAAGGAGCTAAGTTGAGGGCTACTCATTGTCAGTTAGGCAATATTTGGGAAATGTGCGTGACTGTTTACGTCGGGTGTTACTCCGACCTATAGAACGTTGTTTCGCCGCGAGCAAACTTTCCGGGGTGGGGTATGGGTGAACCAGGTGGTGCATCCATGTTCAATTGCGTGGCGGATTAGAGTCGCCGGGTTGTTGTGCTGACGACGCTTCGAGATTATACTTTGATTTAATAGTTACTATTAGAGGCGATTTCGATGTTGTTTTGATTTGGACTATTCAGGTCACGCGATAGGGAATGTTCCGCTATATTACGCGTGGTTGCCTTGTCGGCGATGTTAGTAAAATTAGTAGCGATAGATGGTGTCCCCGAGGTTGTCCTGAGACGGGGGGGTGTACCAACCTCGCATTGGTGCCACGTGAAGTTTATATCGCTAACCGAGTAGTCTCAGGTAGTGTCCGTGTTTGTGTCGCGATCTATCCGGGACCGAATGGTCGCGAGGTAGACGGCGCCCATTGGTTAGCGATATGATAAAGTTCCATTGTGATATAGTTTGCTGTCCGTTGCGGCGAAATGATGGTATGGAAGGCGCGTATGAATGTTGTGCTTTAGCGTCAGAGTCATCGTTACACGAATATGTTTTTAGAAACTTTGCGAAGTAGAAAAGATTATAACTACGGGTAATGTTATGTGGTTTATAGAGTTTTCCTTCTCAACAAAAAAGTTGTTCGCGGGGTCATCATATAACAAAAATCCTATCCCCACGTCGAGAAACAAAAAGAAAGAGTAGTAAATATCGGCAAGGTGGGTGGGGCGACTTCGCGCAATGCATCAATCGCTGAAGTCGCCGTCTGTGGAGGATCCCTCTTCGGGGTCGGTGTCGCCGGACCTAGTGGGGTGATACTGCGGGCCATCCTCATCATCGCCCTAGTCGTCGTCGTCATTGCTATCCTCGTTCATGTCATCCAGGGAGTTGAGAATGGCGGTACATTCGTCGCAATGCCAGCTCTCTAGACCCGGGAGGGGAAACGGGTAGTGGGTCTCCTCGGGTTGGCAGGCTTGGTGGAACCTCTGTCGGCATCGGTGGCATCGGGGCATCTCTGACCGGTTGCCAGTCTTTCCGCATGCGGGGCAGGTGCGGCGGATTACCGGTTTGGGTGGGGAGCGCTGGGGTGGTGCGGGTGGTGGTGCATTGCGGCGAGACTTCGGGCAACAGGGACAGTGCTCATAAGAGCGCACTTCCACGTCGACCAAATACTCGATAAAGTCCTTCAACTTGTCACTAGGGCTCGCTAGCATCCGGTCGAGGCGACATCTCGGGAAAAAGCGGAGCCAGTTAGAACGGACTTGTGGTGGTAGGTCTCGGACACAAGTCGGGCGTCTCGGTCTCGGGTTGCTGGGTTGGCCTTGGTCAAGGGGTTTTTTGCCACGATTGTCGGATGGTTTTGGTGCCATAGCTCCGAGGTTCTTTTGAAACGAATGTGTTGTGGATAGGTACGGAGGGCCCGTATATATATAACGGGAGTTACTGTAGGCGTAATAAATGCACATGTCAGACCGTTGTTAAGGTTCGTGCTTGCTGACGTCAGAGGGGGTTCCATTTTTATTGAGGTCGTGTCTTTTTGCGAGTTCAGAAGGGGATCCGGGGTGGCTGCTGGTTATGTGAGATATGGGAGATGACGGTCAAGTGTCAGCTTTGTCATAGCGAAGACGGGGTATTGGGGTGCAAACATCTTGGTGATGCGAGACTGGGTTGTAAGCGCGGCGGCGTGCTATGGAATTGTAGGGGATCTACGTTGTGGGATTTGGCGCTCAAAGCCGACGCGACGCGACGTTTAGTATTTTTCAGATCGACCGATTTCTACATTTTTATACGCACCGCAGCTGAGTAGCTCTGGTGGCGTGACATGTGTCATAGGTGAATTTTTACGGCTTCCTACTAGGACCCTATATAAGGGGAGGCGGGCCCGAACGCATATTCGTTTTAACAAGCGTTACTCTCGACATTGTTTAGCCATTGTTCTTCATATTCCCGAGGACGATTCTGGTGGAGAAGGTCGTCTCCCGGTGTCGTAAAGGTACTACTCATCGTTCTAGGGGATCTGTTGTCGCAGACGTTGTCTTCGAGAGTCTGTGTCTTAATTGGTACCAAAGGTTATAAGATCGGTATACCGTAGGAAACCGGGGATAGTCTGCTCAAGGGGGAATTTAATCGGACCATTGGGGGTTTACTCGGTACCGTTTCAATTACCGAGCACTGTCCCGTGCGGTGGCAATTAGTCGCAGGGATACTGTTTTTTTCCTTCGCGTGTTCCCCACGCGCGAGGCTCCGGGATTAACCCACAGGGTAGTGTTCTGGGCGAGTTTGTCCCAATGTCGGAGGGAGGGGCTGGTTCTGGCTCCGAAGGGGGTTCCTTTGACTGGGAAGCGGCTGTGGACTGGGGGGACGTGGGCCCAGGGTCCCCTGTTAATTGGGAGGCGGCACAGCCAGAGTCCTCTGTGGACTGGGTCGCGGCGGACCCAGGTTCCTCGGATGAGCCTGTTGATTGGAGTGATCCGGCAATGTGGGATCAGGGAATAGAGGGTGAGGGTGCTGGGAAATCGAAGGTGGCTCTGGAAAGGGTTTTTGCGAATTTAGGTAAGAGGATCGTTCCACCGGCGGTATCCCCTCTTACTGAAAATCTTGTTCACTTTCCCTTGCAGTTAAAAATGGGCGAAAAGAAGAGGGTCGGCCGCGAGAGAACCGCCTTGTCGAGGGATCATCCATCTTACTACACTTCGAGCTTTAGCGAGGGTTCGTCGTCCGAGGAAGGTTCCTCAGAAAGTGAAGAGGTTGTTGTGCAGGATCGCCAGGAGTCGTCCAGGGAGGCTTCTGTCTCAGTGCCTACTCGGGCACGTAAAAGGAAAATATTGGGAGAATCGCCCGCCGCTAAGCGGGAGCGTACCGGGCATGCTCGTGATGCGCAATTCCGGGAGGTGAGCGTCCTATACCCCTCTGTGTCAGTTTGTCGAGATCAAAGTTGTGGATTGACACCTTCTATGGTGAACTTGTGAGAGAAGACGCGCAGGACCACATAACACTGGCGGATTTAGACTTTGAGTTGCCCTCACCTCTTGATCGCGCGCATGATGATGAAAAAGGGCTGTGTATTTATTGGAAAATGCCCAAGTGCGGGTTTCGGTTGCCTCTGGCCCCCTTCGAGGTCACGTTCTTAAAGACGCTGGACATCACCCCGACCCAACTCACAGGTATGGGGTGGTGCTACCTCACCAGCTTCGAGAAGCTGTTCGAGGAATTTAAACTCGAGTTTGGGAACCTTCAATCGAGTGTGGCTTTGTTCCTCAAGTACTTTTCTTTGTCTGTCGCGACGGACTTTTTTGCCGTAAAGAGGAAGTCGAAAAAGGAGCGGGAGATTTTCGATTATGAGAAGCATAAGAATAAGGTATCGAAAATCGAGAACTGGAATCGAGGCTGGGTGTACTTAAAGGACCCTGACCGCATTGAGTCTCTACATGGCGTTCGTCGTACGTGGCGACAAATTAGAAGTACGGCTGGCGAGGAACCAGGTGAAGGGAAGCCCGACTTGAGCAGCGTAATACTGAGTGTCGAGGACGAAAAGGCCGCTGGAGTCATTGGTCGGCTCTTGGACGGTAGTGTTTTCTTTTTCTTTTTAAAAAAGTCACCAACTATTTGCCTATATATATAACCCCAGAGTTCTCATGTTTTCTGGTGCAGTTTACGGTTTGATGGACTTCGCTTTTGATGGAGCGGGCGACGAGGCTCAATCGGTCTGTTCTCATGCCGAGGGGACTCACTCGGGTCCGATGGAGATCGAGGCTGCCACGGATCCACCAAAGACGGGTGGCGAAAAACGCGTGATTAAGAAGGATCCCGCAGACAAAGAGTCGAAGAAGCGGAGATCAACAGGCGATTATACTCGCGAGCAGAAAGGGAAGGAGCCTGCTGGTAGCAAGAAAAGGAACGTGGCGCGACCACCCCTCGTCCCGAGTTCGGGGCACGCGGCAGTCGCCGCCGTTTCAGGTGGGACGGATCCTTTGGCAGGGTCAGCTTCCGTGGTGCTAGCTCAAGGGGTTCCATCTTTGGGCGGGGGTTCGGCCGAGGCGAGGAGCCCGGTCACGCCCGTTCTTTCCAGGTCTGCGTCTTCTTCTCCCGAGGAGCACCGCGCGGCAGACCCTTCGGGACGGGTTAGAAGGGGAGCAATATGCAAAACGCCCGTCCCTTCGAATCTGCCCGACGGGTGCCTTGCGTATTTTCCTCATTTGGCTCTAATGCGGAGCGCTACAAAGCGGCCTCGGGAGAGTTCGGCCTATTACAGAGAGATTTATCGTGCTTTGGAGCCTCCTTACTTGACCCAGCTGATCACAGAACGCGGGGTCGAGATGATGCGGGATGCGGTGGGGCGTCTTTTCGAGGTGGGTTGCCTGTTTTCCAGCGCCACGGATGCGGTTATTGCGAAGACGTTGGACGTAACCCCTTCTCCTGCCGAGTCTGGGGACCTGACCGTGGCTCTTGTTGAGAGGGATTTCTTGTCAGAAGAGTGCAAGTCTCTAAGCGACAGGTGCCAAGAATTGGAGGATTCGGCGGTCCGTGCGAGCGAGGTCATTGAGAAATTAAAGAGCGAGGTGGAGGCGAAGGCCCGAGAGGCGGAGGATCGCGAGGTGTGCGTGAAAAAGAGCACCGGGTTACTTGAGGAGCTCGAAGCTAAGCTTATTGACAGTGAGGCTGAGGTTAAGGTTTTGAAGCAGGCAAGGGACGAGCAAGCCCAGGAGCTAAATCTCGTGAAAGAACAACTGGATCAGGCCCTGGTCGCTGTGAAGAACTCGCAGGCAGAGCGCCTGGATCGCGACAAGGAGGTGATCCAGGAATTTTTGACCAGTGATCCGTTTAAACTTGCCGCTATGATATCGGTGTCGGGAATGATCAAGGAGAAGATATATACTGAGTTGGTGCACCTAGGGACTTTTTATCCTTTTGCTCCCGAGGATATCGAGTATAAACCGGTGGCGGAAGAGGAACGGCTTCCTGTTGGCTTGGTGGGGTACAGCTGGGATAGGGTCGGAAACTGCTTGGTCGGACCTCTCGGCAAGCCGATGGGCCCTAGGGTGTCTTTGCTAAGTTGTAAGCCTAGAAAGCCCTTCCATACTTGGTGTAAGGTTGAGCCCTGGCCTCGTCACTTGGATCGCGAAGACACACCACCTCCGTCTCCCGAGGGTCGCGTCGAGGACCACGTCGACGTTACTGGCGACGCTGCGGGTCCCCTAACCGCTTCAGTGGTTGGGGAAGGGGAGGCGTCACTGGACCAGGTGGATTATAGTTTGGAGCCGGGGGATGATACTTCAGCAAATCCCGAGGCGGATCAGGTACGCGTTCTCTCAATTGTGTGCTATCAAATTTTGTTCGGGTACGTGCTTAATATTGAGCTATGTGTTGCAGGGTAAGGACGAGTAGTTGTGTCGCACCGGGACGGACGAGCGGAGCGGCTTTTTCCTTTGTTTTATTTGAGTGTGGTTGGTGTGAGGATCTCTCCAAAATATAGAGAGTTTAACAGAATTTATTGTAACCTTTTGCTTGGGTGACTTGTCGAGGAATGTTTCTCGGTCACCTGAGATAACAGTTATTTTTATGCATGTTTCTGTTTCTGTATATGCTTGTTGAGATCTTTTGTTTGTGGGCTGCGTGACTTTATGAGGCAGGCCAATCTCAGGTGGACCTGTTTTACTATGCTGACAGCGAGACTCAACGAAGCAATCTCGCGCGTCGTATGCGTTCACCTTGCATTGTCTCGTGTTACGTATTGATGCCACATGCGGCTTTCTCTCTAACCTTATAATATTGCAAATCTAGAGAAAATAATCCACATACCTCGAGAAGCCTATTCTCTCCCACCTTTCCTGCTCGTGGCGCCTCCGGGTCAATTTTTGCTCGTGCATCATGGCTTACCCTCTGAAGAGGCAAGCTCGCGTGCACTCGTGGAGAGTCTATGCATCCCTTTAGGTGGTGAGTAGGTTTTGTTGTTCTTTTCCTGTGAGACTTTTATTCGGACGCGTTACCACGTCTATTAATTGTCTCGCGAGGCCAGTAGAGATATTCCTGCGAGACTTTTTGTTCAGGCATGTTGTCATGCCTATTTGTTGTCCTCGCGAGGCCAGTAGATCACTCGCGCTCATCCCACAAGACTTTCGTTTGTACCTATAACATAGGCAAGCTCGTTGTCTTGTGAAACGACGGAATGTTGGTCCGGTTTGGTGCGTGTTCGTTGCCCCGTCGGGCTTTCGCTTACGCTGTATGGCGGGATCCTCGGAGAGATTTTTCGTTACCCCAAGGGTTTCCGTTATTTTATCTCCCCAAAGCAAAGTTATGCGCATTCGTTGTCCCCTTGGAATTTTCGTTCGCTTCTTGCATAACTATCCCTTTTATTTTCGCGAGTCGGGTGTATTCGTTGCTCTTTGCAGAGTTTTCGTTCACACTTTTGCGACTTGCGCCTGTATTGCCATGTTCAAGAGTCACGCGTATTCGTTACTCTTTGCAGAGTTTTCATTCACACTTTTGTGACTCTCGCCTGTATTTTCATGTTCGAGAGTCACGTGTATTCGTTACTCTTTGCAGAGTTTCTTGTTCACACTTTGCGACTCTCGCCTGTATGTAGAATTGCTTTGCTGCTTCGAACTTCAGGTCCTTTGGCCCGAGACTAGCGCGAGTTTTCCTTGCGGGGCGCGTTGTGTGTACTCATCATCCTTTCGGAATGTTCGTTCGTACTTTACACTACTAGCGCACGCTCGCTATTACGGAAAAGTTGCTTCGGGTTGTTTTATGCTCTAGGGCCTTTGGGCTGAAGTTAGTATAATAATTTTCGATTCTGTTGGTCAAAGCATATGTTGCCCGTAGGCTTTTATTCTTTTGTTACGAGAAGTGCTGTTGTTCTATTGCGGAGGCGTTCGTTTATCCTCTTAACGCAATAATTTTATTCTTTTATAAAGGCATTCATTGCCCGTAGGCTTTTGTTTGCCCTTGTGATAATCAGTTATTTTGTGAGGTGATCCCGACAACAATTTTGTGTCGTCGGGCCTCGAATTTGTTAGTCAAACATCGCACACTGGGGCCGTGCTTATAATATCGCACAGGCGCCCTTGACCATACACGGGCATTCCCATGTTGATCCAAAAGTACGAGATATCATGCTGTGCTTATAACATCGCACCGCCGCCCCTGACCTTACACGGGCATTCCCATGCAGGTTGGTCCAAAAGAGTTACAAAAGAATACATTTTTGCAGACGGCATGTCCGCTGCTATACCTGTTTTTTTTTTTTTTTTTAAATGTAAAATTTCCGAAGGTGGACAACGTTCCAGGGTCTGGCGAGCATCCGTCCATCAGGACCTTCGAGCTCGTAGGCTCCTTTGCCGCAGGCGCGAATTACCCGGAAGGGGCCTTCCCAATTAGGTTGAAGCTTACCAACATGCTGTCCGGCAGCTTCGATCTTTTTTAACACCAGGTCGCCTGGTTCGAATGCACGGGGTGACACGCATTTATCGAAGGTGCATTTCACCCTTCGCTGATACTCTGTGGTCCGGACGCGGTCCTTGTCTCGGAGTTCTTGTACTAGCTCGAGGTCCACTGCTCGTGCTTCGGGGTTGCTTTCTGTGGAATAGGCCGTGATCCGGAAGGAAGGTGCAATAAGTTCGAGAGGCGTGACAGCCTCCATCTATGGGTCGGCTGAGGTAGGGCGGGCTGGCCAGGTACCTTTTGACCTTGTCAAAAGCTAGGTACACAACCAGTGTGTCTCCGTCTATGGGTCGGCTGAGGCAGGGCGGGCTGGCCAGGTACTCTTTGACCTTGTCAAAAGCTACCGCACATTCCTCGGTCCACTCGAATTTGACGGACTTGCGCATAGCTTTGAAGAAAGGGAAACAAACATCGCCAGATCGAGCGATAAATCGGTTCAATGCTGCTAGTCGGCCTGTGAGCGACTGAAGTTCTTTAAGGTTTCGGGGCGGTTTCATTTCCAGGATGGCCTGCGACTTGGAGGGGTGTATCTCAATGCCCCTCATGGACACCATAAACCCGAGGGACTTTCCTCCCGTGAGGTCGAAGAAACTCTTCTTGGGGTTGAGCTTCATGTCAGCCTGGTTGAGCGTCGCGAATGTCTCGCGTAGGTCCTGCACGTGGTCCAGGTCGGACATGCTCTTTACCAGGAGGTCATCAACGTAAGCCTCCATATTTCAGCCTATCTGCTCGTGGAACACTTTGTTCACCATTCTTTGGAAGGTCGCTTCCGCGTTCTTTAGCCCAAAGGGCATCACCCGGTAACAATATAACCCGGTGTGAGTTGTGAATGCAGTCTTAACTTCATCTTCTGGGCACATTTTGATTTGGTTGTACCCAGAGAACGCGTCCATGAAACTCAGGAACGCCTGTCCGGAGGTGGAATCTACTAGTTGGTCGATCTTTGGTAATGGGAAAGGGTCCATAGGGCACACCTTGTTCAGGTCGGTGTAATCGATACACATCCTCCAATCTCCATTTGTCTTTCTAACGAGTACAGGATTCGCCAACCATTCCGGACATGTCACATTTCTAACAAAACCAGCTTCCAGCAATTTGGCCACTTCAGCTTTAACTGCCAAGCGTCTCTCGGCTCCCATGTTCCTTCTCCTCTGTACAACAGGTTTCGCCCCCGGTTTGATGTGCAACCGGTGCTCTGCTATGGATCCCGGGATCCCAGGCATGTCTGCGATGGTCCATGCAAACACTGCTTGGCTTTCTCGGAGGAAATCAATCAGCTTCTCCCTCGCGCTTTCCTGTACGGCCTTGCCGATATTCAGGAACTTGCCATTGCCAAGGTCGACTTGGTCGACTTCGTCGGCTGGCTTGATAAATGCTTTTGACTCTTCTTTGTCAGTGGGATCCAAGACCATGGGTGTGTACGGGGGTAGAAACTCTCTGCTGGATCGCAAGCACGAGCCAGTGGGACCTGACCTTGCCCCTGCTTTCACATCCACTTGATGAACCGCTCCTCCTCGCCCCTTGAGGGAGGTTTGATAGCATATCTGGGCCATCGGCTGCTGCCCACATTCCTCTCCCACTCCGTGGCTGGTAGGGAATTTTATCTTCAAGTAAGGGGAAGATACTATGGCTCCGATTTTGTTCAAGGTGCCCCTGCCAATGATCGCGTTGTAGGCGGAAGGGGCATCCACGACGAGGAAGTCTACCATGACTTCGGTGATGCGAGGCGTGGATCCGAATGCTACTTTCAACCGGGCGATCCCTTTAGGCCGGAGGGAATCGCCAGTGAAACCCACCAACGGCGTTACTCTCTTTCGTGACTCGCCGAGCTGTATTCCCATCTTCTCAGAAGCTGAGAGGTACAAGATGTCGGCCGAGCTCCCCGTATCCACGAGGATCCTCTTCACTCCGAACTCCTCTATCTTAAGTCTCAGTACTATGGGGTCGTCATGAGGCCACACAACGGTGCCAAAGTCCTTCTCAGAGAAGCATATGGCCTCATCCATTCGGGGCCTCTTCTTCTCAGGGGACTTTTCCACGTTTAATATGGTAGGGTGCGGCTTGGTGGTGCTTCGGTTATGTTTTTCGGGGACTACCACTTTGTGCCCTCCGCTAATAACATTGATCTCTATACTTGGCTGCCTACCGGATGCTCCCGGTCCTTTTCCCTTGTCATCTTCGGGCTTTCGCCCCGGGTGCCTGGGCCCCTTGTAATCGTCCCGATAGGAAGCCTTCTTCTTGTATTCGGCTTCCCCGTTGTACTCTCTTGTAAACTTTCGGAAGAATTCCGGCTTGATATACTCGATCAGTTTTCCTTCCCTGACCATCCTTTCTAACACATCCTTCAGCTGGAGGCAATCTCCCGTGGAGTGCCCATTAAAACGGTGGAACAAACATCTCACAGTCCCATCTTTTTCCTCGAAAATGCCCTTGCGCAGCGGCCTCGGGACGTCGGGCATGTCTTTTATCACGTGATACATCTCGCTCCGCTTCTTAATAAAAGGGGCATATCGCACGTAGTGGGGTCGGTAGCCCTCCCTGCCATCTTCGAGCCGTTCTTCTTGTGGCTCAGGCAGGGTATTTCTTTTTGGCGGTTCTCGCCTTCGAGACGGACCGCCGCTGGGTTGTCGGTCGCGCTGCTGCAGTTTCGGAGATCTGGACCGTGGCCTGGCGAACTAGGCGGCATCCTCTTCGGCCCGGATGTACCCTTAGGCAAAAGCCAAGAGCTCCGGCAAACTCTTAAACTCTCTCTTTCGGGCATTATACCGGAGGGTGCCCGGTCCTCCTTGCCAAAGCCCATTCTGTATAGCTGCAAGGGCGATGTCCTCGCTGTAGTTTCGGACCTCCCTAGAGGCCTTCACGAACCTATTTACAAAGGTTCGAGTCGTTTCTTGGCGTCCTTGATCGTACTTCAGGAGGGAGTCACAGGTCGCCCGTGGGGTCGGAGCATGTCATAGCAGGCCAGGAAGGCTCGCGCTAATTGATCGAAGGTTTTTATCGATCTTTGCTTCAGTCTCATGTACCATTCCCACGCCTCTCCAGTCAAACAAGTGGTAAAAATACGGCACGCCACGGCATCCGACGCCCCATGTAATCGAAGCCTTTCGAAGAACCCATACACAAAGTTCCGCGGGTCCTGAACGTCTCCACTACCTTGGAAGCAGGGAAGGCCGGTAGGGTATTTAAAATCATGCATGGGGGCCTTATAAAGTTCCGGGGCTAATGGTCCTTCCAAAATGTTCGTCGACCCGGAATGAGTCCCTGCCCTCTTTCTTTCTCTCTCGGCTATCTCCTTTTCCACCCCCTTTTTTATCATCACGTTTATCATCGCCATATCTACTCCTGCAGCCTCTGTTGTGGCGCGTGGTTTTCGTCGCTTCTTCGGGAGTGTATGACGAGACTGATCGTCTTTCTTCGAGTAGCGGGACTGGTCGTCCCTCCTCGAGTGGCGAGACTGTTCTTCGGTCTGCTTACAGGGGCCTTCTCGAGTTCGCTCTATTCTTGCTCGACCAGCACTCCTCCTCGAGCTGGCAGCCGCGGATGAGCCTTCAATCCCAAAGGATAGCCTCCGTCTCGGTCCACCCTCCTGTCTCGTCTCCCCCTCGCCAACAAGGGTCTCAGGTTTGGGGTCGGGATTGTCAAAGTCGCGTTCTGTATCATACGAACCGGGCTCTGGATCGTTCACTCCAGGCCTGGTTTGGATCGGCTGTACTACAGGTAGCGGAGGGTGAATCATCCGTACCCGGGGAGCCGAGGTGGGAGTTTGGGGATGGTATGACAGGTTGGGATCAGCTTGCGGAGGGTAGTGAACCAAAGGGGTGGCTGGGTACTGTGGGTATGGAGAAGCGTATTGCGGGTATGGAGGATAGTTGTAGGGGGGTGGATATACATATTGTGGAACGTACGGAGAATGGTACTGGGCGTAGATCATCTGGTTTTGGGAATTTTGGGGGGTCGACCCGATCGGCCCCGTGGTCTGGGCAGTCACGATAGTCGAGTCGATCGGTCTTATAATCGGTGCGAAAACCCCGAGGGACTCCAAGCCCATCCCGGGTTGAGTGATCGGTACCCCTTCGGGCGGCATGCCCAAAGAGTGGGTTGGAGGGACAGTTGGGCTGGGAGTCTTCTGGCCCAGTTTGCCGAGGGGGTTTTTACTCGTCGCCCCTGCACTCGGGTCACCTGGGGGAATTTTCTTCACGGGTTCCTTGGGTCTTATACCCGAGGTTAGGTTGGTCGGGGACCTTACATTCTCAGTTCTTCGGGTGAGTGGTTCTGTCCGCCGAGCGACCTCCTCGGGGTGATCTTGTTCGCGTCTACTTGTTTGGTTGCGGAAGTCATCTCGCTCAGTTGAGGCTGGGGGCCCCACGGTGGTTGATACGTCCCTTCCCAAGGGGGCCGGGCTGTACTTGGACTCGATCCAGTAAGGTACGTGCACGTCCTGTTCCCAGGAAGCAGGCCGTGCGGGGGCTGGTTGGTGAAAGTGTGACTCGTCCCGGTTCAAGTGAGACGGGCCAAGACGGTGGACACGCGGGGTGTCGGAGGGGTATTAACGCTCTAACCCTTTTTAATACCTCCTCAGATTGTGATAAATGCGGTCCCCTTTTCTGGGGAATTCCCTGCCTTAAATAGGGGGAGCCCCACTGTAGCGGGGTCTTGTCAGCATTAATGACAGGAGTCCGTACAGCTGTTGGGGGAGTCCGCATAATGGGCGGTAATATCCGCATAGTTCGTCTCAAGCTGAACAGCGAGGCCGTGGGTCGACCTCCTTGGGCTGTCCGGCGTGTTTGGCCTTGGGCCTTGTTTTACCTTGGTCCCGAGCTGGTCCTAAGGGAGGGTCCGAATCTCGGTCTGTGCTTTCGCCTCGGGTTGGTCCCCGGAGGGGAGTCCGAATCCCAGGCTGTTTCTAACCTCGGGTTGGCCCCGGGAGGGGGTCCGAATCCCGGGCTGTTTCTAACCTCAGGGTGGCCCCGGGAGGGGGTCCGAATCCCGAGTAATTTTCTATTCTCGGGCTGGCCCCAAAAAAAGGGGGTCCGAGTCTCGGTCTGTTTTTGGGCCTTGGCCTGTTTTTTGGGCCGGCCTGCTGTGAATTTAAACCTGGAAGTGTTTAGTTGGGCCAGGCTTGGGCTTTTTAAGGGCCATTGGCATATGGGCCTATCACACTATATTAGTTGGCTCAAATAAAAAAGTAAATTATGCTTCTCATTTTTCTTTTGAACTTTGTAAATTTTTGTAATATCGATACTCAATTTTAGAATGTTAATTATTGTAAAATAAAATTTCCTGATGAATAATTAATAAACTGTATAATAAGAAACTTTAACTGAAGTTTTGAGGCCTTAAACGACGTTATTTTTTTTTAGTAATTCTGACTACATCAGCATGACCTTTTCGAATTGTGGTCAAACGCTAATTAGTTTCTTACTAAAAGTTATGGCCGTTTAAAGTTTGGAAATAATGTATTAATGTTTAATTGCAAAATATTGATGTTTTATTGCAAAACTAGTCTGTAATATTAGAGTTCACCAACTTAAAGATATTGATTGATGTTGTCATGAGGGGGAGTTAATATGCACTACATAGTTTTTCATTGAATTTTGCTAATAAGGTTGTAGTTGCGTGATAAAAAGAATAATGTACTATTTTTCCTTCACTAGGTTTTTATCACATAGGGTTTTTTCTAGTAAGGTTTTAATGAGGCATATTCTTATGTAATGGACATCCAAGGGGGAGTGTTATGAATATAATGGATGGTCCATTTCATGTTGTAACTCCCAATATTAATCCTCATTTACTTCCCCACTACCCCACTACCATTGGAATTTATATCTCACTAGTATTTGGAATTTAATCTCTTATTTATTATTGTAATGACTTTTCATTTATAATTTGTGGCCTATATATAGAGGCATTGCAATCTTGTATTATACACATGAGAAATATATGAATAAAGAGATAGTCATTTTTTACATTCCCTTCATCTTGTTTATGTTTGTTTATCTTTATTTTATAACATAAAAGATTTAAAAAAAAACGTACAATTTGGTCTCCAAGCACATATCAATATTAAAATAATGTTGAGAAGTTCGGATCGACTGTTTGAACTTTGAAAATGACAATATGAACGGAAAATAAAATATTCTCTTTATTTTCCAAAGCATAATAGTCCATCTCTATATATTGAATTCGAAGGTTTGTGGATAAACTAGTTGAAGAAAAATAAGGAGCAGATAATATACCCCTTTAAGTCTTAAGTCTTCTAAAAAATGTTTCCATTATGTGCCCCCAAATCTCAATTTGCATCTCATCCGATCTGCGTCTAGTAGTTCTTCACAAAGTTTTTGTACGCCAGATTTTCTGACATTTATATTAATATCCAAAGTTAATTACAAATTAATAATTATACCCAAAATTCCTGGGTTTTTCCAAAAATGTCTAAACCGGTCACAAAATGGCCGGCTTTCTCTTCCCTAGAAGCCGGCCATTTAGTGACCGATCTCTTTTTTTTTTACCCGTAATTAACCCTATAAATACCCTTTTTTCTCTCTCCTCCACACAATTTACTCATCTCACCCGTTTTTTCTCTCTTCTTCTTTAAGGTAATTTTTTTTATTTAATTTAGGGTTTAGGGTTTAGGGTAATTTGTTGTAATTTAGTATAATTAGTATAGTTGACCAAATTTTAGGGTATTTTGGTATTTTTTTAACATAATTAGGCTAATTAAGCGTAATTTAGCCGAATTTAGCATAACTAGGAAAATTAGACCATTTGAACATATTTTACCGAAATTAGTCTATTGTAGCATATTTTAGGTTATTTTAACCACAATTGGACAATTTAGCATATTTTAGCATAATTAAGCCTATTTTGGCCCTTTTTAGCATATTTTACCGAAATTAAGGTATTGTAGCCTACTGTAGCATGTTTTAGGTTATTTTAACCGCAATTGATCTATTTTATCATGTTTAAGCAGAATTAAGCCTATTTTGTCCCTCTTTAGCACATTTTATCGAAATTAGGGTATTTTAGCCTATTGTAGCATATTTTACCATGTTTTAACCGCAATTGGCCTATTTTAGGTTATTTTTGACATCAGGATGCATAGAGCACAGTCTACGGCTCGTCCAGTAGTTGATGATCCAATCAGTACTAGCAGCACCGAGCATATCAGTCCTCTCCTGTGGATGCCCCCGACGATCACCGAGTCTCACTGGCTTCTCGTGAGGTACGTATCTTTTTTTAGGTTTTCTTTTAATTTTGTTGAGTTTAAATTTTGTTATGGTAACACCATATGGATTACTTTTTTCAATGCAGGACATGTTTCTTTTAGATGTGATGTTGCGGTACGTTCACATGCGGTACTACGAGGTGATGGAGCAGTACCTCATCAACCTGGGTCTCTTCCAGGTTGTGGACATCTTGCGGACTGAGAGAAAGATCATCAATGCATCTCTCATCGCAGGACTAGTGGAGCGATGGTGTCCCGAGACGCACACGTTCCACATGCCATTCGGAGAGATGACAGTGACACTCCAGGATATGAGTGCCATTTGGAGTTTGCCTATCCGTGGCACACTCGTTGGCGGCGTATCTGACAGCCAGAGATTTGTTGTTAATATCGACCAGTGATTGGGAGCTGATCCTGCCTCTCTCATTGGGGATCGTGGGCAGTCCAAATTCCATTTGAGGATGACGAAGTTACGAGGGCACTTCAGCGCGGGTCTGACGGCAGATTCCACTGATGAGGAGATTCAGAGGTAAAACTATAAATTATTTCTATTACATTTACTATAAATTATTTCTATTACATTTACTATAAATTGTTTCTATTACTTTTACTATAAATTATTTCTATTACTTTTACTATAAATTGTTTCTATTAGATTTTTTATATGTTTTGTATTGTAGATATACACGGGGCTATGTGATGGACCTTTTTGGTTCTGTCATGTTTCCTGATTCCAGCGGTGATATGATGCCAATGATGTATCTTTCACTGCTGACAGACCTTGATCAGCCGTCGCCGTACAACTGGGGTGGGGTTGTCCTAGCCCATCTGCACACCCACCTGTGCCATGGTTGTGAGGTAAGTCTCTAACTCTTTTCTTACTTAATTATTTAATCAATTAATCCAAATACCCTAACGGCTAAAATTCTTGAAAATGCAGAAGAATGTGAAGCAGATGTATGGGCCAGTACTCTTGCTTCAGCACTGGTCGTGATCACGGCTACCAGTGGGCCAACCTATCCAGAATGAGGCTCCGACATGGGGAGCGCCCGATACTTGGAGATGCCCGGCATACGGGAAGAAGTGGCACGGTTCCCACCACTACATAGATAGGACCCACGGTAGTACCATTGGGATCAGGCCAGTCCGTTCAGAGTTGTAGAGTTTGGCTGCAGATCTTGTTGAGTGGACACCGTATGAGCAATTGTACGAGGAGGAGTTGTTACCGGGGAGTTGTCTGCAGGAGCGGGAGATGTGGTACTACAGAGGTCCACTCGTACACTTCTGGGTAGTGGAGCACCACTACCCAGATCGGGTACTCCGTCAGTTTGGACTAGGGCCGTTGATTCCCACAGACCCATCTTTACCGAGGTCCACCATCAAAAACTTGCACAAGTAAGTCGTATCATATTATTAACTACCTCATATTACTTGATAGCTTTATATTACAACTAACGTGTTCCTTACAGGATGAGCCACAAAGGGCGAATGGAGTGGGACTGGAGCAACCATCTGCAGGAGTACTATAGTACGACGGAGGATCGCCAGTATTTGGACTTCTATCATGAGCCATATACTTTCTTTCAGACCCGGGACATCCCCTATTGAGGTACGAGACTTGGTACATGCAGGTCTGCATGACCACTGTCTATCTGCAGGGCGATTACGGTGCCCATCTCCGCGACAGGGTAAAAACCGATGATGGTTATCATCCCAACGGCATCAAATGGGCTCGCTAGGTAATGCACCTAAAACTACATAGTTTTTCCCTAACTGAATAATCATCAATGTTTGATCTGACAAAATAATTTTTTTCAACTTTTGTCCTCGATCAAGGAGTGTTGGCATGAGATCACCATGCTGGAAAAGACAAACTGGAGACATCTTGGGTACCGCACCCTAAAAAAAATGCGAATTATGTTGAGGATGCCGGGCATGGTGGGAAGCTTATCACGATGCTGCGAGATGCCGGAGAGAATATCAACTGGGGTGAGATATATCTAGCCGAGCCCGAGCCGAGCCCAGTTATGCTACATGAGATGTCACCTTCCCCCGATGAGCATCCAGAGTGGGACTACCATCGTTGGGTATTGTCCAATGCTGGGTGGGAGGCATTCTACGACGAGTATGGACGTCTGGTTCAGACTCCAGTATGTCATACTTCAGAAGCTGTCAGGTTTGTACAAATTTCTTCATTCAGATCAAATTTACTAAATTATGTGTATGATTGTAGGGTCCGACCGAGATGCCGCCACAGCCACCGCCTCAGGAGCCCTTTACTAAGGATGTTGAGTCCCTCTCATGCAGCCTCGATGAGATCGGGTAGATGAGGAGGGTTTTATTTCGGCACCGTCAGTACCTAGATATGGGGCTGATATGCCACATGATAGAGAGCCTAGTGGTAGTGGGTCTCATACTCAGCCTGACTTTGGGACTGGGCTCGCTGCATCCATCTTTGGTACACCCCCGCCAGTATCGACAGTCTCTAGGGGTGATTACATATGGGATACTGTCGAGCGGATGCGCAGCTATGCTGATGCTGGTGTGGAGACCCCGAGAGATAGAGCCTGGCCGGGCGAACCCTAGAGTACCGCCTGAGCGATGGTCCCCTTCTCCGTTTCAGTAGTATCATGGCTAGTTTTGTACTATTTATATTTGGTATACTATTTATATTTGCTATATTTGTATTATCATATATTTCGGTTCTTTTGTATGTGTACTTTTATGGTACTATTTTATATTTTTCAGATAAAATAAAATTATCATGATAATACTAAACAGAAAATATTACAACAATAACAATAATAGTACAACATAAAATATAAACAAACAATATTAAAAAAAATTGAATAAGTGCTTTAAACAACAGAATAAGTACTTTAAAGATTAAAGACACAACAATTGGCGCATCTCAAAATAAATTGAGTCGGTGTGAGTGAAACAAGTACCTAGAAAAATAGTCAAGAAAATAATATTATAATACAATGACAAAATAAATTATACTACATAATCACAAAGTAGATCATATGCAAGAAGAAAATAGTTTGTGTGTAAAAATATATATATATAGAGATAGGCTATGGTGAGTTGTGAAGTAAAACGTCGTTTTACTTCACGTCATATTTTCATTTTGAAAATTCAAACAACCGATTCGAACTGCTCAACATTTTCTCTATATTGAAATGTGCTTCGAGACTAAATTTTACATTTTTTGAAATTTTTTTACTATTTATTAAGCCACTTTGAAATCGCTGATCCACTGTGAACAGTAAAAAACAATAAAATTTTCTGGACCACCGGATCAGCGATTTTCAAAGTGGCTTAATAAATAGTAAAAAAATTCCAAAAAATGTAAAATTTAGTCTCCAAGCACATTTCAATATAGAGAACATGTTGAGCGGTTCGGATTGGTTGTTTGAATTTTCAAAATAAAAATGACCTCTTACTTCGCAACTCACCACAGCCCAGCTATATATATATATATATATATATATGAGGAAATCGGTCATTTTGGTCAGTTTGGACATTTTTGAAAAAACTCAGCAATTCTGGATATAATTATTAATTTGTAATTAACTTTGGATATTAATAAAGATGTCGGCCAGATTTTATCAAATTTGATCCTTGTTTTTCCTAAAAAAAAGTCTCACTTTGCAACCCACAGCGCGTCATGACTCATGAGCTGTAAGCTGTTGGGCTTTCCACTTGACTTGACTGTCAATTGGAAAAGTATAAACCACTGTATTAGTTCTACAAGTAACTGTTGTGTAACTAAGAATTTTTTTTTTTTTTTATGGTTATGACTAAGAATTTAGCAACCTGTTCCTAATTTCCAAAGTTTGACCGAGTCTCTTTTCAGCTCTTAATTTTATTTTTTAATAAATTCAACGTATTTCAACCAATAAACACAACTTACAGGAACTTTCTGAATATTTTTAAAATGCTATTAAACTTTATATTTTACAATAAGAATTTTAAACTAAGAAAGAATATGTTAACAACCATATTCATTTGACAGTCATGATACTCAATACAAAAATTAAATATAATCATTGATAGATTCTCTATAGTTTAATGTCGATAACACTGTAACTTTTTTAAATTACTCAGGACATAACCTTTCTTTATTATAGAGATACTTAAATTTAATATCAATATTTTTTCAAACCAATCATAGAATGATCAATAATATTCTAATTAGTCATTGTCTAGTTGTTCTAGATAGTTGTCATTAGGGCTGCACAAAAAATTCGTAGTTCATAATTCGATTCGAGTTTGATTCGAAAAGGTTCGTAAAAAGTTTGATTTGAAATTGAGTTCGTTCGAAATTAATTCAAACCAAACTTAGTTCGATATTAATTCAAACCAAACTCAAACTGGACCTAGTTCGTTCGAAATAGGTTCGCAAACCAAACTTAGTTCAAAATTAACTCAAACGTGAACCATTGATTTCCACTGATAATGAACTTTAATGTTTTATTTAGGATAATATTTGAATTTGTAATAATTCTAAGACTTTGGTGATTATTCTGTACTTCTATTGATATTTAAATTGTACTTTGAATACTTTAGATATTTGAAAACTTTGGTGATGTTGCTCCTGTTGGCTGTTTGGAAAACTTTGGATTTTGTGATTGTACTGAACTTTGATTGATTGTTCTAAACTTTGGTATTTGATATAAATTTTGGTATTTGTAATGAACTTTGATATAAAGTTTGGTGTACTGTGTAATTAGAATTCAGAATGCCTGAGTTTTATTGAAGT